>CM064865.1:2921670-3296670 GCA_032719365.1 Prinsepia uniflora | reverse complement strand
ATTCGTGAGCTCGATCTTTCTTCAAATCACTTAGTTGGGGTGACTCCAAAGGAACTCAGGAGATTGACAGCCTTGGTGAAGTTGAGGTTGGATGACAATCAGCTTTGGGGTCATATACACTCAGAACTGGGCTCACTGGTGGATCTTCATTTTCTTGAGCTGTCAACAAACAAACTCAATGAATCCATTCCAAGCTTTCTAGGGGAATTTTTCAAATGATACCATTTGGATTTGAGCTTTAACAAGTTCAATCAGCGAATTCCCAGTTAATTAAGTTAGGAAAATTACTTCACCTGTCAACGCTAGCTTTAAGCCATAACTCACTTGACAGCAAAATACCATCAGAAATGAGTAATCTGCAAAGCTTAGAGAAGCTGAATCTTTCCCACAACAATCTTTCAGGTAGAATTCCAACAAATTTTGATAAAATGGTTGGTCTTTTGTCTATCGACATATCCTTCAATCAATTGCAGGGACCCATCCCCGATAACGAAGCTTTTCAAAATGCTCCATTTGAAGCATTGCAGGGGAATAAAGCTTTGTGTAGTAAAGTTAAGAAGATTGGAACTGTGCAATCCTCCAAAAGAAAATAAAATTACCTAAAAAATGATCCTTTTAACAACCTTCCCTCTACTTGGAGCACTTTTGCTTGTTTTTCTTGCAATATTTTTCATCAGAAAAAGAAGGGAGAAAGACCAATTACAAGAAGCAGCTGTGGAACAGAATGATAGACATGATGATCATCATGGAGAAGTTTTCTCAGTCTCAAATTTTGATGGAAGGAAAATGTATCGAGAAATCATTAAAGCAACCAACGGTTTTGACCCGGAATATTTTATTGGGAAGGGAGGACATGGAAGTGTCTACAAGGCGAATCTGCCTACGGCAACCACAGTTGCAGTCAAGAAACACCATCAACTACTTGATGATGCTGAGGAAACATTTCAGAAGAACTTCCTTAATGAAGTGAGGTCATTAGTAGAGATAAGGCACTGGAACATTGTGAAACTTCGTGGTTTTTGTTCAAATCCGCGTCACTCCCTTTTGGTGTATGATTATCTAGAGAAAGGAAGCTTGGCCACAATTTTGAGCAATGAATTTGAAGCGAAGGCATTGGAGTGGAGCAAAAGGTGGAAATTGTTAAAGGCGTTGCTCACGCCTTGTCTTACATGCACCATGATTGCTTGCCACCTATTGTCCATCGAAACATTTCAAGCTACAACATTTTACTTGATCACCAATATAAGCCTTACAGTCTTTGGAACAGCAAAGCTTTTAAATCCACTCATTGAATTGGACTGCCCCTGTAGACACATATGGATATATAGCACCAGGTAATCATAAAATTCAAAATAGTTACTTGTTCTCCAAGTTTCATATATTAATCAAATTTAGATATATACTTATGTGTACTCTTAGAGCTTGTTTACACAATGAAGATAACTGAAAATTGTGATGTTTATAGCTTTGGAATGTTGGCACTAGAAGTGATTATGGGAAAGCATCTCAGTGATTTCATCTCCTCTTTTGCTTCTTCGTTAAGAAATCTGAACATATTGGTCAAGGATGTGTTGGACCAGCGCCTTCCACTTCCTACGCGTCAAGTTCAGCATGAACTTATAAGCATTGCAAGGCAAGCAATGGCTTGCAGACATCCAGATCCAGAGTCAAGGCCAACAATGCAAATGGTTTCTCAGAAGTTATCATCTCAGACTGCATATTCGGATAACATAACACATGAACATGAACAACTGATCATTCTGTAAGTAAGTGGCTGTTGCTCAAATATACTCTTTATAATGATGAAGAACCTGTTAAAATTTCTAGTGATCATTCTACCGATATAATGGGATTGCTATGAAATTTTTTCTAACAATGGAAGTGAATGAGAAATGCAATGTCAACTTTGGATCATTGGTTGGTATTCAACATCTTGACAATTCCACAACCACATTCAATGAGTCAATTATAGGAGAATTTTTCAAATATCAAAATTTTCCAATGAAATTATTCGGTTTTGACAACTGCATATAATTAATTTTTTGTTTTAATCGCTTCTGAGCCCAAGACATGGTCAGCTTAACTGCATTGAGCTGCCGCCTATCAGTCACCCATCTCATTATGTCATCATGAAACATGAACAAGAACTGACTATTGCTCTTTGAATATTGTATTCAATGGCAGATGTGACTTCCAACAATTTTATTTATATTTCAAGAAAATGTCTTAAGTTTGTTTACTTAATTTGTGTCAATGAGAAAACTTAAACACCGTTTGCGTTCATTTGTTTACCAAACGAAAAAATTGACTGCAAAGTGTTCTAAAAGTCTAAAACTTCACAAGCCATCTTCATCAGCTACTTAATTTGTCCTTACAGCAAAGTCTAAATTCTGATGATTATTTCTCAAGCAGAAACCATTATAAATGCATCTTGGACTTGGTCATAATTTTGTGAGGGAGAAAAATCACTACAACTCAAAAAGAAAAGACTCAAGAAGTTGAAATTTCAAGTCGGATCGAGGCCTATAATTGGAGTGTTGCCTATGTCAAGACCATTTTCATAGACCAAGGAAAAAACATGTAGTGAAGCTATTCATATATAGAACAGCTACTCAGCAAGTCCTAGATGGACTTACTTTATAATTTAATGATAAAGTGACAAGGACTTATTAGACTCAACAAGTCTAACAAACTCCGAAGTCTTCCCAAACTATCTTATAACTAAGAAAATAAGTGATGACAGAAGAGTATCATCGGAAACAATTTTGTGCACACAAAAGCAATGACAATGAGAAATCTAGCCCTTTGCCTTATCTGCTTGATGTATGTTGAACTACTTTCCTCACGAAATTATCTTGCTTTTGCTTCTGCCACTAGTTCAAGTTCAATTTCAACTGCTGAAACAGAAGCAGAGGCTCTTCTCAAATGGAAAGCCACCTTTCTAAATGAAACTGGTCAGCTCTTAAATTTCACCTCATGGACTTATCTTCCTAGCAATCCGAAACAAAATGCAACTGCGTGCTTCTGGACAGGTGTTTCATGCAACTCTGCTGGAAGTGTCATCATGATAAACCTTACTAGTTATGAGATACAAGGTACGCTACATCAACTCTCATTCATCTCTTTCCCTAATCTCGAACTGCTTAACCTCAGCTCCAATAGACTCTTTGGTGTCATTCCACCTCAGATCAGTTCCCTTTCTAAACTCATCTATCTTGATCTCTCTACCAATCAATTTTCCGGTAACATTCCACAGAAAATTGGTCTCCGTAAATCTCTTAGGGAGCTATATTTGTTGGAGAATCAATTCAGTGGTTCAATTCCAATATCAATAGCTGATCTAGCAAACATTACTCATCTATATCTATATACGAATAATCTTTCGGGCGCTATCCCGGGACAGTTCGGAAACCTCAAATCTCTTTTGAAGCTAGCTTTGCATCAGAATCAACTCAATGGTTCAATCCCACCATCACTAGCTCATCTGACAAGTCTTACCCATCTCTGGCTTTCCCAAAATGAACTTTCTGGCACTGTTCCTCAAGAAATAGAGCAAATGGAATCTCTTGTGAATCTGGACTTATGCATGAACAATTTATCAGGTCATATTCCTCACAGCCTTGCAAAATTAAAAAATCTACAAGTGTTGTACTTGTGTGCAAATCATCTCTCGGGTTCAATTCCAAATGTGTTAGGGAACCTAGAATCTCTTCGAGATTTAATGCTTTTTGAGAACAACTTAACAGGTCCAATCCCAAAAGAGTAAGGAAACCTTGAAGATCTAGCCTACTTATTTTTGTATGAAAACAGTTTAGTAGGTCTCATCCCCCAAAATTTTGGAAAATTAAAAAAGTTAGAGTTGTTGTACTTGTACCAAAATCAACTTTCTGGTTTTATTCCCAAAGAGATAGGGAACTTGACATCTATTGTTGATTTAGAGCTGAGCCAGAATCAACTCAATGGTTCAATTCCTGCTTCATTTGGTGACTTGAGGACAAATCCCCAAAAGCTTTAAAACATGTAATCAGAGTTCGTCTTGAAGGGAACCAACTAACTGGAAATATATCTGAAGATTTTGGTGTTCATCCAAATCTTGATTTTATAGCTCTAAGCCACAATAACTTTTACGGAGAAATCTCAAGCAACTGGGGGCAATGCTCAAAATTAACAACCCTATTAATTGCTGGAAACAACCTTACTGGTAGGATACCACCTGAGGTTAGCAATGCAACCCAAATTCATGAACTTGATCTTTCTTCAAATCATTTAGTTGGGGTGATTCCGAAGGAACTTGGAAGACTAACTTCAATGGTGAAGCTGATGCTAAATGGAAATCAACTCTCAGGTCACATACCCTCAGAATTTGGATTACTTACCAATCTTGAGCAACTTGATCGACCTATCCACAAACAAATTCAATGAGTCAGTTCCCGAAGTTCCCGGTTTTCTCGGTGACTTTGTCAAATTGAACTACTTGAATTTGAGTGACAACAGATTCAGTCAAGCTATTCCTGTTCAGCTGGGGAAGCTAGCTCAACTGCCTCAACTAGATTTAAGTCATAACTCACTTGAAGGTATGATAACGCCAGAACTAAGCACCTTGGAGAGCTTGGAAAGTCTGAACCTTTCCCATAACAATCTTTCTGGCATTGTTCCTTCAAGTTTTCAAGACATGCGTGGCTTGTCCTATGTTGAAATATCCTACAATCACTTGGAAGGACCCCTTCCCAACAACCTTGCATTTCAAAATGCTCCGCCCGAAGCATTTGAAGGGAACAAAGGGTTGTGTGGCAATTTTGGAGCTTTGCAATCTTGCAAGCATGTCTTAAAAAAGGATCATAAACGACTATTGAAAATCACAGCCTTCCTTCCAGCAGCACTGATACTTTTCGCTGCTCTCTTTACAATTGTGTTTATATTGAAAAGACAAAAGAAGCATAGTTCCGATCAAGAGAAGAACAACACGCATGAGGTAGTTTCATTTTCGATATTAAACTTTGATGGAAAAACTATGTATGAGGAAATCATAAGGGTAACAGAAGACTTCAATTCCATGTATTGTATTGGGAAGGGAGGACATGGAAGCGTCTACAGAGCGAATTTTTCATCTACCAATGTGGTGGCTGTGAAGAAATTCCATCTTCAATGGAACAAGGAGACAAATTTTCAAAAGGAATTCTTGAATGAAATAAGGGCACTGACTGAGATACGACATCGGAACATTGTTATGCTATATGGTTTCGGTTCAAATCGGCGACACTCATTTTTAGTGTATGAGTATCTAGAAAGGGGTGGCTTGGCAACAATTTTGAGCAAAGATGAAGAAGCAAAAGAGTTGGGATGGAGAAAAAGGGTGTGTTGTGAAGAATTTAGGAGGGAGTTAATTAGAAAAGGAGGTAGTGACAGGACCCATCCCGATTATTCCTCGATAATCGTGAAAGATCCTGCTCCCGTCTGACCATAACTTTAGAATACCAAAAGTGGTCCATATATATATATAAATACACACAACACAACAAACAACACACATAGTCAGACCAAGGATAGGTATGTCTTTTAGGACCGTTGAATGCATCAGTTGTCAACCGGTTTACAGAGCATAAGAAATATTTACAAACAAAGATCAAAATCCTACGCGGTCAGATACTTGAGTACGCAACGGTCTGTTTATTCATCTGCCTCGATACGAGCCTCAGTACCTGTGCACGGGCCTGGAGGGTACAAAAACATTAAAGGTGTGAGTGGACAAAAAGAAAGTTTTAGAAATACATTTATCAAAAATAGTCTTACCCTCCAGTTTTGTAAACATGCATGCATATCATAAAACATGAGTTATATAAATCAAAGGTAGAATAAAACAGCTAAAATCATGATACCACCATCCTCAACATCCAATAACCCGTCACGATATCAATGCAATGCGTGCAACTCGGGTGTCTCACGTCCGAGTACCTCCCCAGGATCAACGACGTATGGGGTGATATCATCTCCAAGATCAACGACGTCTGGAGGATATCATCATAAACTCACACTCCTGAGACTGAGCCTCCCCTCGGAGCTACTCATTTCCAGGCAGTGGATCGTGACTCCTCTAGGATCTACGACGTCTGGAGGAGACCATCAAATCACAGAGGATGGTACAAGTAAAACAGTCACCACTAATCTCATTTTAAAACCATTTCAATCTCAAAATCAAATCAATAGTTCAGCAGGGCTTCTGCCCGAAATATAACTTTTACTAAGCACAAGTACGTTCCACAACTTCATTTATAACACAATGTCTAATAGATACTTTATAAATCAATTTCATCAATTAAATCATGTAACTTAATTTCAGAGTCAAAATCCATCTCCAATCTCAGGCCATCGCCCAAAATCACAATTTTTATGATTTTCTCGAAAATCGTGCCCAAAGCAATATAAACTAATATAATAGTCCCAAAATTCGGAAATCATCTTATCACAATATCAATCATAGAAAATCATGTCAAATCATATTATAAAGCATTTAAAAGCAGTTAAAACATATATGCATGCATTTAGGGTAGAAAACAAAAGCCCACTCACACACCGTCCAGATTGCTCAGATTCGAGCTGTTCGTTCTCGTCCGATGTCCCGAGAATATTTCGGCATGTCAAACACATAATATAAGGTTACTAGAGTATCATATAATCTTATGTACGAATTTCCTAATCGTCGGAATAAAATAATATTATTTAAACGTAACCTATACGCTTCAGATACGCAAAACTATTCTCAATTTATATCCGATTGACCCGACACTAACGCCAATAGGTCCGTATCATCGAGAACATCAAAAAGTGTGTTGAACCCATCTTCAAATTCCCGGTCACGCGCCCTCACGCGCCGCCGCAAGCGGCTGCGCGTGATAGCCACGCGCCGTGAACAGTAGCTGCTACAGTTCTCTCTTTCGCCCGTTTCTCTAGTAAACGGGTCGTGGACCCGCGATCAGACCCGATTCGGTTTCTACCAATTTGAACCCAATTTTTTCCGTTCTTTCACTCATTAGCATCAAGTCAATATAGAGTAGGGATCTGTGAATTCAATTTCATGAAACAAGGTCCTAAATCCCTAGACTCGACCTCGAAACCCGACGGATCCTAACTCGGGTTCTACCCGAAAATCGATCTGTTTCCTTCAATTAATTACATCAGAAGCATCCTAGGTCCATTCTAAATACGAAATTGAAATCAATTTCAAGAATCATTACCTCCAAGTAATCGAACTCAAGCTCCAAATTTTCAAACAATCACAGAGTCCGTTCGTCGTCAATCCACCATCAATTGATCTCCCAATCGACTTGGTTCGAGTCGTTTAGCTCCCAGAATGCTAAATGGCTAATCTATTTCACTCGAAACGGTTTAAAAACCCAAAATCGAATTTGTGTTCTTCAATGGTTTTTCGGGTGTTTTCATTGCACTGTAATTGGGGTTTCCTTTGTTTTGCTTTCGGTTTTTCACTCCCAATTGTCACTAATATCTCACTCAATCTCTCTTGTTTGTACTGAAATTCGATCAAGATGAAGGGAGGATGTATGTGTTCTCTCTGTTTTGTTCTTAGTCGACTGCTGCTAATTATCAACCTTAATGCTATAAAGATTAATTAATTCATGTCATCACAGTAACCAAGTGCCACTCATGAGTTTATGAATAAGGCAGGTGGCATTAGCTAGGTTAAAGGGAAGTGAATCAGCAAATCAATTGAATAGTCAACATTTGCACCGTTAATCATTGTATGCACAATTACCATTTTACCCTTTAAGCACAATTACTATTTTGCCCCTACATTTCACAACCCCATAACTTCTTCATCTGAGGTCCGTTTTCGATGTGCCGCCTGTCCACGGATTCAGCGTTTCGAGACCTATACAACGGAACTAGAAAAATGTTCAAAAAGTATTCCAAATAAAAAGTCAACTTTTAGCCATGTCTCTCCAGGGGTAAAAACGTCATTTTTCACATTATTTTAATATTTTACATTCTTTGGATTTTCGGGGCGTTACAGGTAGAGAAAAAAAATGTTCTTCTTGAATAATAAAAGAGTAACATACAAGACTAATTAACCCACTTATATATGGTTAGGGTTAATATAAGTACAATTATCTATCTACCCCTTGTACTCATTTACATAAATAGACATATCACTTAATACAATTTACAACACTCCCCCTTGGATATTTCATGTAATGATGTCGCTGGTGTAACAACCCGAACCTTCGGGAAGGGTAAAAATGTAATTTTGTAAAAGTTTTGTATAAAAGGACGATTTTGCCCTTGTGAATAATAGGTCAAGTCGACTTTTTGATTGACCGGTTGGATGAGTGTTGACCATTGACCGTGACGTAGTGTAGGACGTCACGAGTCCGTTGACAGATGGCATGTCCGATTTGGACAATCGGAGAAAAAGTTATGGTGTACGGAAGATCGAGGGCGTTACCGTAATTTTGATTAAATGAGGAAAATATTGACTTTTTAATGGACTTATAATTTTCACGTAGACCGAGGACAGTTAGATAGGTCTCAACGTACTGAGTATAACGACAGGCGGCATGCTGTCATCGGATGTCGGACGGAAAAGTTACGGGTCTAGAACGTTTGAGGGCAAAACGGTAATTATTTAAACGAGGGGCAAAATGGTCTTTTTCCCTCAGCCAATCAGATAAGGGCAAGTGGCAGCAGGTGGAGTGGGATATTTGTTTTACACCAAGGGAGTGTGGACACGTGGGGAGAAGCCAGAGGCTTCTGGAGGAGTCTAAGTGTGCACGGCCACACTTTGCACAAAATCAAACCGTGCAATTGGGTTTGAACGCAGAGAAACAGAGAGAAAGAAATTGGAGGACGGTGATCGATTCTGTGAGGGTGTGAGGTTTTGGTGAATTGAGAGAGTGACAGGGAGATAAGAGTGAGCTGGTGGTCGTGCTGTTGGACGGAAATCGTGTACGGGGACACGGCGGAGGACGGTTGCAGTTTCTGGGAAATCTGAGAAGCTGGGAGACAAGGGTGGTGGCTACGACGTGTGGTGGCTCAAATCAAGGCAGTGGGAGGCTTAGGAGGTTGCAGGGGACCCAACGAACACCGTGGCACGCCGCGGTGCGCACGGCGGAGACGGAATCGAAAGGTGAGTTCTATTCCCCTGTTTTTCCCGCGAGTTTCAAATTGGAAATCGCGGACCTGGAGCTAGAGTCGAGGGGATTGGTGAGTGAAGTGAGGTTTAGGGAGGTCCTAGGAGTAGTTTATGACGGTTGCCGTGACGGGGGAGTTCACGGTGGGGGTGGTGCGACGGCGGGTACTCTGTTACCCTGTTTGGCCGTGAATTTCAAACGGGAAATTGTGGACTTAGAGAGTGAGTCGAGGGTTCCTGTGAGTTGTGTGTGATTCAGTGAGGTCGTGGGAGGAGTTTGGAATGACCACCGTGAAGGGGGAAGAACTGGGTGGCCGGGAAGGAAAACAGAGTTTTGTACGGGTTTCTTTCGAGCTTCAGTCGTGAAGTTGTGGGTCGAGTCGAACCAAGAGAGTGATGGGGATGAGTTCTTTGAGATTGGATGAAGCTTTAGGTGAAGAAAGGAGGGGAAACGGTGGTCGGACGGCGGAGAATGGTTCTCGCCGGTCCGGGTTGCAGCCTGGTGCGAACCGGGTTCGATCGAGGAAGACGGTGGCACTGTAGCAGGCGCGTGAGGCCCATGCGCAGCCACTTTGGGCGGCGCGTGGAGGCGCGTGGGGAGGAATCCGGCCAAGCTTCCAATATGGTTTTAGTTCTAAATGTTCTAAGGAATCCAATGGTATAATTTTCGGGTTAATCGGACGAAGTTACGGGATGGTTCGGGAATCCGGACGGTTTAGGGTTTATGAATAAAATATTATTTAAATTCCCAAAAAATTGGGGAAATAGGGTGAGTATCCTTGATGTAATTGTGACCCTATTTGGTGTCTATTGACAGGACGGGAAATGCCTGAAACGGTCGAGGAGCGCACGGAGCGCAATTGACTCGTTTCGATATGTGAGTGGACTCCTTCCTTTCTTTCGAGCATGCCTAACTGTTTTTATTAATGATTTACGATATTAAACGTGTTTTTATGCTTCTTGTTGATGGTTATATGTGGTAGCTATGGTTGCACGTTTTTCGAGATATTTCCGGGATTTCACTCGTTTTTCGAGAAAAGCTGGTTTTCGGACCTTGATGACATCTTTGAGGATTTAAATTTATAAATGTTTTCTGATGATGATAAATGGGTTGTGAAAAATGATTTGTGATTATATGTGGTTTTTGGTGTAAAAATGGATTTCCGGATTTGGGTTCGGAATGTCGGTTCTGAACGCCGGAAGGGCTTCGAACCGGGGATTTCGAATTCGAGTTTGGCGATGGATTTCGAATTGGTTTTGCACAGACTTTGGATTGGATTTGCTGGATCTGGATATGGGTTTAAAGACCCGGATATTGATTGACGGGGGACGGGCCCGGATTGAGTTTAAAGACTCGAGAGTTTAAAGACTCGGATATTTATGATATTACCCCCATAGGCCTATTGAGTTTAAAGACTCGGGAGTTTAAAGACTCGGATTACATTTAAGGCCTGGTTGAGTTTAAAGACTCGGATAGACCCAGCAGGTTTGATCAGGAAATGGTGTTTTTATAGTGTTTCTGTTTCTTATGATATTTTATAGTGTTTCTGTTTCTTATGATGTTTCTTGGTTTATAATTATTTTAATCACTGAGTTAGGCATGTGATTTCAAAACGGAGGGAACAAAGTGTTCTAGTTTCTTAGCTTTGATTTGATAATAAACGGTTTTCAAACTTTCATTTTCTTTTAGTCCACTCACATCTTTTGGTTTTAAATTTTCCCTCCAGGTCGTGGTGATAGCGCTGGGGTGAACGTTGAGGCAGATATCGAGGCATAGAGCTTCTGACGTTCTTCCGTTGCCACACTAGCATAGTAGGAGTTTGTGCCCATTTTGTCGAACTATGTTCTGACTGACAGTTGTGTTATATTTACTCCTTCGTCTGATAGTTATGCTTTTAGTGGTATTGTAGTTATTTTGGTACTTTATGTGTGATTGTCAGACGGGAGCAGGGATCGTCCCTGGTATCAAGGTGATATTTGGGACGGGTCCTGACAATTGGTATCAGAGCATAGGTTTGTCGGTTTGTGTCGTCTCTAGGTTGTTTTACTAACTCTATGCCTCTTTCAGCGTACAATCGATCATGCCTCCGAGACGTGAACCCCCTCCACGACCTGAAGACGAAGCGGCGAGA
The DNA here is from genome assembly GCA_032719365.1 of Prinsepia uniflora. Taxonomy (NCBI): domain Eukaryota; kingdom Viridiplantae; phylum Streptophyta; class Magnoliopsida; order Rosales; family Rosaceae; genus Prinsepia; species Prinsepia uniflora. The sequence continues at coordinate 3,285,396 of CM064865.1, read as the reverse complement.
GGGACTGAGAGTGCTTCGATTGAGCGAGCCCAGCGACTTGGGGCTACTACTTTCAGCGGTGGGGCAGACCTCGAGGAAGCTCACCGATGGATCACCCAACTCGAGCGTATTTTTGGGGTGATGCACTGTCCTCCAGAGGACCGGGTCTTGTTGGCTACGTTTCTGCTAGATGGAGCCGCATATGAGTGGTGGTACACGCTGGAGTTGTCCGGCTGGGATGCACATACCGTGACATGGGAGACTTTCCGGGAGCGGTTTTTAGATCAGTACTATCCCCGTTCGTTCCGGGATGCCAAAGAGGCGGAATTTCTTCACTTGAAGCAAGGAAACATGACCGTGGCTGAGTATGAGCAGAGATTTCAGATGCTATCCCGATTTGCTCCTGCATTTGTGGCTACCGAGACAGAGAAGTGTCGTCGATTTGAGTTGGGACTTCGAGGAGAGATCCGAGCCATTGTGACAGCCGGCTCCTTTGCTACTTTCCGGGAGTTATCTGATGATGTTGTTAGAGTGGAGGCCAGTTTGCCGGCCAGGCCACAGTACTCGGGCAGTGTGCGGCGCCGAGAGCATTGTTTTCCCGGAGCATCGAGTCAGAGGACCCCGAAGCGGGGCAATTTTGGTGGTTCGTCATCAGCTGGTGGAGCCCGGTTTGGTAGACCAGGCAGTTTTCAGGGCTCTGGATTTCGGGGAGCTAGAGTACAGCCGACTCCTCAGGCGAGTGCTACTTCTGTTGCTTCTACTGGGAGGCAGACGGGTGGACCCGGTAGGGATGCTTGCTTCTATTGTGGAGAGCGAGGACACTTTCGGAGGGAGTGCCCATTGTTAGCTCAGGAGGGTGGAGTAGGCCCTAGGGGTGGCGGTGGTGCTACGGGCAGTTCTAGAGGGCGCGGTAGGTCATCGGGACCTCAGGCACGAGTTTTTACGATGACGCAGCAGGAGGCCAGATCCGCACCGGGAGTGGTGACAGGTACACTTACCATACATGGCCACACTGTTTTTGCTTTGATCGATCTCGAGGCTACTCATTCGTTTGTAGCCCGGAGGTGTAGTCTGGTGACGGAGAGGGAGGTGTCTACCTTGGAGTGTGCCTTAGGGGTGAGTACACCTACTGGGGAGGTGTTAGTGGTGACTCAGGTGTTGAGCGAGTGTCCGGTGTTGGTAGGTGGGGTTGAGTTAGTGGCGGACTTGCTGCTGTTAGATTTACGGGATTTCGATGTTATTCTGGGTATGGATTGGTTGACGAGACATCATGCTTCTATCTAGTGTTTCGATAGGAGAGTGACTTTCCGGAGTCCCGGATTACCAGAGACTACGTTTCAGGGGGATCAGCGTGCAGTTCCTACTGGAGTTATATCGGCACTTGAGGCTAGCAAGTTGTTGCGTAAGGGGTGCCAAGGTTACATAGCTCATGTGGTGGATACGCGTACTACGCCAGTGAGGGCGGAGGACATACCAGTGGTGCGGGAGTTTCCCGATGTTTTTCCCGAGGAGTTGCCAGGACTACCCCCACACCGAGATATCGAGTTTACGATTGATCTTCTTCCAGGTACACAGCCTATCTCACAGACTCCTTATCGTATGGCACCTGCAGAATTGAGGGAACTTAAGGCCCAGTTGCAAGAGTTGGTCGATATAGGATTCATTCGACCGAGTATGTCACCTTGGGGAGGACCTGTATTGTTTGTCAAGAAAAAGGACGGAGGATTAAGATTGTGTGTGGATTACAGACAACTGAATAAGGTAACTATTCGGAATAAGTATCCCCTACCCCGGATTGACGATTTGTTCGACCAATTGAAGGGAGCACAGTACTTTTCGAAGATTGATCTTCGCTCCGGTTATCATCAGTTGAGGGTTAAAGAGGAGGATGTACCCAAGACAGCCTTCCGGACCAGGTACGGTCATTATGAGTTTGTTGTGATGCCTTTTGGTTTAACTAATGCCCCAGCAGCTTTTATGGACCTTATGAACCGAGTGTTCCAGTCATATTTGGATCGTTTTGTGATCGTCTTCATTGATGACATTTTGGTGTATTCGAAGAGTGCGAAGGCGCATGAGAAACATCTGAGAATCGTGCTTAAGACTCTGAGGGAGCATCAGTTGTATGCGAAGCTGAGTAAGTGTCAGTTCTAGTTGACCAGTGTTGGATTTCTTGGCCATGTGATTTTGGCCGAGGGCATCAGCGTGGATCCTCAGAAAGTTGAGGCGGTAGCAAAATGGGAACAGCCTAAGACGGTGACAGAGATCAGGAGTTTTCTGGGTTTAGCAGGCTATTTCCGGCGCTTTATTGAGGGCTTTTCGATTCTAGCCGCTCCATTGACACGGCTGACTCGGAAGGGAGTTCGATTTGAGTGGGATGAGAACTGTGAACAGAGTTTCCAGGAGCTTAAAAGGCGGTTGACATCTGCTCCTGTGTTAGCCCTTCCAGACGATAGTGGGGAGTTCGAGGTGTACAGTGACGCTTCTTTGTAAGGTTTGGGCTGTGTATTGATGCAGCACGGGAAAGTGATTGCTTATGCTTCCCGGCAGTTGAAACCCCATGAGATGAACTACCCTACTCATGACTTGGAACTTGCTGCGGTGGTTCATGCACTGAAGATTTGGCGACATTACTTGTACGGCGAGAGGTGCAGGATTTTCACGGATCACAAAAGTTTAAAGTATTTGTTCACTCAAAAGGAATTGAATCTGAGACAGCGCCGATGGTTGGAGTTACTCAAGGACTACGGTTGCACGATTGAGTATCACCCAGGGAAGGCTAATGTGGTAGTCGATGCCTTGAGCAGGAAATCAGCTAGTTCTTTGTCGTATTTGAGGACCGTACGATTACCTTTGTTGGTTGAGCTCCGCAGGTTGGGAGTAGAGTTGACTGTAGATGATCAGGGAGCACTTTTAGTGAGTTTTCATGTGCGGCCTATTTTGATTGATCAGGTGATTGATGCTCAGTTTGAGGACCCTATTTTGGACATCATTCGGATTGAGGTCGGGGCTGGAGAGAGACAGGACTTTAAGATTCGCGAGGATGGAGCCTTGATTAAGGATGGAAGGTTGTGTGTACCTGAGGATGAAGCCTTGAAGAAAGTGATACTGGACGAGGCTCACTGTTCAGCCTATGCGATGCATCCTGGTGGGACCAAGATGTATCGTACACTACGGGAACATTACTGGTGGTCAGGGATGAAACGTGAGATTGCAGAATATGTCAGTAGATGCTTGATTTGTCAACAGGTGAAAGCCGAGCGGCAGAGACCTTATGAAGCAATGCAACCTTTGCTGATTCTCGAGTGGAAATGGGATCACCTGACGATGGATTTTGTATTCAAGCTTCCCAGAACACCGAAGGGACACGATGGCGTATGGGTTATTGTGGATAGACTTACGAAGTCTGCTCATTTCTTGCCAGTACTGGAAAACTTCAGGTTGGCGCAGTTTGCTCAGTTGTTCATTGACGAGATAATTCGGCTGCATGGGACGCCAGAGTCGATAGTATCGGACAGAGACCCGAGGTTTACTTCTCGATTTTGGCAGAGCTTACAGGAAGCTTTTGGGACAAAGCTGCATTTCAGTACTGCATTTCATCCTCAGACCGATGGACAGTCTGAGCGGACCATCCAGATTCTCGAGGATATGATGCGAGCTTGTGTACTGCAGTTTCAGGGTACTTGTGAGTCTCATTTACCGTTAATGGAGTTCACCTATAATAACAGTTATCAGGAGAGTATTGGCATGGCTCCTTATGAAGCTTTGTACGGGCGACAGTGTCGGACTCCATTGTGTTGGACTGAGGTTGGTGAGAGGAGACTCACCACTTCCGAGTTGGTGGACCTTACTCAGGAAAAAGTGGCATTGATTCGAGAACGACTGAAGGCAGCTCAGGACCGACAGAAGAGTTACGCCGACCGTAGGATTAGAGATTTGGAGTTTGCAGTAGGAGACTGGGTTTTCTTAAAATTATCTCCTTGGAAGGGAATTGTACGGTTTGGCAGACGAGGGAAGTTGAGTCCTCGTTACATTGGACCTTATGAGATCTTGGAGTGGATTGGTCCTGTTGCATATCGATTGGCTTTACCAGCAGACCTGGAGAAAGTACATAATGTTTTCCATGTATCTATGCTTCGGAAGTATATTCGAGATGATTCACATGTTCTGGAAGCACAACCAGTTGAACTGAGGGAAGACTTGAGTTTTGAAGAACAACATGTTGCGATCTTGGATCGGAAGGATAAGGTCTTACGACGGAAGACGGTTCCCTTGGTTAAAGTATTGTGGAGTAATCATCAAGTGGAATAAGCTACTTGGGAACCTGAGGCCTTGATGCGTGAGCAGTACCCTTATTTGTTACACTGAATTTCGGGGACGAAATTCTTTTTAGGGGGGTAGATTGTAACAACCCGTACCTTCGGGAAGGGTAAAAATGTAATTTTGTAAAAGTTTTGTATAAAAGGACGATTTTGCCCTTGTGAATAGTAGGTCAAGTCAACTTTTTGATTGACCGGTTGGATGAGTGTTGACCATTGACCGTGACGTAGTGTAGGACGTCACGAGTCCGTTGACAGGTGGCATGTCCGATTTGGACAATCGGAGAAAAAGTTATGGTGTACGGAAGATCGAGGGCGTTACCGTAATTTTGATTAAATGAGGAAAATGTTGACTTTTTAATGGACTTATAATTTTCACGTAGACTGAGGACAGTTAGATAGGTCTCGACGTACTGAGTATAACGACAGGCGGCATGCTGTCATCGGACGTCGGACGGAAAAGTTACGGGTCTAGAACGTTTGAGGGCAAAACGGTAATTATTTAAACGAGGGGCAAAATGGTCTTTTTCCCTCAGCCAATCAGATAAGGGCAAGTGGCAGCAGGTGGAATGGGATATTTTTTTTGCACCAAGGGAGTGTGGACAAGTGGGGAGAAGCCAGAGGCTTCTGGAGGAGTCTAAGTGTGCACGGCCACACTTTGCACAAAATCAAACCGTGCAATTGGGTTTGAAAGCAGAGAAACAGAGAGAAAGAAATTGGAGGACGGTGATCGATTCTGTGAGGGTGTGAGGTTTTGGTGAATTGAGAGAGTGACAGGGAGATAAGAGTGAGCTGGTGGTCGTGCTGTTGGACGGAAATCGTGTACGGGGACACGGCGGAGGACGGTTGCAGTTTCTGGGAAATCTGAGAAGCTGGGAGACAAGGGCGGTGGCTACGCCGTGTGGTGGCTCAAATAAAGGCAGTGGGAGGCTTAGGAGGTTGCAGGGGACCCAACGAACATCGTGGCACGCGGTGGTGCGCACGGCGGAGACGGAATCGAAAGGTGAGTTCTATTCCCCTGTTTTTCCCGTGAGTTTCAAATTGGAAATCGCGGACCTGGAGCTAGAGTCGAGGGGATTGGTGAGTGAAGTGAGGTTTAGGGAGGTCCTAGGAGTAGTTTATGTCGGTTACCGTGACGGGGAAGTTCACGGTAGGGGTGGTGCGACGGCGGGTACTCTGTTACCCTGTTTGACCGTGAATTTCAAACGGGAAATCGTGGACTTAGAGAGTGAGTCGAGGGTTCCTGTGAGTTGTGTGTGATTCAGTGAGGTCGTGGGAGGAGTTTGGAATGACCACCGTGAAGGGGGAAGAACTGGGTGGCCGGGAAGGAAAACAGAGTTTTGTACGGGTTTCTTTTGAGCTTCAGTCGTGAAGTTGTGGGTCGAGTCGAACTAAGAGAGTGAGGGGGATGAGTTCTTTGAGATTGGACGAAGCTTTAGGTGAAGAAAGGAGGGAAAACGGTGGCCGGACGGCGGAGAATGGTTCTCGCCGGTCCGGGTTGCAGCCTGGTGCGAACCGGGTTCGATCGAGGAAGACGGTGGCACTGTAGCAGGCGCGTGAGGCCCACGCGCAGCCACTTTTTGCGGCGCGTGGAGGCGCGTGGGGAGGAATCCGGCCAAGCTTCCAACATGTTTTTATTTCTAAATGGTCTAAGGAATCCAATGGTATAATTTTCGGGTTAATCGGACGAAGTTACGGGATGGTTCGGGAATCCGGACGGTTTAGGGTTTATGAATAAAATATTATTTAAATTCCCAAAAAATTGGGGAAATTGGGTGAGTATCCTTGATGTAATTGTGACCCTATTTGGTGTCTATTGACAGGACGGGAAACGCCTGAAACGGTCGAGGAGCGCACGGAGCGCAATTGACTCGTTTCGATATGTGAGTGGACTCCTTCCTTTCTTTCGAGCATGCCTAACTGATTTTATTAATGATTTACGATATTAAACGTGTTTTTATGCTTCTTGTTGATGGTTATATGTGGTAGCTATGGTTGCACGTTTTTCGAGATATTTCCGGGATTTCACTCGTTTTTCGAGAAAAGCTGGTTTTCGGACCTTGATGACATCTTTGAGGATTTAAATTTATAAATGTTTTCTGATGATGATAAATGGGTTGTGAAAAATGATTTGTGATTATATGTGGTTTTTGGTGTAAAAATGGATTTCCGGATTTGGGTTCGGAATGTCGGTTCTGAACGCCGGAAGGGCTTCGAACCGGGGATTTCGAATTCGAGTTTGGCGATGGATTTCGAATTGGTTTTGCACAGACTTTGGATTGGATTTGCTGGATCTGGATATGGGTTTAAAGACCCGGATATTGATTGACAGGGGACGGGCCCGGATTGAGTTTAAAGACTCGGGAGTTTAAAGACTCGGATTACATTTAAGGCCTGGTTGAGTTTAAAGACTCGGATAGACCCAACAGGTTTGATCAGGAAATGGTGTTTTTATAGTGTTTCTGTTTCTTATGATATTTTATAGTGTTTCTGTTTCTTATGATGTTTCTTGGTTTATAATTATTTTAATCACTGAGTTAGGCATGTGATTTCAAAACGGAGGGAACAAAGTGTTCTAGTTTCTTAGCTTTGATTTGATAATAAACTGTTTTCAAACTTTCATTTTCTTTTAGTCCACTCACATCTTTTGGTTTTAAATTTTCCCTCCAGGTCGTGGTGATAGCGCTGGGGTGAACGTTGAGGCAGATATCGAGGCATAGAGCTTCTGACGTTCTTCCGTTGCCACACTAGCATAGTAGGATTTTGTGCCCATTTTGTCGAACTATGCTCTGACTGACAGTTGTGTTATATTTACTCCTTCGTCTGATAGTTATGCTTTTAGTGGTATTGTAGTTATTTTGGTACTTTATGTGTGATTGTCAGACGGGAGCAGGGTTCGTCCCGGGTATCGAGGTGATATTTGGGACGGGTCCTGACAGCTGGACTATGCATCTATGTGTTGCCTAGTTAAAACCTTACCAGGTGATAAAAACCCTATGGGACAAAAATAACCCTGGTCGAAGAAAAGAGTGCAATGCACGTGTAAACGATCACATCGGAATCTTCTGAGGTAACTGATGTCGTCTCTTCTGGAATACAGATAGATAGTCCGCCTTTAAGATAAAATGCATTAGTGTTGCTCCACCAAAAACCTTACCCAGTAAACCCAGTGGGAAAAACCCGTGGTCGAAGGGAAAAGATGTGCAAATGCATATGATCCAAATCATGGCATCTTCAGGATGCATTGATAGCGGGGTGATCTTACCAAAATGTGTGTCATTAAAACCTAGCCAGGTAACAAAACCCAATGGGAATAAATAAACCTAGTCTTAGGACAAAAAAGTACACGATGATCATGTGAGTATACTTCGGGATACTCAGTATACTTCTGGATACTTGGTATACTTCAGGATACTCCCCCTGATCTTGACTCCCACTGAAAACTACAAATTAGGTAGATCAGCTAGTCTATGTAAACCAATACCTCGCACATGCTGCTGGAATGTGGCCTTTGGTAATGACCTGGTGAACAAGTCTGCATGATTATCTTGAGATCGTATTGGCTTGATCTCAATCTTCCGATGTTCTTATTGTTGTTGGTTAAAGAAAAAATCGGTGCAATATACTTAGTGTTGTCTCCCTTAATGAAACCGGTTTTCATCTGCTCTATGCAGACAGTATTATCTTCGTAGATAACTGTCGGTTCATTATGGGTGGAACTCAGTCCACAGGTACTTCGAATATGCCCAGTAATGACTCTTAACCATATGCATTCACGAACTGCTTCGTGTAGGGCTAAAATCTCTGCATGATTCGATGACGTAGCAACAAAGGTCTGTTTCGTAGACCTCCAAAATATTGATGTGTTCCCAATGGTAAAGACATAACCGGATTTGGAACGTGTCTTGTGTGGGTCTGATAAGTAGCCTGCATCAGCATACCCAACAAGGCCTGCATCATTCCGAAGACCAAGGGGGTTTGATTCATTCCTTGATTCATAGGGATAGAAGAAGCCCATATCCGTTGTATCTCTAAGGTATCGGAAGATGTCTTTTATGCCATTCCAGTGGCAGCGTGTTGGCGCAGAGCTAAATCTAGCTAGCAAGTTCACAGTGAATGAAATGTTCGGTCTAGTGCATTGAGCCAAGCATAATAGTGCGCCTATTGCAATTAAATTTGATACTTCTGTTGTCAATAACTTTTCGTTGTCATCTGCTGGACGAAACGGGTCCTTCTTAGGATTTAGACTTCGGACGATCATGGGCTTACTTGAAGGTTTCCCTTTATCCTCATTAAAGCGTCTCAACATTTTCTAGATGTAATTCAATTGATGAACCAAAATTCCATTTGCATGGTGCTCGAACTCCAGGCCGAGATAGAAGTGTGTTCTCCCAAGATCCTTCATTTCAAATTCTAGCTTCAGGTACTTAACAGTTTCTTGGATCTCTTCAGGAGTACCAATCAGATTCATGTCATCGACATAAACTGCCACTATAGCGAACCCGGAATTTATTTTCTTAATAAATACGCATAGGCATAATTCATTATTAACATATCCCAATCTGATCAAATATTCACTTAGATGGTTATACCATATCCGTCCGAATTGTTTCAACCCATAAAATGAACGCCTCAAACGAATGGAGAGCTTGTTCTGTGGTCTGGAACTACTTGCATCAGATATCTTAAGTCCTTCAGAAACCTTCATATATATATATATATATATATATATATATATATATATCTGTATCTAAATCCCCATAGAGGTAAGCTGTGGCCACATCCAAAAGCTGCATACTCAATTTTTCGGAAACTACCAAACTGATAAGGTAGCAGAACGTTATAATGTCCATTACGGGAGAATACGTCTCCTAGTAATCAATTCCAGGGCGTTGAGAAAATCCTTGCGCCACTAGACGAGCTTTGTATCTCACAATCTCGTTTTCCTCATTACGCTTCCTTACAAATACCCATTTAAAGTCTACAGGTTTAATATGTGGAGGTGTGGGAGCTACAGGTCCAAACACCTTTCTTTTTGTCAAGGAATCAAGTTCGACCTGGATTGCTTCTTTCTACTTTGGCTAGTCTTCTCTACGTTGACATTCATCAACGGAGCGAGATTCGATATCATCATTAGTTATTATTTCAGTACCTACTGCGAATACAAATATACAATCGATGATAATATCATTTTGATTCCATATCTCATTTAAGCATGCATAGTTTATCGAGATCTTTCTATTCTCGGGAGTGGGTTCAGACGTTGAGGCGTCCCCCAATGTCGTCTCTTCTAAGGCAGACCCATAATCCGGAATTATCTCATGAGATGGATCAGATGATATAATGATATCCAAGGGATTAGATTGTGCCAAATTTGTCCTCTTCCGGGGATGAGAATCCTTCGAACTTATTGGTCTACCTCGCTTCTGGGCTATGACATATGACTGGTTAGCCGTCATGGCTGTACTTCGTCCATCTGGGACGACCCGTCCATCTGGGACGACGTGTCTTACGGGGACATCTATCCTTGCAGGTACGTTTGTAGCAGGTATATGTGATCTCGTCACTCTAGCTAGATCAGAGAAAGCATCTGGCATATTATTAGCTACACTCTATAGATCTAGAATTCTCTGCACTTCATTCTCACTTTGTGCTGTTCGGGGATCGAGATGAGACATAGTGGAGAAATTCCATGTCAATTCACGTCATTCTTCATGAACGTTGAAGTTCTTATCTCCCCCTAACGGCGGGAAGACTGTCTCATGGAAGTGATAATCCGCAAATCGAGCGGTAAAAAGATTGCCTGTCAAGTGCTCTAAATAGCGTAGAATGGAGGGGGATTCATAGTCGATATATATGCCCCTCCGGCGTTGATCTCCCATTTTTGTATGTTGTGGCGGCGCAATTGGCACGTAAACTGCACACCCAAAAACGCGTAAGTGTGAAATGTCCGGTACGTGTCCAGTTACCAGCTGTAACGCGGAATAAGGTTGGGTGGCAGTGAGCCTCAACCAGACCAACATAGCAGTATGCAAAATTGCATAGCCCCACGCAAAAATTGGGAGCTTGGTGCGCATAACCAAGGTCCGTGCAATCATTTGTAATCGTTTAATGAATGCTTATGCGAGACCATTCTGAGTTTAAACATGGGTAACTGGATGTTCAATGACAGGACCTATCTCAATCCCCCCGGGATTACCGTGGAATGTGCCCTGCTCCCGTCCAACAAGGGGTGTCAGACAAGAGATAACCAAAAGTCACTGCCCAAACGAGGCTTCCAGAGTGCGCAAGGATCGATGGAGGAGGCGTGCAATGTCCCAGTCCCTACTGCAGTCGCATCCGTGATCAACCTGAAGGGCATTAAAAACCAAAAGCTGTGAGTGGACGAAAATCATTAAGTTCTTTAAACACAGTTATAAGACATTTATGCCCTCCAATAAAATCGTATGCATGCCACGAAAACCAGTAACCAAAACGTTTGTTCAACCAAGCCATTAGGGCCTTAGCCCAAAAACCATTAACTTAAAACCAAGTGTGGGAACTCAGCCCAAAACTGTGGAATACCACTACTAGACATATTAAAACCATGTGGGCCACCGCCCAAAGCCATAAACATAAATCCAAAACCATTTAGGGTCCCCGACCCGAAATACCATAACATAACCAATAATCCATTTTTACCACATAACACAAATCCAACCGAAAAGCCATTTCATATATTCATTAATCCATATTTACCATTACCATCACCAGCATCCCAGATGCTTAACATCCCAGACGCTTGACGTCCCAGACGTCATATCTCACGGTATAATAAGCGACGCGTGCTGCCCGGGGTCTCTCCGGGTCAATATCTTTGACATCACAGATGTCTGACGTCTCAGACGTCAATTATAGCAATCCTGCTCCTGAGTCATTATACGGTCCGGTAACTCCGTACGATGACCCCTCACAGGCAATGCACCGTGACTTCCCCAGTGTCCCAGACATCTGGAGGAGACCATCATATATCCTCGTATCCAGATGGTATATGGAAAACAGTTTTATTAAATCATTTCACAACATTACAATGGGCCCTTGCCCGAAATCTCCATAAACATCACAATTCCATTTAGGGTCCCTGACCCGAAATCACATTTATTAAACATAGGGTCCCAGACCCGAAATCACATTTATAACCCAACTGAGCCGCATGCCCGATTTTATAACCACTGGGCCATCGGCTCGATTTTATAAAACATTGGGCCCACGACCCTAATTCGTAAATCAACTGGGCCCCTGGCCCGATAATATCACTCAAATGGGTCTTAGCCCGTTTTCATAAACAACTGGGGCCCTGGCCCGATTTCATAAAGCAACTGGGCCCCCGGCCCGATTTCATTAACACAAATGGACTCCAAGTCCGAGGTTTCCAAAATAATTGGGCCTCAAGCCTGAGTTCATCTTTCCAATTTCAAAACCATTTCATCATATTATATCCAAGTCATAAGTATGGAAAATTCGTGCAAAACCGGAAAAACCTCGATTTACGTGCAAGCACGTAAATTGCCTCAAAATACGTGAAACCGTATAATTTACCAATATCCAAATCAATATCATACAATCATAATCATAAATCCATATAAAACAGTTAAGCATGCATAGAATTTATACAACCAAAGTCCACTCACAGACTGTTTAACGGTATGCCTCGATACGCGTGCCATCGGCCCTCCCGGGCCACACCACTATCACCGGGATTCCCAATCCTGTCCAAATCACATTAGAGGGTCACTAACCACTTCATGAACATCCTATCAAAGTCCCGTAATTTTCCCGAATTTTGAAACTTGATTTAAAACCTTCGGACGTCCCGAACAATATCGAGACGGTGTCCGATCGACACGAAACCAATCCCAAAATGTTCGTTACATTGAATAGATTAAAAGTCATGTTGGAAGTTTCCCCAAAATACCTTACACGCGCCCCCACGCGCCGGTTGAACTCCCTGCGCGTGAAACCCACTCGCTGGTACTATTCATCATCGTCGAGCTGTAGACGGGTCCTGCAACCGGGTCACCGTGACCCGCGGGTCGACCCGATTGGTTCTCAGCCATTCCTCGATCATTTTCAACAGGGTTTTCACCTACAAGACCTTCCAAGTTAAACTAAGGGTTCTGTGGGATTAAAAACAAGGAAAGACGTCTATATCGTACCTCCTAGATCGAGAAGCTCACGACCAACATTCCTCCGTCGATTGCTTTCAGCTCCGACCACCATTCCCTTCGAAAACGGTCCCTACAGACTCGTTTCATCCTCCAGATCATCATCCTAATCATCTGATCGATTAAAACACCGTAAAATCCATGCTGCCATTTTTGTACCCGAAAATGGACTCACGGGTTTGGGGGCATACTTCGCCGCAGTGGTCACCACCGTGGCCACCACCATGCCCAGTTTGACCCCAGGAACTCCCTTCACCCTTCCAAAAAGATCAAACACCAGCCTACACCAACTTTCCAATTTCTGAGTTTCGGACCTCTCTGTTTTTCTCCTCCGCCGTCACCCTCGCCGTCTCCCGTGGTCTTCCGTCGCTCCTCTGGTGCCCTAGTCATCCACTGGACTTAGTCTAGCAATGGCTTAGGTTTAGTTTGTGCGGGTTGGACGGGTAGTGAGTTTGGGGTGGAAGTCCTTCACGGTGAAATGAGAAATGGGAGAAGGAGATTGACTGATCAGATTATTAAGGAAGGGATGAGATGAGATGGACGGTCCAAATGCAATCTGGGAGTGAGATGGATGGCTGAGATTAAAAGGGCAGAAAGAATTATATTTAAGTGTTGAGTGAAGACATGATCCAAATTTTAGGGAGTGTGGGGGATGAGTGACACGTGGCATACATTTTTTAATCAAACTCTCGGTTCGTTCTGTTACTCAAATTCATTCCCATGACCATAACTTCGTCATCGGAACTCCGATTTCGGCATGCAGCCTGTCTACGGATTCGTATCGATGATACCTACGTAACGGTCCTTAGCCCTCGTCCATGGGACCTCCCGGTCAAAAAGTCAACATTTGGCCCCTAATATGCCAAATTACCAAAATGCCCCTCAGCTTCCGAACATCATAACTTTCTCCTCGAATGTCGGAATCGAACGTGCCACCTGTCTATGAACTCGTGACGTCCCGAACTACGTCATGGTCATCGGTCAAAGTCCGTTTGACAGCCCGTTCAAAAAGTCAACATTTTGCCCACGACCAGGGGCAAAACGGTCATTTTGCCCACGACCAAGGGCAAAACGGTCATTTTGCACATTTTGTCCGATTTCGCCCTACTAACCACCGATCAACCTCACTGATCAAGATTAGTCACTAATCCAATCCCGGAATTCGGGACGGGTCATTACATTTAACATCAATCCCAAGGGACATGCAATAGTCTTTGAAAGATTTCGATGTAAACTCATCGGCATTATCAAGTCTGATTGACTTTATAGGGTAATCCGAATGGTGGACCCTTAATTTAATGATTTGAGCAAGGAGTTTAGCAAACGCAGTATTGCGTGTGGACAATAGGGTCACATGGGACCACCTCGTTGATACATCAACCAAAACCATGAAATATTTAAATGGTCCACATGGTGGTTGGATGGGTCCATAAATATCCCCTTGTATTTTGTACAAGAAAGGGATAGAGTCTTTATCGATCTTTGCATATGATGGTCTAGTGTTCAATTTTCTCATTGAGCAAGCTTGACATAATGTTTCACTAAACACAAGGTCCTTATTTGTAAGGGGATGCTCGTGTGATGTATTGAGGATACGGAGCATCATACATTGACTTAGGTGTCCCAATCGGTCATGCAATAATAAGTAGTTGCTAGGGTTAGGTAGCTTCTGGCTAGTTATGTGATTTTCCTCAATGGTTCGAATAGTGGTCATGTAGAGTCCACTCCTTAGGCATTCCAATTTCTCCAATGTACGCTTCCGGCCATACAAGTTGGAGGTTATGCAAAGATATTCCACATTCTGTTCGTTTGTGGTTTCAACATGATTATTATTGGCTCGAATATCCTTAAAACTCAATAATGCTCTGCTGGAACGTGGGGAGTATAAGGCTTCAGTAATGGTAAATACAGTATCATTGAACAACATAAATTGGGCTCTTCCGGAGCCTTCAATCAAATTTGATTTGCTAGAAATAGTTGTCACAGGGGTGTGGTTATGTAACGACCCGTCCCGAATATCGGGATTAAATATTAATTAATTACGGTTTAGAATGACTAATCTGGGATTAGTTGAGTGAAATCGGACGAATTGTACAAAATGACCGTTTTGCCCCTAGCGTGGGCAAAATGTTGACTTTTAGTTTGGGCGGTCAAACGGATTTTGACCGATGACTGTGACGTAGTTCGGGACGTCAAGGGTTCATAGACAGGTGGCACGTTCGATTCCAACATTCGAGGAGAAAGTTATGGCGTTCGGAAGTTGAGGGGTATTTTGGTAATTTGGCTGAAAAGGGGCCAAATGTTGACTTTTGACCCGGGAAGTCCAATGGACGAGGGCCACCGTTACGTAGGTCTTGTCGATACGAATCCAACGACAGGCGGCATGCAGAAATCGGAGATTCGACGACGAAGTTATGGTCACGGGAACGAACTCGATTAACCGAACGAACCGAGATTTCGATTAAAATATTATTTTATTATGAACAGTACCTGATGATTGAACACACCTGGATGAGTGACAAATGTCACTCATCCCTTGATTTAGGGCCTAAAGTCTGATCCATGTTTTAGGGAAAACATGATCATTGTGTTTTATTATATTTAATTATACTTAATCTTTAATTAATCCTCCATTAATCCTCTTTGTCTTCAAACCGTGCACAAAATGGGGAATCAGAATTGAGAGAATCGGTTGCCTTCCTTAACTGGTTTTGAGGGGAAAATTGAGAGTTTGGTGAGGCTAACTCAGCTGGGCAAACACAAGGGACAGAGAGAGGCTGGAGAATGAGAATAGAATTTGTGAATTTTGGGAGGGAAAATTCGAATGTTGAGAATTGAGCCGTGAGGATTGAAATTGAAACTCCATTTAGCTTCCTGAGGTTGTGACTAGTTGATCCAGATCAAAAACGAAGAGAATTGAGGCCAAATTGGCTCTGAACGGGTCTGGTAACAGTGAGCAAGGTTCGAGCTTGGGTCGTGGGATTTGAGGCTTGGATTGATGCAATTGAGTTGGGGAAACTGTTTCTCTTGGTCCATTTAAGCTTCTGGATGGATCAATTGAAATAAATCGAGTGACATTGAAGGATTTCGAATGATGAACAGTGTTCGAATGTTCTTCGAATGATCGTCTTTGATATTGAGGTTTGAGGTAAGATTGTTTGTAATTAAGTTCACAGATCCCTAATTGAAACTAATTCGATGCTAATGGACGTTTGAATTGATGAAAACAGTGTCGAATTGATAAGAAATTAACCGGGTTGACACGCGGGTTGCAGGACCCGTTTGCAGAGGAAACGGGTGAGGACGACGACTACTGTAGCTGGCGCGTGGGTTTCACGCGCAACCACTCAAGGCGGCGCGTGAGGGCGCGTACGGCCTAGTTTCAAGGTGAGGTCAACATGACTTTGAATCCTCTCAGTGTAACGAACATTTTGAAGCTGGTTTCGAGGAAATTGGATATCGTTTCGTTAATGTTCCGCATATCCGAAGTTTTGTTTTACGTTTAAAATACGTATTTAAATTCCGGAAAAATTGGGGAAAATTATATGAAGTATTTTGAGATGTTAGTAACCCTCTATTATGATTTTGGACAGGAGTTGTGATTTCCAGAATTTACGGAAAAACATGCAGCTCGGGAACGCACCGTTTTGGACGGTGTGTGTGAGTGGACTTTGTTTTCTAACCGTGATGCATGCATATATGATTTAAATGCTTTATTATATAATTTTATATGCTTTGGCATGATTGATGTTTCAATCCGGTGATTTCTTGATTTTATGGATTATTATATTATTATATTTTGGCACGATTTTTGAGAAATTATGAAACTGGTTAAAAATGACGTTTGGACTTGGTTTATGAGTCCGAGATTGAAATTGATTGAAAATGATGTTTGGACTCGAGTTATGAGTCATGGATTGAAAATGATGTGTTGACTCGGGAATGAGTCAAAGGTCGATTTCTTGGATTTACGTGAAAATGGCAACTGAGGTTGCGAACGCATGGATTTGCGTGAAAATGATATTTTTGGGCGTGAGACCCAACTGGATAGTGATTTTGACTCGGATTTGGAGTCACTTGTGAATATGATGAATTTGATGATTTTGTATTCTTGTGATTTTATGATTATTTTAATTAGTCTTTCGGATGCGTTTTACGAGGAACGTGCAAATGATGTTTTGGGCTAGGCCCGGAGTTAAAAAGATTTCTAAAATGATATTTTGACTTAATTGGTGAGTCAATGATGATTTCTAGATTATTTTATTGTTTTAAAATGTGATTTTAACGGTTTACGTGAAAATGGTAATTTGGGCTTGAGACCCAGTCGGGAATGATCTTGACTTTGTATGAAGACAAGATTTGATTGCAATGTTTTGGGATGTAATTCCTGAGATGGTTTTCCTTGTGATTGTGAAATGCCCAGACGGTCGGAGCTTGGGGGGATTACCCAGACGACCGGAGCTTGGGGGATGTGATTATAGGATTGTGAGTTGATCCTATGGTAGCCAGCTTCTCGGATGTGACTGAGCCTGGATGTACCACTCGGATGTGTCTGAGCCTGGGGATGTGTTCGCCCAGATGTGACTGAGCCCGAGGGTTGAGCCCAGAGGTGTCCGATCCCGAGAGTGTGGCTGGATATTGGCCTACGAGTAGTGCAGCACTTGTGAGTAGTGCAGTTTGATTGATTGTGCACTTGTGAGTAGCGCAAATGTGATTGTGATAGTTTGTGCACTTGTGAGTAGTGCGGATTGATTGGATTGATATATTTATTGTGCACTTGTGAATAGTGCTTATTTATGTTGTTTGTGATATCGTACCGGTATTGAGTACGGGTTTTTGGTCTTTGTGGCCAGGTGATTATGTTTTCACATGTTTTAGCCTGAGAGCCGGGATTTGATGTTTTATAACATGAACTGATTTGATGAACATGAGTTTTACGGACCATGGGAAAATATGTTTTGATTTTATCGGTCCACTGTTCATACTTGAAGGATTTCATACTATTACTCATGTTTTATGATATGCATGCAAGTTTGTGAAAACTGGAGGGTAAGAATGTAATTTTGGTAAATGTTTTTATCAGAGGTCATTTTTTTCCACTCACACCTTTTCTGTTTTGTGACCCTCCAGGCCGTGGTACGACGTTCGGGACTGATCGTGAGGCAGAGGTAGCAGCAGAAATCAGCGCAAACAACCCTTGTCTGGCAAGCACTGAAGGGTAGTTTCGGGCCTTTGGTTGACTTGTCAGACGGGAGCAGGACCGGGCACGGTTTTTGACGTTCAGTTGGGACGGGGTCCTGTCAGGTTAGGTATTAAGTTTGTGAAAAATATCCTATCACAGAGGATAGTGTGCGTAGTAGCACTGTCGGCTAAACAACAAACTTCACCATTTGACATGACTAACCATCAATATAACTAAAGTAATCAATAATTACATTTATTAAAAATAAATAAATAGATTAAATAATATTCGAGCAGATAACAAAATAAGTCCAAAACAAATATAAATCACCAAACAATGTCCAGAAATAGTAATAATAAAAAAACAATATCCATAAAAAAAATGGCACAAATGCCGATCATATCCATGTTTATGTAAATAATTCAATCCTCATCATGTCCAGCTACAGTCTGGAAATCAGCAATCGCAAGGGCGGTAATAGCGGGGTCTGGTCTAGCAGCAAAATTAGCCTCTCGAGTACCACGACTAGCATGGTACTGGGCAATAACTTGGGTTGATGCACGACAGGTGCAGGACCAGTGATCGCGACCTCCACATTTATAACATATGTCAGGTGGGTTTTGATTCTGGTGGCGACGGGTCGGACCAGGGTTTCTTTCATTTTGAGCACGCGAACCAGGAGGAGCGTGATATCTACCACGTGGACCTATACCACGGTTACCACGGCCACGTGGGGCATGGTAATCTTAGGCTCGGTCATAGGGATGTCCACCCCGTGGGCTTAGACCACGATTACCACGGCCACGTGGGGCAAGGTAACCATGGACCTAGTCACAGGGGTGTGCACCATGTGTTGGACGATTACGTCCTCCACCTCTACCACGACCCTTGTTTCTCCACTTATGGTTGGCATCGCGAGGTGCAACAGTGTTTGCTTTAGGCAAAGGTGCTGCACTAGTACCCACAGGTCAAGATTGATCATTTTTCATTAATAAAATGTTGTTCTTTTCAACGAGCAACAAAGTAGTGATCAATTTCGTGAACCGGGTAAACTTCCGCTCTCTGTATTGTTGCTGCAAGACAATACACGAGACAGGAAATGTGAAGAAAGTCTCCTCAAGTAGGTCGGTTTCAGTGAGCTCCTCCCCACAATACTTGAGAAGAGACCAGATACGACATATCTCAGAATTATATTCGTTTACGGATTTAAAATCCTGGAAACGAATGTTATGCCAGTCATGTCTTGCTTCAGGCAAGAATATGTCCTTCTGGTGATCAAAACGATCAGCGAGTGAAACCCACAAAGCTCTCGGGTCCTCTTGACCCAGGTATTCACGCTGCAGTGCGCGATCCATATGCCTCTGAATGAGGATCATAGCATCCGCCTTCAATCAAATTTGATTTTCCAGAAATAGTTGTCACAGGGGTGTGGTTAGGTATTAAGTTTGTGAAAAATATCCTATCACAGAGGATAGTGTGCGTAGTAGTACTGTCGGCTAAACAACAAATTTCACCATTTGACATGTCTAACTATCAATATAACTAAACTAATCAACAATCACATTTATTAAAAATGAATAAATAGATTAAATAATATTCGAGCAGATGACAAAATAAGTCCAAAACAAATATATATCACCAAACAACGACCATAAATAGTAATAATAAAAAAACAATAACCATAAAAAAATGGCACAAACGCCGATCATATCCATGTTTATGTAAATAATTCCATCATCATCATGTCCAGCTGCAGTCTGGAAATTAGCAATGGCAAAGGTGGTAACATCGGGGTCTGGTCTAGCAGCAATATTAGCCTCTCGAGTACCACGACTAGCATGGTACTGGGTAATAACTTGGGTTGATGCACGACAAGTACGGGACCAGTGATCGCGACCTCCACATAACATATGTCATGTGAGTTTTGATTCTGATGGCGATGGGTCAGACTAGAGTTTCTTTCATTTTGAGCACGCGGACCAGGAGGAGCGTGATATCCACCACGTGGACCTATACCACGGTTACCACAGCCACGTGGGGCATGGTAATCTTGGGCTCGGTCATAGGGATGTCCACCACGTGGGCCTAGACCACCATTACCACGGCCACGTGGGGCAAAGTAACCATGGACCCGGTCATAAGGGTGTGCACCATGTGTTGGATGATTACGTCCTCCACCTCTACCACGACCCCTGTTTCTCTACTTACGGTTGGCATCGCGAGGTGCAACAGCATTTGCTTCAGGCAAAGGTGCTGCACTAGTACCCACAGGTCGGGATTGATCATTCTTCATTAACAAAATGTTGTTCTTTTCAGCGAGCAACAAAATAGTGATCAACTCCGCGAACTGGGTAAACTTCTGCTCTCTGTATTGTTGCTGCAGGACAATACACAAGGCAGGAATTGTGGAGAAGTCTTCTCAAATAGGTCGGTTTCAGTGAGCTCCTCCCCACACTACTTGAGAAGAGACCGGATACGGCATATCTCATAATTATATTCGTTTACGAATTTAAAATCCTGGAATAGAATGTTATGTCAGTCATGTCTTGCTTCAGGCAAGAATATGTCCTTCTGGTGATCGAAAAAATTAGCCAGTGAAACCCACAAAGCTCTCGGGTTTTCTTGACCCAGGTATTCACGTTGCAGTGCGCGATCCATATGCCCCCGAATGAGGATCATAGTGTTCGCCTTCTGATGCTCAGAAGCCACATTATCGTCCTGGATAGTTGACCGGATTCTCTTGGCAGTGAGATGAAGTTTCACATCTTCAGTCCACTGGTAATAATATCTTTAGGAAACGTCAAGTGCGTCAAAATCCAGTTTGTTGTGATATTTCATTCTCTACAAAGAGGAATTAATAATATTAGTGTTTTGGGAAAAAATACATCCATAAGCAACTAATGAGAACTTCAGGTTCTATAACATGGTATGATAATCTAGGATATCTATGAAGGAAAATTCAGGTTCCTTGTATGTACAAGTAGTCTATTTACATTTATAAATAACATGTAAATAATAAAATAAACAAACAAACAAGTAAATAATGGAAGTGGGTCAGTCAATGATGGGTTTTTCCAACTGTTGTCCCCCTCTGTTCGGCTGTGTGAGGCAGCTGTGTAAATATTGCCACTAATTGTGGCACAAAGTGAGGAATGATGGACCCTCAAGACTTCTTTTTTATTTTCCACTAATTGTGGCACAAAGTGAGGAAAGATAAACCTTCAAGGCTTCTTTTCTATTTTTTTTTCAGCCGCAAATAGTAAAGCAAATACATAAATCATGATAATAGCACAATAATATGTGGTAGCCAATTGACCATCAGGGCCGTGCAAGCGTAATTTAATCTCAATGAACCATCAATTCAACAAATAATCATCATATGCACCATGATAAACGTTCAAGTATCAAAATATTAATACATGAATGATCATGATATATCAATTATCAAGTTTAGGGGAATTAATCCTAGGGTTCATCAAGAATCAACAATTAACATCAAATTTTCCAAAAAAAAATTAAACAAACATGGAATGGAAAAATCATGAAGATTATGTCAAATAATTGAATTGAACATATCAATGATCATTAATTCATGTGATTACAAACATTGAACGAAAAATCATGAAGATTATGTCAAATAATTCAATTGAACATATCAATGATCATTAATCCATGTGATTACAAACATGGAACGAAAAATCATGAAGATTATGTCAAATAATTCAATTGAACATATCAATTATCATTAATTCATGTGATTACAAACACCATAATTATTGATTCCAAACAATTCTTATGAACATGAATTCTTGGGTTTGAATTTAATAAAAAATATCAAAATAATCAAATAATCCTAGAAATTACATGTTTCTAGGGATTGGATTTTAATAATAAAAATTTGGATTTAGAAAACTTACTTGATTGGATTTATCCTTCTCTTGAGCAATCACCGATTTGGAGACGATCGTATTGATAACGTGTTGTAAAGAATTTAGGAGGGAGTGATTTAGAGAAGGAGGTAGAGAAAAAAATGTTCTTCTTGAATAATAAGAGAACACTCATACAAGACTAATTAACCCACTTATATATGGTTAGGGTTAATATAAGTACAATTACCTATCTACCCCTTGTATCCATTTACATAAATAGACATATCACTTAATACAATTTACAACAATGTCTGCTTATAATCTAATCAGTTTCTCATTTCTGGACCTAAAACCGTATTGAGTATCTAGATATTGGTACCAAATCCCAAACAAACTTCAAAATTTTGATAGAATTTTGGCACACTTACATAGCCTGTTGAGAGATCTTTATACTTTATATTACAAGGTTAATATTTCGTAATAAAAGAAACCCAAGAACAAAATCTATAATGGGTATATACACATAGCTCACGTCACTGGATTGGGAGCTACTTCTACATCTTTGGTCAAGAGAAATGGAAGGAGATGATCCAAGTTTAAACCCTCTCCAATATCTCAACCGAACACAAATCATTCAGCACTCTACTTGTCTGTCCTCTACGCCAGAGAACTGGATCGCCAGAATCTGAGAAATGCTGCGCATTGTCGGCCTAAACTTTGGATTTGCATGTTAGCATGCAACTACTAGCTTTAAGATGGTAAGCACTTGGTCAAGAACTTTATCCGTCGGAGATGGAAGGCGAAAGTCAACCAATTCAGCCGGCATTTTGCCTGCCCTGATTGCCGGTGACAACAAAGACCCTATTACAACATTGCTGGGGTACTTTCCTTTGATTGCTTCAAGTGATAACACCCCTGTTTGGTGGTAGAGTGAATTTTCTCCCACCCAATATATGAAGCAAAGGAGGATTTTTGGTTGGATATTCTTGATGGATTTTGGTCTGATTTTGTGTGAATGTTGGCTGGGATTTCTTGATTTATTTGCTGAATTTTTGCTTATTATTTTCGGGTGAAGAGGATGTGGGTTTTGGGTGGTTTATTTTATGAAGAGTTGGCTGGACGTTGAAGTAAAGGTGTGGCTGGGTGTTTTGGTTTTGTTTTGAAAAAAAAAAACAGTTGGGATATGAACAGAGGAGATAAGAAAAGCGGGAGTGTAGTTGGCTCACTCTGTGAGAATTGTGAATTCTCAAGCCACCAGCTAATTCCCATTGCTTTTTTAAATACGTTCACAGTCAAAGTGGTGAATTGTCCCCAAAGCCAAAGCCACATGAAAGTGGCATTAATGGTTTCTGCTTTTACATATATATATATATATGTACAACCCTTTGAATTGTCAAGTTGTGAATTGTCTCCAAAGCCAAAGCCACACGCCACTTTGTGGCAGTAATGACTTTTGCTTATATATATATTTATTTATTTATATAGTATATTATATATATATATATATATAACCTTTTGAGTTGTTGGGAATTGTCCCCAAAGCCACGCCACTTTTGTGGCAATATGGTTTTTTTTATTTTTTATATATACATAATATAAGTATACAAAAATTATATAAAAAATGTATAAGAATTTCTGTCAACCGGGTCACATGGCAAGCTTGGGTAATTGATGTCTTGGCCGGGTCGACCTTGATAAAAGTTCTTGGCTGGTCGACCTTAGTAAAATTCTTTGGTCGGGTCAACCATGTGGTTTGATTGTTGGCCAAGTCGTATGGTTTAGACCAAGAAGTAAAGTGGTGGCCCCTAATGGTCTAATGACACTCAATCAAATTGGGGTTGGGTTTTAGTGTTACTCCATTTACCCGACCCAAAGTTTGAAAGAGAAATGGGTGTGGGCCGAGTTCTCATCAAGCTTCACCCGACCTTAGTTTTTCAATTGGTCGGAATAAGGAAACAAATCAAGTTAGGTAATGTCAGCCTAGAGTAATCCCAAAAAAGAAGGTTTTAATCGGATCTCATGCAATTATCTCGGTATCAGTCTGACCTTGAATTAAGAAGGTTTAACGAGGCAAATTTTTCCGATCCGGCTTGGAAGAATTTGGGTGGCTTGACTTGAAAATATTTGGGTGGCCTGACTTGGAAAGAGATTGGGTGGTCTCGATTTGGAAGGATTTCGGGAGGATCAAATTTGGAAGGATTTTGGGTGGATCAAACTTGGAAAGTTTGAGTAGCTCAACTTGGAAGGTTTCAAGTCAGAAGAGTGGAGGCCAATCATGGCCAATTCGTGGGTTGGCTAAACCCTATAAATAGCCTAGGTGAAGAAGAGAAAGTGACATCAACATCAACACACAAACTTACTCTTATCTTGCACATTTTCAATCCTTAGACTAGATTTTCATGTTCAAGTTCTAATTAGTCAAGTTCTTCATTTTTCTAGAGTAAGTTTATTTTCCAGAATACTTTTAATTATTTTGTTTTAAATTCAAGTTCATTTTTATTTAATCTTTATTTTTTATTCAAGTTCATCCATTAACGTTCGTTTAGTTTATTATTCTTGTCTTTAATTTTAATTATTGCTTTTCTTTTAAGTATCAATTTATTACATTTACGTTTAAGTTTATTTTCTTCAAGCATAGTTAATTTTCTCACTCAATTTAATTATTGCACTTGCACTTCGTTTACATAATCAAAAAATATAAATATATACAAGCTCAAAGCCTAAACACCCTCGATCCCGGGGGAGTGAAAGAACCCAGGCCGAGAGGAAGTTCCTTGCTCGGCCGCACAATCATAAGGTTAGAAGTCGGCCTTAGGGGCGCACCCAATATTTACAATTCCATTCAGGTCATTTGGTGGCCGGGTGGTGGCACGCCTGCGCATTTATTCGAAGAAGGACCAAAATCCTTTCTAACAGTTTGATAAATCAAATCGAGGGAAACATATTTTGGCACGCCCGGTGGGACTCACTAGGTTTTGATATTGCATGGTCGTTGGTACTAGGGGGAATCCTAGAAACGACCAAGAAATCCAGCCACCCAATTTAGTAGTCGGGCGAAGGAGAGGAAATATGATTGGAACACTCCCAATGTCGACCCAGCCATTTGGTATGCCAACTTCTCAAGCAGGCCATAGTGGCCAATTACAAGTCGGCCGGACCTCGGCCGTGACAACAGATACAAGTTCGGTAGAGGTTACCCGCAGCCCTTTAGAGCCGGTCCTCCAGCTAAATCCGCCGACCTCGTTGGACTTCCAACAATTAATTCGAATGTTGGAGGTGAAAAATCGAGCGACTAACCAGCGGCTTGACGAGCTCACTACTGAGATGAACAACCAGAGGTTGGACGTTCGCAACCAGTTCGCTCAGGTGAATGATAGACTCGGTCAACAACCTGTCCCAAATGGACACCCAGCGGCCCGAGGCCAAGTAGGTGCTCAAGCCGAGAATTTTGGGGCAAATGAACAACCTGGAAATAATCTAGTGAGGAACAACCAGGGTTTGAATATCCCAAATCACAATAATCTCCCGGGTTGGAACAATCAGTTCGGCCAGAATCCATATCAAGCTTTTCACCCGGCTCGACCACAAGCCAACCTAGCGGCCGGGGGCAACTTCGCTGGCCCATACATAAATCAGATTGCGGGCCTCGGTGGTTGGGGAAACCATGGAGGAAATCATCTGAATGGCCATGACAATGGACCCGGCCAACAAAGGGCTCTCGACCAGGGTGTGGTCGAGCAACTGATCCAGGAGATGGTTCATCTCGCTAGGAGAGTCGGCCGACCTGTGTAGGCATGTAGGCCGATTCAGAGTTCCAGATTTCACCCTTTTTTCGGGTGATGGACTTCAATCCACGGTGGAGCATGTAGGCCGATTCATGGCTCAATGCGCAGAGATAGCTCACCGTGAAGGTCTTATGTTAAGACTTTTCCCAAGTACACTCACGGGGATTGCGTTCACCTGGTATGTGAATCTACCACAGAACTCCATTCCGAATTGGGCGACCATGGAGCAAGTCTTTCATGAACAATTTTATCGACCCGAGCCAGAACTGTCTATGGCTGACCTAGCCAAAATGAGACAAACTTTTAACGAGTCGGTTCAGGAATTCTTGGCCAGGTTCAAGGTGGCTAGGACCAAATGTATGGTCTCTATGCCAGAACATGAATTTGTCAAGCTGGCTCAAGGCGGACTTTCTTTAGACCTTAGGAAAAAGTTTGAAGGAATGGAGTTACGTGATATATACGATCTCCTTTTAAGGGTCGACCGATATGAGGGTCTACTAAAGGAAGAGCAACAGAAAAATCGCCAAATTTCTCGGCCATCCTTTTATAAAGATACTCCCAAGCCGGCCACGGCTAGGACAACATCGGTTCACGCCGTAGAGGTGGATGATGAGGAGCCAACTGGCCAGTTGGAGGAAATCCTATCTGAGGTGGATGATGAGCAGGCCGAAGTAAATCTGGCTGAGATGTTTATTAATGGGTCATACATGTGTAAGGCATTGTCAAAAGCCACCAAGGACCAGCAGCGGACGTCGGCTTAGGTCCCAAAATTTAGCAGTAGCTTCCAAAAAGGGGTTGAGAATAAAACTTACACCTTTGACATATCCAAAGCCGAACAAATCTTTGACCATCTTTTAAAAGAAAATATTATAAGATTGTCATCCGACCATGTTATTCCATCTGCCAATGAATTGAAAAATAAAACTTATTGCAAATGGCACAATGTGTGGACTCATGGAACTAATAATTGTTTGGTTTTTCGCAATGCTGTGCAGGACTTAATTGAGAAAAAAAATTTGAAATTTCCGGAGAAGAACGCAATGGGAGTTGACAAGAATCCATTCCCTTCAGCCCAGGCTAACATGGTGACAGTCAATTTTCCCCGGCCAGGCCAGCCTAGGCGAAGGTTGGATTTAGGCGGGTCGGCCAAGGCCGCAGCTGAAAGGACAGCCAGGGAGGTTCAGCTAGAGCCTACGACGAAAGGAAAAGAGAAGATGTTCTTAGAGCCATCGACCAAGGAAGAGCTCCCAAGGGCCATCGTGTTATGTGGCAGGTGTCAATGCGAGATGGCATTAGATGTCCCGCAATTGAAGCCGAAGGAGCTTGAGAAAGAGATGGTCAGGTCGGACCAACCAATAGAGTTAGAGAAAAGGGTGATTCTGAGTCCGACCGAGAATTACGGTCTCTACAGCCCCGAGAGAAAGGTATGAAGCTAGGCCGAATAAACGGTCATTCTTGACCTACCAGGGTAGGCATGAAAGGTCGCGTTTCCAACCAAGGGGCAACCATCAGAAACCACTAGAGTATGAGGATATTGTGGGTGGCCCGTTCCACCAGAGCGAGAACAAGCATAAGAGCATTTGGGTGACTACAGGCGATGGCAAGAAAAGGACTGTCGACTATGTCCATAGGCCCAAGCCATCTGATGGTAGTAGTGTCAATACTTACAAAATTCCGGATACTAAAGAGGGTCAATGGTACCAGAGCCGGGGGCACGGCTTGCCACCAAACCCCTTGACTAGGACCCAAGTGAGGAGAGCTCAGAGGCAATTCTCTGCCAATAATAGAGCTGACGATAAGTGGACAGAGGAAAGACAAGCTTAGTTGAATCGATTGGTGGCCCTTAAAGAGAAGATAAAGATGGAAGAGCTTGAGTTGGCCAAGGCTGATGTCGTGGCCTCTTTGGAGGCAGCGGCCGCAGAGGAAGTTGAGATGCATAGGAAGTGGGTGAATGGTCGTGTCGTGGTAACATCCACCAAGGAACCAATTTCTGAGCTGGAGTCTCACTTGATAGGGGCATTTGAAGCAAAGAACTCAAGGGAGAACCCTCACCAACCATTGGTTGTGGGGGCAAAAAGTGAGGCCAGTCGAGGTGCTAGCCAACTAGGAAGCCATAAGGTGAGTATGAAGAAGGCAATAGAGTGCCAGGGTCAGAAGGTAAGTCAAGTTGCTAGAGGGCCGGCTAAAGCAAAAATGTATCAAGTCGTGAAAGGAGTTGAGAGTGTCCCTGGGTTAGCTGGGGGCAAGGCCGACCCCATGGCTAGCCAAACCTTGGCCAAGAAGGCTGGGGGCAAGGATTAGTCGCAGAAGGAAGTCGGGAAGATAGAAGGTGACCAAGCCATGGTCAAGCTGGTTGTGAAGGACACCAAGTCAACCAAAGTGGAGGAGAAGGCCAAGCCGATGGCCAAAGAAGAGATTGCGAAGCAAGACCACTTGGGTGAGCCAAAGGTGGATCTAGGAGAGAATGAAGTGCCTTTGGGTGAAGACGAAGAAATGTATGATGAAGGCGATGAGTACGGCGAGGAGGAAGAATACATGGAAGAAGAGGCCATAGAGGAGATGGAGGGTGAAGAGACCCAAGAATATCCAACCAAAAATCCTCCTTTGCTTCATATATTGGGTGGGAGAAAATTCACTCTACCACCAAACAACCCCAAAGCTGTAAACATCGCATTTTTCAGTCACCTTCATTGTGTATGCAAACTCTGTCAAAAGAGAAACAGAACAAATTTAAAATCAATAAATTGATCCGATTAAATAGTTTGACATGTTCCGTTGCCAAATTGTTACCTGGTGCTACATATCCGAATGTGCTTGCGACAGTCGTCCAGTTAGATGAGTCAAGGCCAAGAAGCTTAGCAGTGCCAAAGTCAGAAATGCAAGGCTCATATTCAGCGTCTAGCAAAATGTTCTTGCTCGATATGTCTCGATGAACAACTGGCGGCGACACATCTGAGTGCATGTAGGCTAAGCCATGAGCCACACCTTTAATGATATTCAACCTTTTACTCCAATCCAATTTCTTAGCCTCTTCGTCATTGGCCAAGATCGAAAACAAACTACCCTTTTCAAGGTACTCATAAACCAAAAACGAGTGTCGCGAATGTAAACAGAAACCATAAAGCTTCACAATGTTCCGATGGCGTATCTCAGTTAATGCCCTTACTTCATTTAAGAATTCCTTTTGGAAACTCCTCTGATCACCATCACGTGGACTGTGGAGTTTCTTTACAGCTACCAAGTCATCTGAGGGGAGCTTTGCTTTGTAGACGCTTCCAAATCCTCCTCTTCCAATGTAATATGCATCATCAAAATCTTCAGTTGCTTTTATGATTTCTTCATAGAATAAATTCCCATCAAAAATTGAAATCGTTCGCAGTTCGAATTCTTTGGGGGGATTTTCTGTGCATTCTTCTGCTCGTTGACATTTCTTTCTTCTCAGCAAAGTGACATAAATTCCACAGCAAGAAATTGTAAGTGCTCCCACCACTGGTGGTATGATCAAATGCACAAATTTGAAACCAATAGTTTTCGAGTTAGGCCTAGGACTGATCTTGCAGGGCTGCAGACCAGTTGCATTTCCACACAACCCTATGTTCCCTTGAAATGCTTCAACTGGAGCCTCTTGAAACGCTTTGTTGTTTGGAATTGGACCCCCTAACTGATTGTATGATATGTCGACAAATTCCAATCCCAGAAGTTTATTAAAACTATTTGGAATGCCACCAGAAAAGTTGTTGTGGGAAAGATTTAGTGTCACCAAGCTATCAAAAGTAGAAAATTCAGTTGGTATCTCTTCATCCAGAGAGTTATGACTCAAATCGAGCACAGACAACTGATGCAACTCCCCCAACTGATATGGAGATCCATTGCTTAACTTGTTGCAGCTCAAATTCATGTGGTGCAGATGCCCCAAGTTCCCGAGGCTACTTGGAATTGAATGGCTCAAATTGTTGGTTGACAGGTCAAGATACTCAAGCGCAGTCAGTGATCCAAGCTCTTGAGGTATAGGACCTGAAAGCTGATTGTCATTCAACATAAGCTTCACCAAAGAAGTCAGGTTCCCTAGTTGTACAGGGATCATCCCAACTAGATGATTTGAAGAAAGATTAAGCAAACCAAGTTGAATAAGGTTTCCAATCTCAGGTGGTATGAAACCAGTGATGTTGTTCCCTACAATCTCCAAATCTGTTAGCTTCAAAGACTGACCCCATTTTCTCGAAATTTCTCCATAAAATTTGTTGTCACTTAGATTTATGTAACTCGAGTTCGGATACACCCCAAAGTCTTCAGATATATTTCCAGTGAGTTGGTTTCCATCAAGGCGGACTCTGTACAAAGTGTTGCAGTTTCTCAAGCTTTCTGGGATTTGGCCTACAAGGTGGTTTCCATTTGCTGTGAAATGTGTAAGCAACCCATTTCTGCAGAGATTCTGAGGCAAATTACCTGTCAAGTTGTTTCTTGCAACTCTGAGCACAACCAGATTCATGAGATCCCCAATGGCTTCAGGGATGGAACCTGATAGCGGGTTGTCACGAATGTATAATACTTGTAACTTGCTCAAATTTCCAACTGACATGGGAATAGGACCTGTGAGTTGATTCTCCATGAGATTTAGAACAATAAGAGACTTCACATTCCCAATATTTTCCGGGATAGGACCTGAAAGATGATTCCTGTAGAGTTCAAGCAGGGTAAGGTTTTTCAAGTCACATATTGTATCCGGGATTCGACCCGAAAGCTTGTTGCTGTAAAGGCTCAGATTGATGAGAGATACAAGCTTCTTTCCTATATCTAGTGGAATGGAACCAACAAGCATATTCTCATGCATGTGTAAAAGCCTCAACTTTTTTAAGTTGACAAAATTTGATGGGATTAGACCTGTGAGATTGTTGGTATTCAGGAAAAGCTCCACCAAATTCAAAAGGTTTCCAATCTCTAAAGGGATGGAGTCAGAAAGGAAGTTCCTATCCAGATTCAAGTGACTTAGACTGCTTAGGTTTCCCAAAGAAGCCGAAATTGAACCGTTGAAATGATTACATGACAAATCAAGATGGGCTAGTTTTTGGAGGTGACTGATTTGAGATGGAATGGAGCCAAAGATTGAGTTCTTACTAAGATCAAAATACTCAAGATTCGGGAACACCGAAAATGAAAATTCGTAGAGCGTACCTTGTAAGCCCGAATTAGTGAGGTCGATTTTGATGACACTCATGGCACTGTTGCAAGAGATCGCAAACCAATTGCATGGAGGAGTTGTGTTGGAAGAGTGGAGACTTGTCCATGAAGTTAGGTGTAATTGAGGGTCTTGAATGCTGGTTTTCCATCGCCGAAGCGCACTGGCTTCTTCAGAAGCAGCAGAAACTGAAGAAACAAAAAGAATCATAAACATGGTTGAGAAACTCAGAGAGCATAAACATTTCTCAAAGCTTGATGTTCCCATTGTGGTTGAAATGTTCTTTTCATTCTACCTTGTTCTGTTCTTAATAAAAATGGTAAAAAACTCGGAAATCCTGGTCTTGAATATTTGTTGTTATAAGTTTATCGTTTAGGATGACGATATCATATCATGCTGAGTATCTTGCAGGATATAATAGTTTTCATAATGATCAACTTGTTTTTTAAATTTCATACTGAAGCCAAACAATTCAAAGAGCATTTACAAGTCACTTCGTTTTTTCTTGTTTGAAAAGTAACGCACATTTGAATAAAGAAAATCGAATATTCTAACACAGAATACTTCGCATGCATGACTGAAAGAAAGAAAATGTTTATTTTGTTCGTAGCTAGGAACATGCCGGCCATCGACTATAATTTTTCTCGCTATTGTGCTATTCTAGGTCCTTGTCACCTACAACGTGATATGGCCTCCGCCATGGCATTTAGAACTGATTCCCAGTAGTCCAATTTGTATAAATAGCCGAGAACGGTTTACAGTAAACAATTAACCAAATTTGACATTGCATACATTATTAGTCGACTATTGACTATCATTCTAGTTTAACGATGAACATGACTCTTGACCAAGTAACCCTAATTGACACATTGCCTTTGCGATGAAGAACATGTTGTCTAAGAGGCTAACTCATCTGTTAATAGCCTAGACCTAGTCATGTGGACATTTTTAGAAGTGAAAGGGAGGGAACAAGAAACAGAAGATGGTTTTGAAGAGTCAAAAGTAATCTAAGATAATTGATTAAGAAAAATTTCAGTAACACACTACAGAACTCATTGCCTCATTCAGTTACAAGTTTTGCTAGCAACAGCTGCCTATACACGTTTGTGGCGGCTGTCAACCGTAGATGAAACTGAGTCCCGCGGAGCCCATCAACTTACAGAAAACAGCACGCATGGGTGACCATGGTCGCGTTCCTCCTGAGACTACAACATCATCTAGTAGCAAAACAGGATGATAGCATGATGTAGTAACCAAGAGCTCGAAGAAATTCAACAAAATGAACAGGATTGGGATAAGAAAGGCAACATTTACAGAATTATTCAAAAATCATTATACAAGCTTAAATAATTCAAACAGATGAACATGTAACGTGTGGCAGTATTTACCTAGATAACCAATATTGCATCAACAAGGGTATGACTCAAAATACGGACCAGTCATTGTTGAAACGGAAAAAGTGGTGACCAAGTCACATAAATATATATATATATATATATATATTAATCAATATCTGGTAGTTTCTATCTGATAATTGACATTTACAAAAAAAATAGGAATTTAAAGGCCACAGAAAAAATAACAGGCATTTGAATTCGAAATCAGATATCATCAATATTTTTCAAACAGAGTCCTCATTTAATTGGGCGCTTCAAAATTCAAATTAAAAAATGCTCAATCTTCATTTGATCTGATCTTCTCCCGTTGCCTATATATAGAGGCACAAGGGAATGACTGGAGGAGAAAAAGAAAAAAAGAAGAAGTGGAAATCGGGAAAAGAAAGATTGAGAGAAAGAGCAAAGTGTGTGTGTGTGTGTGTGTGTGTGTGTGTTAGGTGAGGAGAAGGAAACTTTAACACCCTGGGCCATCAAGCTGGCCATATAAAAGCATTCTGGTCTGATCCGATAGCTGACAGATGGAAGCACAAATCTGCTAAGCCAAAAGGCTAAGTAGGCAGCTAGAGCCCCTTCATCAGAAACTTGTAAAACCATTCTTCTAGTAGTCGCAAAGTTCTCATGCTGTTTGGTTGAAATTTTTTTCTGCGTACCAAAACCATCATAAAAAAGTGGACCGCGGTAAAAGTGCCTGAGCCAGTGAGACCAATAGATATGGCTCAGACCATGGAAGTCACACAGCTGAGCATGGATCCTCAAGAGCTCTGCAACAGTTGAGGGATATGAGTCTGATTGCTTCAAGTCGACATTAGGTGGAATAAACTCTTCATAGGGAACCCCACTTATTGGCAACCCACCGATGGCCTTCAGATCATATAAAGATATACTTATCTCACCATTCCCTTGGTGAAAAGTATTGGATAATGGACCCCACAATTCACAAAATGCCTTCCAAATGGCAGAAGAGTAGTCATAAGAGTAACGGGAGACAGCAACAACACCATATATCCCGGCTTGATTAAGTTGATCCTCAAAACTCGCTAAAGTAAGTTCAGTCCATTCGAGTAGACCAATTTCAAGTGTAGCTCGTCCGCGAAAATCAAAGCTGGTGGTCCATCCCTCTTTTCTTTGCATCATCTTATAAATAAGAGGGAAGAAATCAGTGTTTACTTCCACCTCGCTATCTCCTTGCCGATTGTTGTTGACCTTTGACAGTGAGTAGCAATCAATAGGATCACCGTGATTCTGGCAGGTCTTGATGACTCCATCATCCGCATCAGCATCAAATTTGAGAAATCCACAATTCAATTTGTCCTTGGTAACCCATACTGTGCCACAGGACGAAGCCACATTGATTTTGAGTGACCCCATTGAGGTTGAGCGGGGGTACAAGTGGCCAATTTTAAGTTCCTTCCCCTGCTCGTCAAAGGCCCGTTGAGCACGAAGTTTGCCATGCGGATCCATTACCTGAGAATACACGGGAAAAATGGTCAAATAAAAGAAGTTGGTATCAAGTATTGTATGTGCAAACCTCTCACACATACAACCCTTGAGGGGGCATCTGTTGAAACGGAAAAAGTGGTGACCAAGTCACATAAATATATATATATATATATATATTAATCAATATCTGGTAGTTTCTATCTGATAATTGACATTTACAAAAAAAATAGGAATTTAAAGGCCACAGAAAAAATAACAGGCATTTGAATTCGAAATCAGATATCATCAATATTTTTCAAACAGAGTCCTCATTTAATTGGGCGCTTCAAAATTCAAATTAAAAAATGCTCAATCTTCATTTGATCTGATCTTCTCCCGTTTCCTATATATAGAGGCACAAGGGAATGACTGGAGGAGAAAAAGAAAAAAAAGAAGAAGCGGAAATCGGGAAAAGAAAGATTGAGAGAAAGAGCAAAGTGTGTGTGTGTGTTAGGTGAGGAGAAGGAAAAAAGCAAAGAGGGAGTCAGAGAGAAAAAAAATCAACAAAAAGAACAAGAAATAGTTGGAAAACCAACAAAGAGAGGAGCCAGCAATCAAGAAGAAGACGGCAATTGTATATCATCAATATCGAAGAAGAAGAAATTAGAGAAGGTAATATATATGCCATTGCTTCTTAATTTTTTTTACTAATGATATTATTTGATGTTTCATGATATATGGAGCGTCTCCGATCAATTTCCAAGTCCAACAACGGCTTCAATGTCGTGTGCATCTAAATGAATTCGCGCCGGAAACGAATGATTAGACCAGCGCCGATACAACAAAAAAAATGAAGCCACCAGCAATCAAATTTGTTTGCTGCAGTTGCTGAGAAAAGAGATTTAGCAAGCATGAAAGTTAAACAAAGATGACCAACATGCCCTCTCTTCTTCACCGCTGTGTTAGCCTCGATAAGTGCCAGGAAAAATTTGGGTCCAGCAAGGAAGTCCTTGCTTTGACCATGCGGGCCGAGGAAACGGGAGATGTTAATGATCGACTAAGGAAAAATTATGACATTCATGGAAATGGATGATCATGATCGTCTGAGAAATGCACAATGTTCTTGAATGTCAATGGTTGATCATGACCAACCAAAAATACAATATTCATAGTATGGATGATCATGATCATCCAAGAAACTGATAAATATCAAAGAAGGTGAACGATCATGATCGTTCGTGACAAGAAAGGAAGAAATTCATAGACCTCAAGGAAAATGGAGGAGCACGATTATCCAAGAGGACTAAAAAATGCACCGACGTCGTGGTCAATAAATATCAATCAAGGATAGAAGTTAAATATTCATCAGCGTCAAAGGTTTGGTCGATCATGATCGGCTAGGGAAATATGACGTTAATGAATACAAAGAACTGACATTGAAGTCTAAAGCATTTAGACAGACCGGCGACATTGGAGATTTCTTTCAAGAAATGGGTGTTTATTGCCCATATGTGAAGTCGGTGAATTGCGCTGAACCATAAATTGGGGTTTGTGGATATAAAGAAAAATATGTAAAAAAAAAAGGAAATAAAATTAATTAAGTGCATGGATGGTGAAATTGAGTGGCTGGAGCAAGTATGAAGACAATTAGAAAAAAGCAAAGTCCTTAAGAAGTGTACTTCGTTAGTTGGCATAAAGACAAGTAAGAAAAGACAATCAGGAAAGAAACAAAGCAAAGTGAAATGGAAATTTGATATAAAGCTGCAGACAAAGTTATTGGAATAGAGAAAATGGCAGAGGAGATAAGGAAATAGCAGGAAAAAAAAGGGAGGATGTGCAGAGTTTATGATGCTCACGCATCATGACTCACCTTCTTTCAAGCAGTAGCTTTTGTCGTCTCTAAAAAAGAAAACAAATATAGAGAGGGGTTAGCTGATAAGGAGATACTTGTGTGGCCCAATTAAGGTAGGCAAATCACATATTATGGAGTATAAAAAAAAAATCAGCAAGGGAAAGAATAAGGAGCTTGAAGTTTATATTGCAGAGCCATCAAAACATACAAATAATAGGCTCACCGAAGGAGGTCCTCGAGAGGGAGAAGTGCGGGAATGGAGTGGTAAACCAGCGAACAGCAAAGATGAACGAGGAAGCTAAGAGAAAGGTGGAGGACGATGAGGGAAGTAGCCGTCCTTTTACGAGTGATTGGCGAGTCATTTATCAGCTATCCTTTTAAACTAATCTCATTTTCAGATAAAGATCAAATCTGAAACAGAGGCCTATTAGGAAGTAAACTCATCCTACCAGGATAATCCTACAAGGATTTTGTTTCGACAGATACCTTTGAGGCCATACTCAAAAATCTAATGTAGTTGGGCCTGGAAATAATTAATAAGTCATCAAATGCTTATTAGTTAAGTCCAATCCATGATAAAGGCGCCTACAAATCACTTCGAAAAATTCCCGAGCCCAAAAATTCTATTGTCAAAGCCCAAGCTCCTTTAAAAAAAAAAAAACAGAACTACGCCGGTTTGATCCCGTTAAGGATACGTAGGCAATCTAGATTATTCTAGATGCAACCACCCCCTCTAAACAAATTCATACTTCTTTGAAGTTAATTCTATTTTTTTTAAATAGCCAAACACATTTTTTTTAATGGGTCATTTACTCATTAAAAATCGTTCGAACTACGTCGGTTTGATTCCCGCGAAGGGATACGTAGGCAATCTAGGATACCCACTAGATGCAACCGCAACCATCTTTGAATCACTGGTTATTTCTAACTAAATTCTCCCAAACACATTTCCAAATACAATTTCCAAACACATTTCCAAATACAATTTCCAAACACAATCCTTATTTTTAACGAGTCATTCACTCATTAAAAATTCTGGAACTACGAGTGGCTTGATTCCGAAGACGGATACGTAGGCAATCTAAGGTTCGATTTAGATGCAGCTGCAAGAAAATCAAATAAACACTTTACTCTCATATTTATTTTCGTTTGTAAATAGAATCAAAAGGTTTTGCTCGATAACAAGAGGATGTAATTAAGAGGCACATTTGCCTTGGATGGGTCGTACCCTAAAAATAATAAAACCGCCAGCAATTAGGCATGGTAGTGAGATTATGTCCGGAAGCAAATTTTCCCTCTACAGTCATAATCGAATACACAGCCAGCAACAGCTAACTCATGCTAATCATAACATCCCGTCCCCTCCCCCCCTGTGGTTCTCTTCTTTTTTCTCCATTCCCAACAAGAAAGAAAAAGGTAAGGCAACATGTTTTCACATAAACTGCATCAGCAACATGCAATGGCAAGTGAATTTCGATCAACTGTAGGCAACCACAGCATCCCCGATTCCTTTGCAGGACTAAAATTTTACAAGCAGCGAAGGAAAATAAGTGTGATCAGGGAAAAAGAAAAAAAAAACCCATTTAAAGACTGAAATCATGAATTTTAGTCTTACCAACCAGAGTTTCGTGACAGCAAAACAGGTTAAGACCAGACTGCAATCAGCATGAACATGACATATTGACATCTACCATTGTGTAGTTAATAGCACCAACAGCTACTACAGCATCTTGTCAATCAGCAATGTTCACTCTTCACGAACATCACTAAATAAGGCCAGTATATGGACCATCGTAAGTACATGAACATAGAACATTTCAATTTAAAGAAAATGTGAAAGTAAATATATCAGTAAACATCCCAGTAATCAGAAAGTTAGGAAGAAACAAAAAAATTAAATATTAAAAGAAAAAGGGGAAAAAAAAGCACAGATGCTGAGAAGTTGCAATGTAAATATTAATAGGAAGACTCCCAATGGTAGGGACTGCTACAGCCATCATAGAAACTACAGCAAACACTTAATTGTACCAGCTCCTAAATTAGAATACAAAAAACTACCATCAAACTTAGATGAGTTAAGAAACTCAATGAGTCCAACAAAGAAATGTTTAACCTTCAAAA
Organism: Prinsepia uniflora; assembly: GCA_032719365.1. Lineage (NCBI taxonomy): Eukaryota > Viridiplantae > Streptophyta > Magnoliopsida > Rosales > Rosaceae > Prinsepia > Prinsepia uniflora. Next base: position 3,248,093 of record CM064865.1, on the reverse strand, counting down.
AAACTGCAGGGCAGTCAAACATAACATTGATAAGTTGAACATAATATGAATCTTATCTTCCACCTACGAGTGCTGACTCAGGGCCTCAACTCAAAAGTTCTCATCTCTGGCCACATGGTACGCCAATCCATCATTCCTGCAGGACAGAAGTAACAACATGTTTTCACCTCAAAAGTTGCTAAACAATAAAATTAAGGCCTCAACTCAAAAGTTCTCATCTCTAGCCATTATAATAATTATTCAAACAATAAAATTAACCATTTTTGTTCAAAAATACTTTTAAACTTCAATTTTGAATTTTTTTTATTATAAGATTGTATTGAGGATTATGAAACATTACTCCTATTTATGATTTCTTTCTGCTCATTTTAAGAGTAATATGAATATCTAATCCAACTTAAAGCAAGATAATTAAAAGCAATAATTCTTCAAAAATACTTTTAAATTTTAAATTTAAAAATTGTGTATTATCCGATATTAAATAATTTAGTTCATTACGTATGATTACACAAAATTCAAGAATTAAACTTTACGACGTACGATTTTTCACTACCATCTCACCCCCTCCCAAAAACTTTCAATATCCTACCGTTGAACCCCAGACAATACCAAGGACAGATCCAGGAATTCAAAGTTGGGTGGACTAAATTTATAAGTTTTTTTTAAAAAAAAAAATTGAAGAGTAAACTAAATTTATCAACTTTTATTCAAAAATTGAAGAAAATGAGAAAATAGGGCCAATTTTATTCAAAGATAGGAAGAAACTGTTAAAATAAAGTCAAATTTATTCAAAAATTGGAAAAATGTTAAATTCATCAAGTTTTTTTAAAAAAGAATTGCAAAGAAAAATAAATTCACCCCAACACTTGCTATTTTGACTCAAACATTTGAGTCGGTGTACTGCCCTACAGACTTACTCGGCTTACACCAACAGTCGGCCTACATCTACGGATCGGTTAACAAATACCACTTGCGAAATTTCCATGAGTCAAGAGTAATTCTATTTATATGCGGATATATTATGCTCGGTCTACAAGAGCATTACAAAAATAAGGCTCTCGGCCATTCTATCAACTAAACAAAAATAAAACGAAAAACTACAAGGCACGAAGGCCAATCCTAGTCTAGCGTTTCCATCTAGGTGTCCACCTCCTCGATAGCCGACCCCTCGGCTTGTGGAACAACCTCAGGAGGAGCCTCTGCTCTTTGACTGACCCCTCTTGTTGCTTCTCCCTTGGTTCTTCTTCAATTTCTCCTTATCTTTCCATGTGGAGGCCACTCTCCTCTAAACAGTGCCAAATTGAAGATAGACCTCGCCGAGGGCCTGCACATAACTCTTGTTAGAACAGCATACACTCAGCGTAACAAACTACACTTGAAAAATTAGTAAACCACTTACATTGTTAAGTAGTATGAGCGCTTTCTCCGTCTTCTGGTCGGTCGACTTATACTGCACCTCCGCCAACTTGTCCAATGGGATGGAGGCCCCCTGACAGACACCGTTGAGCAACGACACCATCTGTCTCAGACAAAAGAGGGTTGCCTAAGGGTTGGACGACTCACCGACCGTCTCACCCTCGGTGAACACACCCAAATTCACATCCCCACGTCTCTTCAGAATGTCCAGAATCCTTATATCTAGACAAAGAGGTGACGGGGGAGGGTTGAAGTTTGGGGTCGGCACACCAATGGTCTCTTGGGCCGATAGGACAGCCTCGGCCTCCAACCGCGCCTTGGCCCGCCTAGGGTCCGGAGAAAGCACACGACCCTCCTCGGTCTCACTCTTTTTACTTTTAGGAGTCCGAAGGGGGCTCTTCAACCTTGACATGGGCACTCGATCTTGGCTTGGGCGTAGAGGATGCTCACCTGCCCCTTTTTCGCCCTCGGTTTCTTCTTCTTCAGCATCTTCTCCAATTGTTACCTTTGTGAGTGACATTGACTCCTTCTCAGTCTGATCGGCCTTCATCTTGAGTGACAGACAATCCTTATAAATCCTACTACCGAGGTGCTTCGAAACTACATCACCGAGAATAGGTCAGTAGGGAAAAACTCAAAATAAAGACAACCTACTCGATCAAAGAAACTTACTCTCGTCGGTGTCGATGAGCCCGACCTTGTGCTAAAAACCCAGAAGTCGAATGATGCGTCGATTCTGTTCCAGATCGTCCAAGCTTGCCCTTATTTTCTAGATGATTTCCTTTTATTCCGATGTTATCTCCTCGGGGGGAAACAAACCGAGAAACAAGTCAGCCTAAATATGGACACTTGGACAACAAAAAATCAAACATAAAATTCAACGGTTGTCCTACACTACAATACCAAAACAGATAGACACATTTGGTCTGAAACTTGCTCGATATTGGACCCCCATCGGTGTCCCCCTCCCAATCACCTCCGATCTGACAAAAATTTGTCTTATAGGACTTCTGGGAGGTTGGTATGTCGAGTATGAACTAGCCTCATAACAGGACCCATCCCAATCCCCCCGGGATTAGTGCGGGATGACCCTGCTCCTGTCTGACACAAGGTGTCAGACAAGGGATATTTCCAACCTTTGCCCTCCCGGGCTATCAGAGTATGCCAGGATCCGGAGGAGGTATGTGATATCTCGGTCTCTGCTACAGTCCACATCCGATGTCAACCTGAAGGGCAGTCAAAACATTAAAAGACTGCGAGTGGACAAAACCAAAGTTTATAAAAAAAAAATTCATAAGAAGACATTTGTACCCTTCACTAAAAAGCATGCATGCATTCGAAAACCATTTATCCGAAATAAACCATATGTGGGAACTAAGCTCAAAACAGAATATAAACCAAGGTCGAAAGGATCACCCTAAAATCGACCATACGGGCCACCGCCCAAATCCATAAAAGAAACCAATAAGGGACTCAGCCCAAAATCATAACCAGACTGAAACCAAATACACGAGCCACTGCTCAAATCTTGTGCACACATGTGCACACCACATATCACATATCATATATCCATATATATATATATATATACATATAAGTCACACAACCAATCATGTGACGGTATCTAAAGCTACGCGCGTGCTACCCGGGTCTCAATCCGAGTCTTCTCAAAGTCAAGATCAATGTCCGCAGACCAATGACCCTACCCGAGGTAATAGTAATCATAGCCTTCCTGAGAGTAAGGAACCCAACTGGGGGGTGACTCCACTCAGTCGGTGCTCTGTGACTACTCCGGGGTCCACCCAGACCAACGACCCTCCCCGGAGGAGATAATAGAAGTAAAGGAAGGTATATGAATACATATATATACATAGTTCCCTTGAACCGTCATGATCCATAACATCCATTAATCAGGGTTCATGTCGGTTCCCATAAACCGTCATGAACCAGAATGACCTGACAAAGGTTCATGTCGGTTCCCATAAACCGTCATGAACCAGAATGACCTGACAAAGGTTCATGTCGGTTCCCATAAACCGTCATGAACCACAATGACTTTTCCAGAGTTCATGCCGGTTCCCATAAACCGTCATGAACTTGGAAATCCATCTTGGGTTCCTAACCCGAAAGCATCAATGTAAAACAACTCGGTCTCGTGCCCAAACATATGACTCAACTGGGCACCGTGCCCGATATCTAAGGGTCAGTCACGACTCCGATCATAGTGATGCGTGCAACCATCCATCCAGGACCGCCCTCAATCCTGATATGTCGCCGTGAACGTATCAACCGACGCGACCACCACAAGATCATGGTGCACTCATCACCGATCGATATCCTGAACCGTCAGCACTCCGAAATCAAGCCTCCAGGCTGCCCGACCACGAATCGTGCATCATGACCTCTCCGGAAGGAACACATCCCAATCTAGAGGCAAGCGTCGTATCGTCGATCGCCGTGCACATAGCACCTGCCGCGACCACGATTTAGACCCGAAGGTCGTAAATAGCGTCATATGCCCGAGATAAAACCAAATGGGTCTCATACCCGAGTTTATCCTCTTAGAAATCCAAAACCTTTTCATTTAGAGCAATAAAGACATACAGACTCGTATAGGCACCGTATAGGGCCGAAACCTCGAAATACGTGCCTACACGTAACCACATAAAAATGTACCCATGGCATCATCAAACATGTATGAAAACATATAATAAACATTTATGCATGCACCAATTTACAAAACAAGGTCCACTCACAGACCGTCCGAGATGCCGCCTTGATTTGCATGTCATACGGCTCTCTGAGCCGATCACCGTCACCGGGACTCCCAAACCTGTCCAAATATTAATAGAAGGTTAATAACTACTTAATTAACCTCCTACCAAAGCCCCGTAATTTTCCCAAACTTTTAACTATTTTTAAACCGACCATAAACCTTCTGATGCCCCGAAACATATCGATACGGTGTCCGATCGATACGAAACCAGTCCCAAAATGTTCGTTACATCAAATAGAAGATTTCACGTGTTGAACACTTCCCCAAATTATGGCCCACACGCCCTCACGCGGCCCTAGAAGGTCGAAAACACTGTTCATCGTCTTCAACCTCAGGAAAACCGGTTTGAACCGGCTGGGTACTGTGCTGAACCGGCCGGGTACTGTGCTGAACCGGCGTGACCGGTTCAGTGCTCTCCCTTCCTCGTTTTCGGTCCGTTTGGTCCCATTTTAATCCCCAAATTCCTATTTTCTCATTTCCTATCTAACCCTATCAAGAAAACCGACCAAACCCTCCTAAATCGATCCCTAGAAATCACCCCCCACGGCCCCTGTTTTTCCCGGCCACCTTCTAGCCTTCCTCCATCGTGAACCACCCTCCAAACCATCCTAAAATTTCCCTAGCAACCTATAGAACACTTTCTAAACATCTAATACTAACCATAACAACAAAATCGAATTTAAATGAGTTTTGGGTTTTACCGGGTACCCACACGGGTTTCCTCCCTTCCAGCCGCCGTTCACGGTGGCCCTGGCCATCCAAGCTGGCCACCTCAACTCCCTCAGCCTCCTGGTCCTCTGTCCTGGTCTGGGGTGAAATTTGGATGGGTTTGGGTTGCACGGGAATGAGAGAAATGGTGAGATCGGGTAGGTGTTTAGGTTTGAATGAAAATGGAATGGTTTGCACGGTGCATGAAGGAAATATGGTGTCCATTGGATGGGTGACACTTGTCACTCATCCATTGGGCATCAGAACAAATATCTAGGCCCACTAGAGTCCAAAAGTGAACTCGTTTCGTAATTCGTGCAATACTGCACTTGAACTTCCGTGAACCGTAACTTCGTCGTCGAACGTCCAAATTCGACGTGCCGCTTGTCTACGGATTCGTATCGTCCCCATTTACATAACGGTCTTCGGCCCTCGGCCATCGGATAGTCAAAAAGTCAACATTTGCCCCTTTTTAACCAAAATTACCAAAATGCCCCTAAACTTCCGAACGTTATAACTTCTTCCTCGAACGTCGGAATTGAACGTGCCACCTGTCTATGAACTCGTGATGTCACGAAATACATCACGGTCATTGGTCAAAGTCCGTTTGACCGTCCGATTGAAAAGTCAACGTTTTACCCACGCTAGGGGCAAAACGGTCATTTTGCATCGTTCGTCCGATTTCACCTAACTAATCACCGATTAGCCTCACTAATCGTGATTAGTCACTAATCTAATCTAGGAATTTGGGACGGGTCGTTACAACCTTCCCTCCTTAATTAATTTCGTCCTCGAAATTCTAATCGACCTAATTCCAACCGTTCTTCCCTCCTTAATTTAGTTTCGTTCTCGAAACTCCAACTATCCTGACTCCACATCCACCTCGTGGAAAGTACATTCGATCTCACGACACGTGTACACTAGTACATCCACTAGTTAACATAAACCTCGTCTACAACCAGACGTACCACTAATACTCACGTCGTATCGACCACGTTCGACCACGTCGAATGATAGTAGCCGTACGTTCCGAATTGACACTACTTGTCAATTCTACCGAGTCGCTGACACAACCACTCGAAGGTTCCCTTGCTCTATCACCAATCTATCCTGACGTCTGCTCCTACTGGGAGTCACCAAATCTCACTAACCGATCCACGTTGACACCTTCGACAAACTGTCACCACTTGACAGTCGCCAGTCGAAACTGAGACTATACTCACTTGTGGTTACACTAACCACCAACTCACTCAATCTGAGTACACGTTTACCAACAAAATACTCGACCTGTGTGTAACTGGACCCACCAGAATCACTATGACCTAATGCACAGTATCCAATGTCCAGTTCACGTACACGACTAATCCAATGGTATGGGGACTAAGCCGACTACCAACACGCTCATCAACGTACCCATGGTATAACCTATATACCGTCACCCGGCAAGACAAGTCTACCTGGTATTGTACCTCGAACAACGTACAAGGTACATACATCTACCCATCAATTAGCCTACAACCACCTAGGTTGTAGTCAATCACGTTTCAATTATGGAGTTCATTTGTCCAATCCAGCATTAGAAAAATCGAAACTCCAAATCAACATCCATTTCCAAGTCCGGATCCGAATCCGCAATTTCGTAAGAAATCCCGAATCCAAACCCAGAAATCATATCCATAATCAGTCCAAATTTGAATCCGAAATCATCATTCCGTAAGCTAGCATTTGGAATAACCATTCTGAACCCAAATCCATAAAAGAAAATCCATAGTCAAGCTCTAGAATCAAATCCTGAATCGTCACCCAGAATCCGATTCCAAAACCCAAATCCAAAAATCCTCTTTCAAGTTCCAAAATCAAATCCTGAATCGTCATCTAGAAATTTGATTCCAAAACTCGAAATATCGTTCACGTCTACCAAGACGTACCAAAACCAAACCTATCGGTTACTTGCTCAACCGATTACCACAATATGATCGATTGACTTCATAGGGAAGCCAATCCCAACATCAACACAACACTAGGTCTGACAAAATCCAGCCTCGTCAGACACCTACTCGCTCGAGTAACAAGCCATATGGGATTTACCTCGAAAAGAAGTTCAGTCCCATCATGCTCCACTCAAACATCCCGGTAAAAATGATAAACTCTCCACCTATCTGGATCATCAAAATCACGATACAGATCCATAACGATACCCAAAGTCCTAAACCAATTCCCACATCTAAACAGATCAGTCAACGACGAGACACGCCGAGACTGTGGGTTCTCAATAATTACCTCGTATCGATCCTTGTCCTTCCACCTAGGAAAAATCAAGAATGACACATGACAATGACGCCAAAATTCATCCTATGTGAATGCGAACAAAACTCGATGCGTTCACCACGCCACGTAATCCAACATCGTCTGCTACCCAGCAGCTACCCAGCAGAAATGGGGAATCTGAGTCACCTAACTTCGATATACTCAACTCCACTTAATGACCCAAAACAAATCTCGGGTCCACCAACTAATACACGATCAGTGTACTAGTGGCAACCAACAACATCAATAACATCTACATCATTTACCACCATCTATCATGGTAGGACCTGAGAAGTCACCCCGAATGACTTCGACATACCCATTACCAATGCGGAAAACCCGCATTCCACTCGTCACCTCAATCGCAACCTCTCGCGATTCCTAAGTTCCAACAAGATTGGAAACAACATACCCGGACATCAACCACGTGTCCCCTAACCAATTTAACTTTATCTGAGATCCACTATGGGACCACAGCTACCGAACATATGCCCATCACGAAGGATATGACTCAACGTCATCACAATCACCGGCACCAGCACCAGCGCTAGTACCAGCACCAACGCATTATCACCAACACTAGTGTCAGTATCAGCACGCCGTGTGCAAAACTGACACCCTAGATCTCCGCTCATACTGAACGATGATCCCGTACCTCTACTGTAACGACCCATCCCGGGAATTAAGGTTAAGGAAGTGTTTAAGGCAAGATTAGTGAGCTTAATCAGGGGTGAGTTGGTCTCGATAAGGTCGTTAGGGTAGAATGACGATTCTGCCCCTAGTTTGGGTAAAAATGTTGACTTTTAGTTTGGGCGGTCAATTGGGTTTTGACCGATGACCAGGACGTAGTTTAGGACGTCACGAATCCGTAGACAGGTGGCACGCCCGATTCCGGCATCCGAGGAGGAAGTTATGATGTTCGGAAGGTTGAGGGCATAACCGTAATTTGGCTAAATTAGGAGGAAAAGTTGACTTTTCGTACGATCGCGTTTTGACACGTTGACCTAGGATGGTTAGCTAGATCTCATCGTCCTGAGTTCGATGACAGGCGGAGGTCGACGACAGGTAATTCCTTCTCCCTGTGTAAGTGCTCTGTTTTGCCGTGATTTTCAAATTGGAAAGTCGTGGCTTTTGGGGTTGAATCGAGGAGTCTAGTGAGGTTTAGGGGACTCAGTAGGGTCCTAGGTAGCTGTTGGTTGTGCAGCCGTGATGGGGAGTGCACGGCGGAGTCCTGGACGACGGAGGATACACGGCGTCCTCTGTTTTTCAGTCTGGGTTCAAACGTTGAGTCGTGGGTCTTGAGTACGAGTCGAGGGTTTTGATTGGTCCTAGTCGACTTCTTAGGTCCTTAGGAACCGTCTATGGTGGTTGCCGTGGCGGGGGAAGACCTAGGTGGCCGGAGTAGAAAACAGGGGACAGTTTGGGTTTCTGTTTGAGCTTGAGTCAACAGGTTTTAGGTTGAGTCGAGGTGTTTGGAGTATAGGAATGGATAGCTCAGGTCTGGACAAAGCAATTGGTGAAGAAAGGAGGTGTTTTGGTGCAGGTACAGCGGTGAACCGTCCTCGGCGGTTTGAATTGCAGAGGCCGGTTCGACTGGTCGACTCGAGGAAGACGATGGTACTATAGCTGGCGCGTGAGGCCCACGCGCAGACACTTTGGGCAGCGCGTGGGGGCGCGTGCGGTGGTTCTTGAGGAAGTTGTCAACATAGTTTTTGGTCTAGGAGTTGTGACGAGTCTCATGGGGTTGGTTTCGGGTTAATCGGACGCCGTTTGAGATTAGTTCCGCGAGGGTGAAGGTTTAGGGTTCCGGTTCGTTATGTTTAGGACCCGGGGATTTTTGGGGAAAATTAGGTGGACTTCCGTAGATGTGTTAGTAACGTACTTTGGCGGTTGTTGACAGGATCGGGACTTCCCGAGGAAGCAGAGGAACGTACGAGACGTTCGGGACGCGATTGAGGGCTCGGTACCGTGAGTGGACCCCTTCTCTATAACTGAGCATGCATAACTGCTTTTAATTACTTGTTTTATGGTTTTATATGTGATTTCATGGTCATTTGAATATGCTATAACTGTTTTACTTAATTGCACGGTTTTCGAGAAATAACATATTTGGCACGTTTTACGAGGAAATGTGGATTTCTGATTATGATGCTATGGTTTTGGGATTTCAAACAATAAATGGTTTTCAATGATTATAAAGGGATTTTGGAACATGATTTTGATGATCAAGGTTTTCGATTTTAGAATCGGACTTCGAAAAGCGAAATTTGGTTTTAAAGTTGAAAAGTGGATTTCCGGATTTGGGTTCGGAATGACGGTTCTGGATGCTGGAAGAGTTTTGGACCAGTGATTTCGGATTCGGATTTGGATATGGATTTAGAAAAGGTTTTCAAACGGTTTTAGATTGGAATTGCTGGATCTAGATATTGGGTTTAAAGACCCGGATTGAGTTTAAAGACTCGGGAGTTTAAAGACTCGGATATATTGATATTTCCCCCGTAGGCCTGTTGAGTTTAAAGACTTGGGAGTTTAAAGACTCGGATATTATTGAGGCCTGGATTGAGTTTAAAGACTCGGATAGGTTCAGTAGGTTTGATCGGATAATGATGACTTGATATTCATGGTTTATGATACGATTTTATGATGCTTATGCTATGATTTCTATAACTGTGTTTTATAGTGTTTCTGTTTTTATGATGAGGTTTATGTGAACTATAACTGCTTTAATAACTGGGTTATGCATGTGGTTTCAAAACGGATGGCCAAACCCGGTTTTTCTTATAAATGGTTTTGGAAACTTTTCTTTTATTTATGGTCCACTCACACTTTCTGGTTTTTAAATTGCCCTCCAGGTCGTGGAGCTAGAGCGGGGTTTCGGCGTCGAGGCAGCGTCTGAGGCATGGAAGTCGCGGAAGGGATCCCGGAGTGTTTCAATTTTTCCGTAGTGCGTGTACTCTTTGTATCAGTTTTCTTTCTTTTGTATTTAGTACTATGCTCTGTAAATTTTAACTTCGGGATGTTTTAAAAGTTCTCCTGCGTCTGACTGGGTGTTTTAATGCCTTTTCGGGCGTGTTTAGTAGTTTTGTGTCGGGGTGTCAGACGGGAGCAGGAGTTACCTCGGTTTTCGGGGTGAAACCGGTGTGGGTCCTGACATCTACTCATATTGGAGAAACTTTGCCTCCATCGTGCCCAACAATCTAGGTACCGTCACCCTGACAACTCATACGAGAAAAGGAAACATCCCCTGAACGTCCCCGATTCCCAACAACCGTAACTACAACCATCCTCGGCAGTAGTGCCTGCCACAGACTCGTGCAGACCGAACTACCAAACATCTCGATATCCAGACTCCGCATCCAACGGAATCAACCGCCTGTATTAACCACTCCGTATCTCACTCAGGGATTCCATCGACAAGTACCAACCCTGGTAACTTGTCCAACCAAACTCTAACTGTCAGGACCCGTCCCAAATATCACCTCGATACTCGGGATGAACCCTGCTCCCGTCTGACAATCACACTTACAAAACCAAAATAAACTTAATACAACTATAAGCATAACCATCAGACGAAGGAGTAAATATATACAACAGTAAGTCAGAGCATAGTTCTACAAAATGGGCACCAAAAGTCCTACAAGTCTAAGTCCGCAACGGAAGAACGTCGGAAGCCCTATGCCTCGATCTCTGCCTCAACGTTCACCCCGGCGCTATCACCACGACCTGGAGGGAAAATTAAAACCAAAGATGTGAGTGGACCAAAAAGAATAAAAGTTTTAAAACCGTTTACCAGCAAATCAACGTAAGGAAAATAAAATCATTTGTTCCCTCCGGTTTAAAACCAGGCATGCCAATGAAGTATTAGAAAATCATAATATGAAAAACATAAGAAACGGAGACACTATAAATACCATAAGAAACAGATACACTATAAAACATCATAAGAAACCAAAGTATAACCCGATCAAACCTGCTGGACCTATCCGAGTCTTTAAACTCAACCAGGCCTCACATATCAATCCGAGTCTTTAAACTCCCGAGTCTTTAAACTCAATAGGCCTATGGGGGTAATATCATAATATCCGAGTCTTTAAACTCCCGAGTCTTTAAACTCAATCCGGGCCCGTCCCCCATCAATATCAATCCGGGTCTTTAAACCCATATCCAGATCCAGCAAATCCAATCCATATCCAGTGTAAAACCAATTCCAAATCCATCACCAAATCCGAATTCGAAATCCCCGGTTTGAAGCCCTTCCGGCGTTCAGAACCGACATTCCGAACCCAAATCCGGAAAATCCATTTCCATACTAAAAACCATAGGAAATCCTTAACCATGTTTCATAACCCATTTACCATCATCAGAAAACAGTTATAGGGTGAATTTCTCAAATATAGCATCAAAATCTGAAAATCGGCTTTTTCTCGAAAAACGTGTAAAACCCCGAAAATATCTCGAAAAACGTGCAAACATCTCAATCACGAATAACCATCATGTAAAACATAAAAACACACATAGAATCATAAAACAGTAATTAAAACAGTTTGGCATGCTCGGAAATAAGAAAAAGTCCACTCACAGTTTACGACACGTCACTCGCGCTCCGTGCGCTCCTCAACCGTCTCCGGTGTCTCCCGTCCTGTCAATAGATACCAAATAGGGTCACAATAACATTAAGGATACCTTCCCTATTTTCCCCAATTTTTCGGGAATTTAATAATATTTTAATCATAAACCCTAAACCGTACGGATTCCCGAACCATTCCGTAACACCGTCCGATTAACCCGAAAACTATACCATTGGACTCCTTAGGACATTTAGAGTTAAACTCATGTTGGACACTTAACCGGATTCCTCCCCACGCGCCCCCACGCGCCGCCCAAAGTGGCTGCGCGTGGGCCTCACGCGCCTGCTACAGTCACCTTCAACCTCGAGTCACCCGGTTCAACACAGTTGAACCGGCGTGACCGGTTCTCCGCCATTCACCCACCATTCTTCTCCATTTCAATCCCACTAGCTTCGTCCAGTTCCCTGCAATCAATCCCAGTCCTAAAATCCAGCAATCACGGCCTAGAACCCTTCGTCTTCAACCTCGAAAAACCTTGCCCGTGGCTCTGTTTTCCTTCCCGGCCGTCCACAGCTTCCCCCTTCACGGTGGTGATACCAGCACCACCCTAGGACCTTACTGAGTCCTACCCAACTCACAGAATCCGTCGATTCATCCCCGAAGTCCACGACTTCACGTTTGAAATCACGGCCAAAACAGAGTATTGGATACTCGCCGTCGAACCACCGGCCACCGTGAACCTCCCGTCACGGCAACCACCACAGACGACGCCTAAGACCTCCCTGATCAACACCCTGACCTCCTAATCCCTCGACTCTAAGCCCATCATCACGACTTTGCAATTGAAAAAGCCACGAAAAACAGAGTAAACGGCTTACCTTTCGATTCCGGCGCCGCCGTGAGAACCGTCAACCACCACCGTGCTCGTGGGACTCCCCTCAACCTCCTGAGTTTCCTACCGCCTCGGTTTGCCTCACCACACGGCACAACAGCCTCCACCGTCCACGATCTCCTCTGTTTTCCTCAAACGTTCGCCGCACCACCACCGTGCCGCCGTGCACGATTCCAATCCCAAAACACGATCAGCACCTCACCCACGTCTCTCTGTCACTCTCACCAGTCACTCCTTACTCTCCCTGGCCTCCAGATCGATCACCGCCTCACCCAAACTCCTCTCTGTTTTCTGTGCTTCAAACCCAAACACGGTTTGATTTTTGTACAAGGTGTGGTCGTGCACACTTGAGTTCCTCCTGGAACCATCTAGGGTCCCCCACGTGTCCATCAACCATTGGCCATCCCAACATATCTGCCACTTGCCCTTATCTGATTGGGCTGAGGGAAAATGACCAAAATGCCCTTCTGCACAAAATTACCATTTTGCCCTCAGACTTTTCAGACCCGTATCTTTTCCGTCCGACGTCCGATGACAGCGTGCCGCCTGTCGTTGAACTCAGGACGTCGAGACCTATCCAACGGTCCTCGGTCTACGTGAAAATCACACATCCTCCAAAAAGTCAACATTTTCCCTTTTAGCTCAAAATTACGGTAACGCCCCCAACCTTCCGTACATCATAACTTTTCCTCCGGTTGTCCGAATCAAACCTGCCGCCTGTCTACGGACTCGTGACGTCCTAACCTACGTCACGGTCAAGGGCTAACACTCATCCAATCAATATTACAAAAAGTCAACTTTTCGTTTACTATTCACAGGGGCAAAACCGTCCTTTTTACAAAACTTCACAGAAATTACATTTTTACCCTTCCCGTAGGTACGGGTTGTTACAATCTACCCCCCTAAAAAGAATTTCGTCCCCGAAATTCAGTGAAATAAATAAGGGTACTGTTCTCGCATCAAGGCCTCGGGTTCCCAAGTAGCTTCTTCGACCTGATGATTCCTCCACAATACCTTCACTAAGGGAACCGTCTTCCTTCGCAACACTTTATCCTTCCGATCCAAGATTGCAACAGGTTGCTCTTCAAAACTCAAGTCTTCCCTCAGTTCCACTGGTTGTGCTTCCAAAACATGCGAATCATCTCGAATATATTTCCGAAGCATGGAAACATGAAAGACATTATGTACCTTTTCCAAATCTGCTGGTAAGGCCAACCGATAAGCTACAGGACCAATCCGCTCCAAAATCTCATACGGTCCAATGTAACGAGGACTCAACTTCCCTCGTCTGCCAAATCGTACAATTCCTTTCCAAGGAGATAACTTCAGGAAAACCCAGTCTCCAACAGCAAACTCCAAATCCCTGATCCTACGGTCAGCGTAGCTCTTTTGGCGGTCCTGCGCTGCCTTCAATCGATCCCTAATCAACGCCACTTTTTCCTGAGTAAGCTCCACCAGCTCAGAAGTAGTCAACCTCCTCTCTCCAACCTCAGTCCAACACAATGGAGTCCGACACTGCCGCCCATACAAAGCCTCGTAAGGAGCCATCCCAATGCTCTCCTGAAAACTATTATTGTAGGCGAACTCCATCAAAGGCAGATGTGATTCCCAAGTACCCTGAAATTGAAGCACACAAGCTCGCATCATATCCTCGAGAATCTGAATAGTCCGCTCAGACTGCCCATCAGTCTGAGGATGAAAAGCAGTACTGAAGTGTAATTTAGTCCCAAAAGCTTCCTGTAAGCTCTGCCAAAAACGAGAAGTGAATCTCGGATCTCTATCAGATACTATCGACTCCGGAGTCCCATGCAATCGAATAATCTCATTAATAAACAACTGTGCAAACTGTTCCAGCCTGAAGTTCTCTCGTACTGGCAAGAAATGAGCAGACTTCGTAAGTCGATCCACAACAACCCACACACCATCGTGTCCCTTCGGTGTTCTCGGAAGCTTGAACACAAAATCCATAGTCAGGTGATCCCATTTCCACTCGGGAATCGGCAAAGGTTGCATTGCTCCATAAGGTCTCTGCCGCTCGGCTTTTACCTGTTGACAAATCAAACATCTACTGACATACTCTGCAATTTCACGTTTCATCCCTGACCACCAGCAATGCTCTCGAAGTGTACGATACATCTTGGTCCCACCAGGGTGCATCGCATAAGCTGAACAGTGAGCCTCATCCAGTATCACCTTCTTCAAAACTTCATCCTCAGGTACACACAACCGTCCATTCTTAACCAAGGCTCCATCCTCACGGATCTCAAAATCCTGTCTTTCTCCAGCCTCGACCTCAATCCGAATGATGCCCAGAATAGGGTCCTCAAACTGAGCATCAATCACCTGATCAATCAAAACGGGTCGCACATGGAAACTCGCTAGGAGTGCTCCCTGATCATCCACAGTCAACTCTACTCCCAACTTACGGAGTTCAACCAACAAAGGTAACCGTACTGTCCTCAGATGCGACAAAGAACCAGCTGACTTTCTGCTCAGAGCATCGGCTACCACATTAGCCTTCCCTGGATGATACTCAATAGTACAGTCGTAGTCCTTCAGTAACTCCAACCAACGGCGCTGTCTGAGGTTCAATTCCTTTTGAGTGAACAAATACTTCAAACTCTTGTGGTCCGTAAAGATCCTGCACTTCTCACCGTACAAGTAATGTCGCCAAATCTTCAATGCATGAACCACCGCAGCCAGTTCCAAGTCATGTGTAGGGTAGTTCACCTCATGGGGTTTCAATTGCCGGGAAGCATAAGCAATCACTTTCCCGTGCTGCATCAAGACACAACCCAAACCTTGTAAAGATGCGTCACTGTACACCTCAAACTCCCCACTATCATCTGGAAGGGCTAACACAGGAGCAGATGTCACGACCCGGCCCATCTAACACAATATTGTCCGCTTTGGGCCCAGCCCTCACGGTTTTGTTTTCGGGAGCTCACGTGCAACTTCCCAGTAGGTCACCCATCATGGGATTGCACCATCCTCAACTCGCTTAACTTTGGGGTTCCAATCCCCCCCAAAGCCACTGAGCTCCCAAAAGGCCTTGTGTTAGATAGATACGTGCCCACACATATAAGGTACTTCACCTTTCCCTCCCCGAGCGATGTGGGATCGTTCACCGATCTTACCTTACCAAGCTCACGGGTCTTGCTCACCGTTCTTGCTTCTCAAGCTCACGGGTCTTGCTCACCGTTCTTGCTTCCAAGACCGGGTCTTACAATCCACCCCTCTTGGGGCCCAGCGTCCTCGCTGGCACACTTCCGGTCGGGGTCCAGCTCTGATACCAATTGTCAGGACCCGTCCCAAATATCACCTCGATACTCGGGATGAACCCTGCTCCCGTCTGACAATCACACTTACAAAACCAAAATAAACTTAATACAACTATAAGCATAACCATCAGACGAAGGAGTAAATATATACAACAGTAAGTCAGAGCATAGTTCTACAAAATGGGCACCAAAAGTCCTACAAGTCTAAGTCCGCAACGGAAGAACGTCGGAAGCCCTATGCCTCGATCTCTGCCTCAACGTTCACCCCGGCGCTATCACCACGACCTGGAGGGAAAATTAAAACCAAAGATGTGAGTGGACCAAAAAGAATAAAAGTTTTAAAACCGTTTACCAGCAAATCAACGTAAGGAAAATAAAATCATTTGTTCCCTCCGGTTTAAAACCAGGCATGCCAATGAAGTATTAGAAAATCATAATATGAAAAACATAAGAAACGGAGACACTATAAATACCATAAGAAACAGATACACTATAAAACATCATAAGAAACCAAAGTATAACCCGATCAAACCTGCTGGACCTATCCGAGTCTTTAAACTCAACCAGGCCTCACATATCAATCCGAGTCTTTAAACTCCCGAGTCTTTAAACTCAATAGGCCTATGGGGGTAATATCATAATATCCGAGTCTTTAAACTCCCGAGTCTTTAAACTCAATCCGGGCCCGTCCCCCATCAATATCAATCCGGGTCTTTAAACCCATATCCAGATCCAGCAAATCCAATCCATATCCAGTGTAAAACCAATTCCAAATCCATCACCAAATCCGAATTCGAAATCCCCGGTTTGAAGCCCTTCCGGCGTTCAGAACCGACATTCCGAACCCAAATCCGGAAAATCCATTTCCATACTAAAAACCATAGGAAATCCTTAACCATGTTTCATAACCCATTTACCATCATCAGAAAACAGTTATAGGGTGAATTTCTCAAATATAGCATCAAAATCTGAAAATCGGCTTTTTCTCGAAAAACGTGTAAAACCCCGAAAATATCTCGAAAAACGTGCAAACATCTCAATCACGAATAACCATCATGTAAAACATAAAAACACACATAGAATCATAAAACAGTAATTAAAACAGTTTGGCATGCTCGGAAATAAGAAAAAGTCCACTCACAGTTTACGACACGTCACTCGCGCTCCGTGCGCTCCTCAACCGTCTCCGGTGTCTCCCGTCCTGTCAATAGATACCAAATAGGGTCACAATAACATTAAGGATACCTTCCCTATTTTCCCCAATTTTTCGGGAATTTAATAATATTTTAATCATAAACCCTAAACCGTACGGATTCCCGAACCATTCCGTAACACCGTCCGATTAACCCGAAAACTATACCATTGGACTCCTTAGGACATTTAGAGTTAAACTCATGTTGGACACTTAACCGGATTCCTCCCCACGCGCCCCCACGCGCCGCCCAAAGTGGCTGCGCGTGGGCCTCACGCGCCTGCTACAGTCACCTTCAACCTCGAGTCACCCGGTTCAACACAGTTGAACCGGCGTGACCGGTTCTCCGCCATTCACCCACCATTCTTCTCCATTTCAATCCCACTAGCTTCGTCCAGTTCCCTGCAATCAATCCCAGTCCTAAAATCCAGCAATCACGGCCTAGAACCCTTCGTCTTCAACCTCGAAAAACCTTGCCCGTGGCTCTGTTTTCCTTCCCGGCCGTCCACAGCTTCCCCCTTCACGGTGGTGATACCAGCACCACCCTAGGACCTTACTGAGTCCTACCCAACTCACAGAATCCGTCGATTCATCCCCGAAGTCCACGACTTCACGTTTGAAATCACGGCCAAAACAGAGTATTGGATACTCGCCGTCGAACCACCGGCCACCGTGAACCTCCCGTCACGGCAACCACCACAGACGACGCCTAAGACCTCCCTGATCAACACCCTGACCTCCTAATCCCTCGACTCTAAGCCCATCATCACGACTTTGCAATTGAAAAAGCCACGAAAAACAGAGTAAACGGCTTACCTTTCGATTCCGGCGCCGCCGTGAGAACCGTCAACCACCACCGTGCTCGTGGGACTCCCCTCAACCTCCTGAGTTTCCTACCGCCTCGGTTTGCCTCACCACACGGCACAACAGCCTCCACCGTCCACGATCTCCTCTGTTTTCCTCAAACGTTCGCCGCACCACCACCGTGCCGCCGTGCACGATTCCAATCCCAAAACACGATCAGCACCTCACCCACGTCTCTCTGTCACTCTCACCAGTCACTCCTTACTCTCCCTGGCCTCCAGATCGATCACCGCCTCACCCAAACTCCTCTCTGTTTTCTGTGCTTCAAACCCAAACACGGTTTGATTTTTGTACAAGGTGTGGCCGTGCACACTTGAGTTCCTCCTGGAACCATCTAGGGTCCCCCACGTGTCCATCAACCATTGGCCATCCCAACATATCTGCCACTTGCCCTTATCTGATTGGGCTGAGGGAAAATGACCAAAATGCCCTTCTGCACAAAATTACCATTTTGCCCTCAGACTTTTCAGACCCGTATCTTTTCCGTCCGACGTCCGATGACAGCGTGCCGCCTGTCGTTGAACTCAGGACGTCGAGACCTATCCAACGGTCCTCGGTCTACGTGAAAATCACACATCCTCCAAAAAGTCAACATTTTCCCTTTTAGCTCAAAATTACGGTAACGCCCCCAACCTTCCGTACATCATAACTTTTCCTCCGGTTGTCCGAATCAAACCTGCCGCCTGTCTACGGACTCGTGACGTCCTAACCTACGTCACGGTCAAGGGCTAACACTCATCCAATCAATATTACAAAAAGTCAACTTTTCGTTTACTATTCACAGGGGCAAAACCGTCCTTTTTACAAAACTTCACAGAAATTACATTTTTACCCTTCCCGTAGGTACGGGTTGTTACACTAACCAGTCGCAACTCGACTCAACCAACGTCGTCCACCAGGTCGCCCATGACCTTAGTTGCACCAAACCAAAACTGAGTATCACGACAACCAACTAAGTTTAACCGATAAGTACAACCCCGACTGCGAAGTGCAGTCCCAACACAAGCTGACATGACTAGACCGACTAACGAACCCAAATCCAAATAGTCGTCCAAGTCAAACAACTCGTCAACTCACATTTCCGAACCATGCACCTAAGGTAGGGTTCCACAATCACGCCCTAGGGTCACTCTGAATCGAACTGCGAAAAGCAGTAAAATCAACAATCTGACCGACCTCGCGGTCTTGACGTCGTAAAGACGTCAATCCAATCCTACCGTCAAACGATCACAACTCCAAAATACGAATACGTTAATCCTTTCATAGGGTCCCACACTGTCAACCATGACAAAACCACCAAGACATACCACGAGTCAATCCTACTAACTATCGCACCGGCACCCTAACTATCAGGTTGATAACGAACTGCAACCACTTGAGATATCACATCCTCGACCTGCGTACCACTCCGAGAGCTCCACGGTTGCTCGAATAGACACAACCCCGCTCTGATACCACGTTGACAGGACTCATCCCAATCCCCCCGAGATTAGTGCGAGATGACGCTGTTCCCGTCTGACACGAAGTGTCAGACAAGGGATATTTCCAACCTTTGCCCTCTCATGCTATCAGAGTACGCCAGGATCCGGAGGAGGTATGTGATATCTCGGTCTCTACTACAGTCCACATCCGATGTCAACCTAAAGGGCAGTCAAAACATTAAAAGACTGTGAGTGGACAAAACCAAAGTTTATAAAAAACATTTCATAAGAAGACATTTGTACCCTTCACTAAAAAGCATGCATGCATTCGAAAACCATTTATCCGAAATAAACCATATGTGGGAACTAAGCCCAAAACAGAATATAAACCAAGGTCGAAAGGACCACCCTAAAATCGACCATACGGGCCACCGCCCAAATCCATAAAAGAAACCAATAAGGGACTCAGCCCAAAACCATAACCAGACTGAAACCAAATACACGAGCCACTGCTCAAATCCTGTGCACACCTATGCACACCACATATCACATATCATATATCCATATATATATATACATATAAGTCACACAACCAATCCTGTCACGGTATCTAAAGTTACGCGCGTGCTACCTGGGTCTCAATCCGAGTATTCTCAAAGTCAAGATCAATGTCCGCAAACCAATGACCCTGCCCGAGGTAATAGTAATCATAGCCTTCCTGAGAGTAAGGAACCCAACTGGGGGGTGACTCCACTCAGTCGGTGCTCCGTAACTACTCCGGGGTCCACCCAGGCCAACGACCCTCCCCGGAGGAGATAATAGAAGTAAAGGAAGGTATATGAATACATATATATATATATACATAGTTCCCTTGAACCGTCATGATCCATAACATCCATTAACCAGGGTTCATGCCGGTTCCCATAAACCGTCATGAACCAGAATGACCTGACAAAGGTTCATGCCGGTTCCCGTAAACCGTCATGAACCACAATGACCTTTCCAAAGTTCATGCCGGTTCCCATAAACCGTCTTGAACTTGGAAATCCATCTAGGGTCCCTGACCCGAAAGCATCAATGTAAAACAACTCGGTCTCGTGCCCGAACATATGACTCAATTGGGCACCGTGCCCGATATCTAAGGGTCAGTCACGACTCTGATCATAGTGATGCGTGCAACCATCCATCCAGGACCGCCCTCAATCCTAGTATGTCGCCGTTAACGTATCAACCGACGCGACCACCACAAGATCATGGTGCTCTCATCACCGATCGATATCCTGAACCGTCAGCACTCTGAAGTCGAGCCTCCTCAGGCTGCCCGACCACGAATCGTGCATCGTGACCTCTCCGGAAGGAACACATCCCAATCCGGAGGCAAGCGTCGTATCGTCGATCGCCGTGCACATAGCACCTGCCGCGACCACGATTTAGACCCGAAGGTCGTAAATAGCGTCATATGCCCGAGACAAAACCAAATGGGTCTCATACCCGAGTTTATTCTTTTAGAAATCCAAAACTTTTTCATTTAGAGCAATAAAGACATACAGACCCGTATAGGCACCGTATAGGGCCGAAACCTAGAAATACGTGCCCATACGTAACCATATAAAAATGTACCCATGGCATCATCAAACATGTATGAAAACATATAATAAACATTTATGTATGCACCAATTTAGAAAACAAGGTTCACTCACAAACCGTCCGAGCTGCCGCCTCGATTTGCATGCCATACGGCTCCCTGAGCCGATCACCTTCACCGGGACTCCCAAACCTGTACAAATTTTAATAGAAGGTTAATAACTACTTAATTAACCTCCTACCAAAGCCCCGTAATTTTCCCGAACTTTTAACTATTTTTAAACCGACCCTAAACCTTCCGATGCCCCGAAACATATCGAGACGGTGTCCGATAGACACGAAACCAGTCCCAAAATGTTCGTTACATCGAATAGAAGATTTCACGTGTTGAACACATCCCCAAATTATGGCCCACGCGCCCTCACGCGGCCCTAGAAGGTCAAAAATACTATTCATCATCTTCAACCTCAGGAAAACCGGTCTGAACCGGCCGGGTACTGTGCTGAACCGGTGTGACCGGTTCAGTGCTCTCCCTTCCTCGTTTTCGGTCCGTTTGGTCCCATTTTAATCCCTAAATTTCTATTTTTTTTATTTCCTATCTAACCCTATCAACAAAACCGACCAAACCCTCCTAAATCGATCCCTAGAAATCACCCCCCACGGCCCCTATTTTTCCCGACCACCTTCCAGCCTTCCTCCGCCGTGAACCACCCTCCAAACCATCCTAAAATTTCCCTAGCAACCTATAGAACACTTCATAAACATCTAATACTAACCATAACAACAAAATCGAATTTAAATGAGTTTTGGGTTTTACCGGGTACCCGCACGGGTTTCCTCCCTTCCAGCCGCTGTTCACGGCCGCCCTGGCCATCCAGGATGGCCACCTCAACTCCCTCAGCCTCCTGGTCCTCTGTCCTGGTCTTGGGTGAAATTTGGATGGGTTTGGGTTGCACGGGAATGAGAGAAATGGTGAGATCGGGTGGGTGTTTGGGTTTGAATGAAAATGGAATGGTTTGCACGGTGCATGAAGGAAATATGGTGTCCATTGGATGGGTGACACTTGTCACTCATCCATTGGGCATCAGGACAAATATCTGGGCCCACTAGAGTCCAAAAGTGAACTCGTTTCGTAATTCGTACAATAGTGCACTTGAACTTCCGTGAACCGTAACTTCGTCGTCGAACGTCCAAATTCGACGTGCCGCCTATCTACGGATTCGTATCGTCCCCATTTACGTAACGGTCTTCGGCCCTCGGCCATCAAACCTCTTGGTCAAAAAGTCAACATTTGCCCCTTTTTAACCAAAATTACCAAAATTCCAAACGTCATAACTTCTTCCTCGAACGTCGGAATTGAACGTGCCACCTGTCTATGAACTCGTGACGTCACGAACTACGTCACGGTCATCGGTCAAAGTCCGTTTGACCGTCCGATTGAAAAGTCAACGTTTTACCCACGCTAGGGGCAAAACGGTCATTTTACATCGTTCGTCCGATTTCGTCTAACTAATCACCGATTAGCCTCACTAATCGTGATTAGTCACTAATCTAATTTAGGAATTTGGGACGGGTCGTTACACTCACTTGCTCTTCTTGCGGAGCCGCACGAAGACCCACCTGGTGCTCTGTTGTTAGAACCCAAACTCATATAAGTACATGAGCTAGAAGGTCGGCTCCGGTTGCTCGGCCAAATTGAAGCCTGTGTAGAGGGAACAGAGCAAAATCCATACATTAAGGTTGAGCTGACCAAGCGCCACCCCTATTTTCTTTACCATCCGTCACAACCACGGGTGCAACGGCAACCACACCCCGTGATGCATCAGCTCGGTGTAGAACAAGGTCATACCGGCAGGGAGATTACTCAGTAACCGTGTAGTCACTGACTCCAGAACGCCAAATTCAATGCGCTTCTTCATCAGACCCTTCTCGGTCTCCTTATTCACCATTTCATCCACAGTGAAGGCGGCCCATTCTATTGGGACCGCGTCCAACACTGACCCATCACTGGCTGACTGACCCATCACTGGCTGACTTTCCCTTGCTCATCCACACCGACCCCTTCTGCCAGCCATGAGTTAGCTTTAGTGCCTTGTGCACACCTACCTTTACTATCGTCTCGGCGTCTACCAAGAAACTGCCATCGCTTGTGCAGTCGGCCACTGCCACCTCTGTTGCCGACTCATTCTTTTGACCAGAGGTCTCGGCCACCCCATGTGTCGACTGGCTCCTATTATTTACATCGGTCGAGATGGCCTCGTCCTCACTCCCAGACACTGGAATGAGAACCTTCACAATACTACCTGAAAACTCACTAACCTCTGAGTCGTAGCACCTCCCTCCGTCACTGAGTTATTATCCTCAGACATCTACAAAAAAAAAACGGGAGAACACAACTCAGAGACCAACCTGGATCTCAGAAGATCTAGCCACAAATTTTATCAAGTTCATGCCCAGTTCTTCACCAACTACTTGTCTAATTCACAAAAACTCTAGGAAAGTGATGCTTACCGTGTTTTTCGGGATGGAGCTGAGAATGGAAATCGCACCACCGTGAATGTCGTTACCGAGAACTGATTGGAAATCGATTTCCACTTTGACAGCACTTCGCCCAAATTCTCAAAAACACAAGTAAGGAAATCGGTGGAGACCCCCCGCTATTTATATAGCTCGACACGAACTACAAAGTGTTACCTCCCTCAGTGGCCGACACGTGTCGCGACTCACACAAATTCGACTGACACATGTCCTACATCCAGTCGAGGGAGAACAACTGTCCCTCCCACTGCATTCACCACAGACGATCTTGCACGTCTGGTCGACCTGTCCAGACCTCGTCGAGCCAGGTACACCGCTCGGTACCCGCCACCCAACCAAGCGTCTAGGCCCCTCATCAGATATTGAGTTAGTTCTCGCACCGACCAAGGTACCTCCACTGACTCCATATCTCCAGCAACCCCTCAAGGCGCTACCGCTGAGCCACTTTCTCCAGAGATCGACCAAAGTACCTCCACCGAGCCACTCTCTCCGGGAACCAACCTAGATGCCTCTGCCGAGCCACCTTCCCTAGCGGCCGACCTAGATGCCTCCGTCGATCACATGCCACTTCTTTCACATGACCGAGTCAAACTCGGCGGACTTCTCGCCAAGGGACTTGGGGGACTCCAAGTAACCTCCCCACCGAGTGTGAAAATGAGACAAGTTCCTGACCGAGAAACATTTGTACGCAAATCGAACATTCCACTTACCCATACATAAGGGGTACACATTTTTCAATAAAGGTAATGAATTTTTACTATTCATTATTACTGTGTCAAACTTACCATTCACCATTTACTCTTACGAAAAAAAATTACTAACATGACCGTTAGAGAACTTTAGGCCGGCACTACACCGGTGCCCGTACTAACGGAAGACCCACTACTATCCTAGTTGATAGGTTACGAGAAATGACATGTGTCACTTAGTGATTGGACGACGAGTAATCGACGGTTGAAATATTTATTACTTCAACAATTATTACCAATTTTGTAATTTATTTTAGAGATCATCTTTACCCAAAATTAGCATAACCACCTTAAAAAAATCATAAATAGTTGTAACTTCCCATTAGCAATTACCAAAATCAGAATTGTAATAAAAGTGTATGTTATTTGGACACAATAAGTCGAACACATTTAGTGACACACTTAATATAGCATTATATTTACCACAAAAATTAATATATAATGATTTAATTTATTAAAATAACATCATTTATTAATGAGTAATGTTATTTGGATACACTAAATTAATTATATTTGGTGACATACTTGTTGTAACAATTAATGAATAATGAAGTGGGGGTTGTACCGAGTGATTTAATTTATTAAAATAATACAATTCATTAATTGTTAATAAATTGTGTTACTAAATATGATCAATTTAATATATCTAAATAATATTACTTTTTATTAATTATTATAAAAAATATGTTACATTAATTTAATTTATCAAAATATAATTTCTCACAACAAAATGACCAAGACCAAAGTAGGAGTAACAAACATAGAATTCGACGTGGCGTTAATCTCAATGGTCCCGTATTACCCACTGATGAAAATATCGCCGGAATCGGCGATATATCGCTAATTCCGGCCACCGGCACATACAAGGGGGGTGAACATTTTTCTTCCACCAAAATCGTCGATATTGAACAATATCGGCGAATATCGCCGATATTCGCCGATATTGTTCAATATCGATGATTTAGGACTGAATTAGCAAACAACCGAATAAGAAAATTAAAATCGAAAGGAGAACACCGAAATAAAGCATACAAATGAAGAGCACAGGTTGAACAGAGAATCAACTTTCCAATCGTCCAATCATTCAAACATTCACGGACTCATCCAATAATTCAAACAATTTTCACATTCACGGACGAACAATTGGGAAGAAAACAAAAAAAAAGGAATTCACGGACTCAATTTGGGGCAGAGCATAAAAGGAATTCATGGACTCACCTCAGGCAACCACTTCTGCTCGAACTCGAAGTCTCGAACGGCCGAACTCGAACCACCTCTCGTCAGTCGTCACCACCGTCGTCAGAGATCTCGAACGGTCGAACATCCCTCGAAGGCTCAAACCACGTCTGGCCTCGTCTCTTTTCGTCCCGTCCTCCGTCGCTCGAACCTCCATCGAAGTCGTCCCTCACGCCGCCCCTGACCATCACCCTCACGCCGCCCCTGAATCTCACTCACGGCCCTCACCCTCACGGCCTCACCGCCTCACAATCGATCGATTTCCCCAAAGCCCGTGACCTCGACTTCGAGACAAACTGAGAGTCTGAGAGCCCTTCGTTGGGTAAATAAGAAATGGAACGAAACGATGCGTTTCGTTTCATTTCATTTCTTTATTTTTTTTAATTACATATATTATTTAATTATTTGTCAAATATGTATTTAAATAATTATTTGGGTATAAATATTTGTCAAATAAATAATTATTTGGTATAAATATCATTTTTAATTACATATATCATTTATTATTTGGTATAAATATTTGTCAAATAAATAATTATTTAAATTTTATCTTAAATATTGTCAAATTCATATATTCATATATTTGGTATTAGGTAAACAATATGCCATAAACGTTTTTTTTAACAAAATTCAAAATTATTATTAGGAAAATAATATGGTTTAATTCATATATTTAGTAATATTTGGTAATATACTTGGTAATCATTTATTAAAAATAAATTTATCATTTATTAGTAAAATATGTTTTAGTAATGTATGTGCTAATATAAAATATTGTTTAATTCATATATTTGGTAATATATTTGGTAATCATTTATTAATAATAAATTGATCATTTATTACTAAAAATATGTTTTAGTAATGTATATTTTAATATAAAATATGAGGTAATTCATATATTTGGTAATATTTGTTTTAATTTTTAATATATGTTTTATTTAGAATATATATTAAAATTATGAATATATGTGTTTTTGCTTTTTAATTTTTTATCATCAAAGTCTAACTTAGAATATATGTTCTAATTGATCAAATTTTATTATTATTTGTATATAATATGGCTTAATTCATATATTTGGTAATATTTGGTAATATATTTGGTAATCATTTATTAATAATAAATTGATCATTTATTACTAAAAATATGTTTTAGTAATGTATATTTTAATATAAAATATGAGGTAATTCATATATTTGGTAATATTTGTTTTAATTTATAATATATGTTTTATTTTAGAATATATATTAAAATTATGAATATATGTGTTTTTGCTCCTTAATTTTTAACTTAGAATATTTGTTCTAATTGAAATAATTTTATTATTATTTGTGTTTTTATTATTATTAATTTTCATTATCAAATTCTAAGTATTTTTCATGTAAATAATATGGCTTAATTCATATATTTGGTAATCATTTATTATTAATAAATTTATCATTTATTACTAGTAATGTATGTTTTAATATGAAATATGGGATAATTCATATATTTGGTAATATTTGTTTTAATTTATAATATATGTTTTATTTTAGAATATATATTAAAATTATGAATATAAGTGTGTTTGTTCCTTAATTTTTTATCGTCATCAAAGTCTAACTTAGAATATATGTTCTAATTGAAATAATTTTATTATTATTTGTCATTATCAAATTCTCATTATTTTCATGTATCTTAGATTTCATAAAATGACTAGTGGAAGTGCAAGTGATAGCCGCCCAAGACCTGGACGAGTTGACCCAGTATGGAAATATACCATTGCAATTCCTGGAAATAAAAACGGTGCCATATGTTCGTTTTGTCAACATCGGTTTCAGAGTGGAGGCATAACGCGATTAAAGTTTCATTTAGCAGGTTTTGATCCGAAAAAAAATGTTCAAAAATGCAAAGACGTACCTAAAGCTATTAGAGATGAGGTTAGAGCATGGATCAAAAGTAAAGATACTGCTAAACAGACTAAGAATATGCTTGGGGAGAATATACGAGCTGGCTTGAGAGGAGACCCACTGGACACTCAACAGAGCATTCAGATTAACGATAGCGATGATGAAGAGGATGATGATGGATTCGCTTATCCACCAGATGTGCATAGATCTGAGAGAGCAGCATGCTTTGCTGTAAATGCATCGAGAGATGAGGCACGACGAAGTGTCGACAATTATGGAGTTGGGTCCATGCATGGTACTCAAGGAGGCAGTAGCAGTCGTCAACCACCGCAACAGATGCGTCGATCACAAAGTTTGCGTGATCCATTTTCAATTCCTCCCGAACCAAAACTCTACAAAACCGCACAAAGTCAACAGAAGACTGTAAAATCGATGTGGAAAGGGACGAAAGAGAAGTTGGGTCGATACATAAGTAAATTTTTTATATATGAAGGCGTGGCTCCAAATAAAGCCAACTCTCATCATTTTAAGAATATGATCATTGAAGCCCAACGAGCAGGTATTTAATAAATTTATTTATTTATGATACATGTTTATTTAGCTTATGAAATAGCATTAAATGCTAACTTATGTTTTGATTTGCAGGTGAAGGCGTGTCCACTCCTTCTCCATATGAAGTGAAAAATAAATATCTTCCTATGGAGTTATGAAGAAAATGACGGCGTATGTGGAGCAATAAAAGCGACACTGGGAAACTTATGGATGTACCATAATGTGCGATGGTTGGACCGGTCCAACGAAGTTATCCATAATTAACCTCATGGTATATAGTAAGGGTTCAACTGTATTTCTCAGGTCAGTTGATTCTTCCAAATTTCATAAAGACTATGTGTACATAGGAAATTTGTTGAAGGAAGTTGTTCAGGAGGTTGGAGTACAAAATGTTGTACAGATCGTTATTGATAATGGGTCGAACTTCAAAAAGGCTGGAAAAGAACTTATGAAGACTTATCCGCTCTGTTGGACTCCTTGTGCAGCCCATTGTATCGACCTAATATTTGAAGATATTGGGAAGAATGAGACAATGGCGCTCATCATAAAAAATGCTAGGCAGGGTAATTAACTACATTTATAATCATCTATGGTTACTTGCTCAGATGCATGAATTCTGTCAAGGAGACTTGGTTCGTCATGGTGCAACTCGGTTCGCAACCAACTATATTTGTATAAACAGTATAGTTAAGCATAAAGTTGGCCTTAGAAGGTTGTTTACCAGTGATCAATGGCATGGTAGCCCATTGAGTAGGAAAGTGGAAGGTAAAAGGGTTGAGGCTCATATCCTCGACCAAAGCTTCTGGGAGTCCTTGGAGATGATGCAATCAATATATGAACCATTATATTGCATCCTCCGAATTGTTGATACAGAGGTAGTCCCAACCATGCCAATCCTGTATGATATGTTCAATCGAATGAAAGAAAAGATAACCCGTCTTAAAGGGAAGAAGTGGGTCCTTAAAATCATATAGGAGCGATGGGAAAAAACATTAGTGCATCTCTTACATGCCGCTGGTATATTTCTATCTTATTGAACTTGTTAATATTTTATTTTATTGTTGTTTACTAAGCAAAGTTCATTCATGATTTGCAGCTTATTACTTGAATCCTCGATATCAATATCAAGCAGGTGTTGGGCATGACTCCTTCCTTGTCCAATTAGTTCAACAAGTATTCCTCAAACTGAATCCAAATGGACAAGTGGGTTTACAAAATTTTGGAGTAGACGTAAGTTCACTACCATATATGAACCTTGATGAGTTATTTTGAATCTTGATGAGTTATTTCGAATCTGTACATCTATGACGTTATATTAACATCAGCCTTAATGTAGTTGATCAACTTTAGAGATGGTCGGAAAACATTTCGTTCACCTATGGTTGTACAATCACGAACGAAAATGCCCCCAGGTATATTACTTGCATTTAACTTGATATTCTATGACTTAGCACTATATAATGCCTCTTACATTAAACTTGATATTGACAGCTGAGTGGTGGGAACTATATGGCCAAGCTTCTCCCAGCTTGCAACAAATTTTTATTCGTATATTATCACAAACGGCATCATCTTCGGCATGTGAGAGAAATTGGAGTACATTTGCTTTAATTCATACAAAGCAAAGAAATCGTCTCGAATATTCTAAGTTAGAACAACTTGTTTTCTGTTATTACAACGTGAAACTCAAGTTAAGAGATGAAGAAGCCGAAGCCGGTAAAGTTGTTGAAGAAGACTACGTTGACCTGTTGGAAATTGCAGGTCAACATGTGGAAGGTAATGAGGCTGATCCACTTCAAGCATGGATTATGCCAGCTCACTTGGATGATGATAGTGGAAGGCCTGACCCTCGAGTAGCACACCTTGCTAGTGAACACGGTGTTAATGTCGATAGAGTGCTATCTGAAGAAGTGGGGAGTGAGGACGTAGGAAGTGAGCGATCAATGTCTTCATGGGAGAGATCAATGCTTGGTTCTACCGGTAGACGTGACTTACGAGCTGATGCTACTAGTAAGGGACTTCATCAAAATAAATCTCCAGATGATGATAATGATGATGATGATGATGCTGATGATGGAGGAGATGATGTTGAGACAAACCATGAAGACAAGGATGACGGAGGGGATGATGACGGGGGAAATGAACATGTAACCGATACATATGTACCCTTGAGCCCATTTACTGAAGAGGCGGATTTCACTCATGCCACACAAGATTATGATCATGGGTGTAGAGAAGGAGGAGTAGGAATCGGTGGTGTCGGAAAAGATTACACTCGGACACGAAACATATATGAAGGTTATGGAAACCCATCTTCTGAGGATTCCATGGCAATTAGTTTTGAGTCAATGAGTTTAGGCACCGATCCTAGTAACAACTCAAATGATCCATATGATTATGGTCCATATCGTCACCCCTTATTAGACAACCATCTCCCTCAAATGTCATATGAAGATTATGGAGAAGTTAGTTGGGTAAATCCGAACTACCCTATCTATGGAGGAAAAGTAGGTCATTCAAAGGAGATATACGAATACTATGTCCAACAATACATTTCCTTTTGGTCAGATAGCATCAGTTGGCAAAAATTTTGTGTCTTGGTAGATCAAGAGATTCAAGACCAATCTAATTTTCAAGCTGGTCGACATTCTACTTGTTTTTTATCAAGTTCAATGTGTACAATATTGTTAATGCAATATTATCAATGAAATTATGTTTTAATTTAAGTTTATCTTTAAAATTTTATACTATTAGTGGTCGGCAGATCTATATTCTATCATATGATTCATCATATATTTATCATATCAAAATCATTTTATAGTTTTTATTAGTCCTATATAATCATTATTGGGTACTTAAGTGTTTGCCAAAGTTTCATTCCAAATTTCCGTCATTTGAACCCAATTTCCGTCATTTTTGTTGACCGTAAACGATATCGATATCGATATCGATATTTGGGGCGAGATATCCGTAAATTCGGATATATCCGTCGATATCGATATTTTCATCCTCGGTATTAACATATATAAAAAGTTAAAAACAGAGGGTGCCTCGTGAGCCATAGAAAATTTCTTTCAGAGAGTGACAGAGAGCAAAAGCGACGATGTCGACCCTTAGAGTCCCTCAACAAGTTCCTGCTGCATCCGAAGACTGTGAGCAGCTCAAAAAGGCCTTCAAAGGTTCAATCTTTATTATTTTATTTTCTGATTTCTGATCTTTTAGTCCCTTGCATTATTTCTTGTTCTGATCATAACCCATTTCGTATTTTGTGATTTGCTTCAAGATTGATGGTTAACGAATCCCATTTGACCGATTCCGAATGGTTATGTTAGATATCTTGTTTATGATCTGATAATGGTCCGATTGATAGTATTTTTGGTTTTGTTTATCATTTTTGTTCCGCTAATTCTCTTTGACGCTTTCACAGTCATTGATGACCAGATGAATCAGATCGGTGTTTTGTGTATGTGAGGTTTGTTGGGTTGGTGAAAGTTTCATCTGAATATGATTTCTTGCTTTGTAAACGGAAAGCTCTGATTTTGAGGGAAAACTATTTAGAGAGAACAGAAAATGATCTGTATGTTTAGATTTATAGCAGGTTTCTAAATATTATAATATGACATGAAATTGAAAACAACTGTCGACAAATAAAAAAGTAGGTAGTGAAACTAATAATAGGATACGTTTGATTCTCCAATCCACGGTGTTAGTTTGCATGATCCATTGATTAGCTTTAGATGAAAATGATTTGAAACAGTCCAAGTGCTTGTTCTACCTTTTAATCGTCGTCTGATGTGCATCTATATCAGTTAAAAAGATAATGTACTAATTTTGTTCACGATATTCAGTGCACCTTGTTTGTTTTGGTAATCTTGTCAGCTAATAGTTTAGATTTTGGGTTGTCTTAATTTTGTAAGTTGTTTGATCTTGTATAAGTTTGAAATTACTATGAATATGACTGCAGGATGGGGAACCAATGAGGACTTAATCATATCCATATTGGGGCACAGAAATTCCGCTCAGAAAAAGGTGATCCGAAAAACTTATGCTGATGCTTATGGAGAAGATCTCCTCAAGGAACTAGAAAAAGAACTTACAAGTGACTTTGAGGTCAGTTAAGATTCTACTTTCTGTTTTCAGCTTTCTTTTCTTCATGATTGATTGTATGAGAATTCATAATGCTAACATATTTAAGTATTTCAACTTTATCTAATTAATCAGAGGCTTGTGCTGCTATGGACACTTGATCCAGCAGAACGTGACGCACTTTTGGCCAATGAAGCAACAAAGAAGTGGACTAAAAGCAATCAGGTTCTTGCGGAAATTGCCTGCAGTAGGTCTTCACATGAACTACTCTTGGCAAGGCAGGCTTATCACTCTCGCTACAAGAAGTCCCTCGAAGAGGATGTTGCACATCACACCATTGGGGACTTCCGCAAGGTACAACTGCTAAATTATTGTTCAGGTTTTACTTCAATTTTAAGATTTCTACTGCCTAACTTTTCTCTTTCCAGCTTTTGGCTCCTCTTGTTAGCGCATATAGATATGAGGGAGACGAGGTGAACCTGACACTGGCAAAATCCGAGGCTAAAATACTCCATCAGAAGATCTCAGACAAGGCCTACAATGATGATGATATCATCAGGATTTTGGCTACCCGGAGCAAAGCACAGATCAATGCAACTCTCAACCACTACAAAAATGAATTTGGGAATGACATCAATAAGGTATGATAGCCAGTTGTACTTTTACATAAACCATCTTTTGTCCAGTATCCGTGGAATTGTGGATTTGGATTTTGATGACTTTATATTTATAGGATTTGAAAGCCGATCCCAAGGATGAGTACCTTGCAATATTAAGGTCTACCATTAAGTGCTTGGTCCGCCCGGAGAGCTATTTTGAGAAGTCTCTTCGTCTGGCAATCAACAGACAAGGAACGGATGAAGGAGCACTCACTAGAGCTGTCGTTACAAGGGCTGAGGTTGACTTGAAGCTCATAAAGGAGCGATACCAGAAGAGGAATAGTGTCACTCTGGATCAAGCCATCAAGAAAGACACAGCTGGAGATTACGAAAAAATGCTTCTGGCCTTGGTTGGTCATGAGGATGCTTGAACTCTTCTGGTCTAAGATTGTATTACTTGTGGAGGCAATGTATCTTATGCATGTTTTCGTGACTATGTTTGGCTTTTTAAGTCTGTTTGAGTAATATTATCTGCGGCCGTCGGATATAACATCATATTTATGAAATAAATTGTTGCCTTTGATAAACTTGAAGTTGTTTCGACTGTCATAAGAAAAAATTCAAAATCATTGCAACCTATTTACAGATTTGAGAGAGGCAAGTATTGCTGATATTAGGAAGATTGTCTTCTTTTTACAGAGTGAATGGAAAAATGGATCTTTCTTGCAGCTCAAGTTAAATATTCTTTGCTTTGAAATCTCCTCTCGCTTCACTTTCTCTTGGTAGATAAGTACCTGTAGATGAGTCTCTTGCTACAAGACTTGACACCTGTCACAAACTAGGAAGGTGTTGTATACATCAGTTCTTTCTGCTAGGGGCAAGCCCTGTGAAGAGAAGAAATTGTCGGTGTGTACATATTTAACACGAAAGAAACGGTTAATTGGCCATCTATAAACTCTCTTAGCCTCAAGAAAGATATACCAGCATCAAAATTACACAACATTGACAAGAAATCCACTATTCCAACAGTGGAATATCATGCATCCAGTTCACATAAGACACAAAACAACAGAATGGGATGGCAGTTATTGTGCACAACCCCAAATCCGATTTTACAAGAAACAACTGGAAACGAAATTCTGGTTGAGCTCCTTCAGACCTGTTAATGGCCATCCAAGAAGCCAAAATTATGCACTTTGCCGAACCGGTAAGAAGTTTAGACGCACATCCTAGCTAGGTGCTCAAAAGAGAGCTGTTATTAGTACTGAACATAGGGAACAACAACACTTCGTTTCGACATAGGCTTAAAAAACATCACTTCTTTAGAAGTTCCCGCGAGAAAATCCTCTTGCAGTATGGGCTGGTCCGTAAGATCGAATGAGGCTTAACTGCTTCAACCAGAGAAGTATGGAGAGAGCCCTGGAAATGAAGCAAAAATATTAGGACGTGTTTGTGTGTTTGTGTTGGTGTTTGTGTTTGTGTTTGTGAGTATTATAAATCAGTTTAAGAGTTTGGTTGCTGAACCTTGGTATATGTAAGAGCAGATTGAATGACATAGTTAGCATAAGGGTCCTGCAGCAACTGTTCAAAGCGAGGAACTGAAAGCAACTCATGGATGATTCTTGATCGGCTTTCTTCAAAATTCTTGAGACATTTTTCAACCACGTTACTGCTATATTTCTGCGAGGAGAGGCGTACATAGTGTCCTTTTAACTGATTGTTCAGTTTGGCAAATGCAGATGGGATCTTTAGCTCTATGACAAATTGAACAACATAGTTTCTGTGTATCAAAGGGATCAGAAAGAAAAACATAAATCAATATATTTGCAGGTGGGAACAGTTTTTGGTTCCTCAAGAAACCATGTATCAGTCTAACCAGTTCGGATTGCCATACCATATTGGTGAGTATGGCCAGCAAAGAAAAGAAACTAAGTCATTTTATAGACAGTTGTAAGTGAATACCCGAAAGGATCTTGTGAAAGGAGAAGCCCATTTATGGCAATTTCATTGATCAGCTTATCTCGACATCTCCCAATGGCATCTCCCATACATTTTTGAAGTACACAACAGCCATGGCGTTGAGTTCCAATCTCAACGCAAAATCTTGCAGCAGCATCAAAAATGAACTGCAAGGGTGATCAACAGAAAAATTGGACAGAACAAATTTAGAGTTTTTCCATAAATTTATATAAGTCCTACAGAGAGCACATAACCAGGGCCTATGAACTTTATTTGTGATTCAAGTAAGTTTATCCAATCATGCTTGTCTATATTTTAGCTCATATCTACCTGCAGAATACTTTTAAAGTGTATATATATATATATATATATATACATATATTCTGCAGATATATATGTATATATGTGTATACATATATATATATATATATATATATAATAGTGAGTCCAAATCTTCTGCCGGAGTTCTGAGAAATAGAACCTTTAAACCAGCCTTTAAATCATCTATCGATAATTTTTCCACTTTCCTTTCTATATTTCAGCTCATATCTATCTGTTCTAAACCCATTAAAAAGGTTCTATCCTTTCATTCGAGGCCTAAAAAGTACATTTACAACTTAGTTCGCATAAGACTATAAGAAGCTACATTTGTACCAACCATGTTGGAAAGAGCAACCCAATCTTGTTGTTTGCAGTGATTTCTATTTCTTTTAATTGCTCTATACGCAGGTTACGTGACGATGGGTTAATTCATATATTCTTACCATTGCAATTCAAAACAGCAGTCTTTGGTTTTCACAACTGAATTGTGTATTGTTATGTTGTTCTTAAATACTGACCTTCTCATCTTCACTCCTGTGGAGAGTAGTATGTTGTAATTATTTGCTTGTATAAACCTAACCCTCCCTCCTAACTTCCTAGAGCACAAACTCACTTTAAATTTTTCAGAAAAACACGGATAGGCATAATTCCATGGTATTTTAGTTTAAGTTGTGTTCACATATCAAATCTCAGCATTTCCCAAACAAAGTTTAGAAACAAAAACTTTGATATTAGCCATAAAAATCTTCATGATC
Source organism: Prinsepia uniflora (assembly GCA_032719365.1). NCBI lineage: Eukaryota > Viridiplantae > Streptophyta > Magnoliopsida > Rosales > Rosaceae > Prinsepia > Prinsepia uniflora. The sequence goes on along the minus strand of CM064865.1, from coordinate 3,212,402 downwards.
AGATGGATGACAATTTGTCCAAGCAGACAAGACATTTGACTTCAACAAAATGATCAAGAAACTTACAGAGGACTGGATAAATCAGAAGGAAGTTCAAGATGATCACTATAGTGATCATCAAATAGCAATATTTGAAATCTTAACTAACACTCATACGATCATTAGATTAATTTGGACTACTTTAGGCATCAACACAAACAGCCGAAAGATATCATACTTTCAAAAGTTATGGGGTAGACTTGAAGCATTAACTGGGAAAGAGTTGGTGAAATTGATTATTAAAGTAAGATTAGTTCCTCCCAGGGAATGATCAAAGGTAGGTTTAGATCCAAATAGATACAAAACAAGAGTACAATTATTGCCCCAAAATGACGAGAAACATAAGATGAAACAGTTTACACCTTCAATATGAGCTTAAAGCAGAATTCTGTAAAAAGAATATAGATAGCTTACCAATCAGTGCGAGGCATGAGGTTCACACTAGTGGTTGCATTTTCAAAAGATAAAATAAGCATATATAAAACATGCCAAGACTTATAGAAATATTGCACCAAACCAATGCAGTGCCTATGGCAAATAGTCGCCACCCAATAAATTTTTCGTGAATGGCATCAGGCAAGGTGTGTGTATGTGTGTCTATTCAAGGTTACCAAATGGAACTTACGAGAAAATAAAAGAACAGAAAAAGAAAGATGAATTCGTCGATATTCAATCTTAAAGAGAATCAAGCTAACAAGAAAATGAAATAAATAAAAAGAGCATACCCTGTTATCTTCTTTGCTAAAGCACTCCAAACAACGTTGTACAACATGATTACCATTTGAATCCTTAATAAGGTCAAGAAAACCACATTCAAGGGACGATTTAATTGATGAGATCTGTTTCCCAGTTTTGACAGTCTCAATCAACTTCTGTACCACACGAGTGCTGAAACAATAACACCAATTATATTTAGAAACAAGAAAATAGTAAAGAATATATACCTTAAATGAAGTAACAACAAATAGGCAGAGAAGGAAAGGAATACCCGTGTGTGTCTAAGGCAATTCTCACAAGCTGTCCTGGCTCTTTCGTCACCTTGAGTACAATCTGCATTCTTTGTTGTTCATTGCACACATCCATAAACTTCTGCATAAGGTAATTGCCAAAGGGGTTTATCATAAGTTCGAAAACATGATTGATTATTTTGTCAAATATTAATTGCACGTCCTGACTGGTCCCTTCAACAAGCATCCTTTGTAAGAACCTACAACCATACTGATCCTTGGCTAAGTAGTATATTTTTCCCTGGACCTCAGCCAATGAACTTATGTTCAGTAGTGACCGCAATTCACTAGCATTACTCTCACTACATTCATTTCCACTAAACCCTCCATTGTTGCTAAAACTGGAATCTAGTCTAGTGCTCTTGTCTCCTTCTGCCTGCATTGCCATCTTATCACAAGAATTCTTCTTATAACCCTTTGAAGACTTGCTAGCCTTCCTGTTGGCATGATTCAAATGTTTTCCACTTGTGATGAAACCATCCTCACAACAAAAACCCTCAATATCCCCCCATTTCATAGGCTTGAAAGATTCAGGAACCCCACTAGATGGATTTACTTTACTCCTTTGTTTTATCATTGAATGATTATGAGAAAGATTGTCCACACTGAACATTGAGGGGAGCTGTGGGGAACCCATTGTGGGATACATAAGACCCTTTCCGCCATTAGAATCTGTTACCTGTTGCTGTAAGTAAAGATATTCATCACCAAGGCTGGAAAGGCAAAGGGTAGTATTAGTAATAGATGGGTTGCTTTGATACAATCCATTTCCATAGTGTTCCTTTCTTTGGCCTGGAATATAACACATTTGGTTTTTCACCCCACTAGGGCCAGAATACAATGCATTGGGCTGCATATGATCAAGAAAATATCCCATTGAACCACTACCAGCACATCTTGGCTCCAACCCAAAAAATGCTCCCTCAGTAACAGCACCATCAAACCTCCCATTAAATCCAAAGCCAGAGGATTGGAAAGCTTCGAAATTCGATAGATTATTCTTAGATCTCTCAAATAGGCCATTGTTTTCAGCATTGCGTGGACTAGTGGTACCCCCCAAAAATCCACCACCAAGCCCAAACCCAAAGCCATGGGGGGTTCTACCCAATCCCCACCTTTTAGCACTGACCTCCTGTTCATCCCCAATATTCATTCTGTAGAAACTTTCAGCCAAACACAGATCATCCTTGTCATTGAAGTGATAGAAATCAGGATCAGTTGGCTTTGGGTCCACCCACAACCCATTCATGTAAGGTGTTTGATACTTGGCCTCCTCAAATGGGGTTGCATATGGAGAGCCATCCTCAGAAGAATAAAACCCATTTGAAAAAGAGCTTGAAGGAGAAAACTCTGATTGCAGAGAAACTCTGCTGACCGGTGACCCACTCACAAGGTGATGAAGATGAGGAGGAGGAGGAGGATGAAGGAGATGAAAAAGATTGGAATATGGTTTATTTTTGGGGCTCTCACTCCAAAACTTCTCAAGGTCTCCTCCTTCCCTCTTCATGTTCTGTAAAAGTAAAACCCTCCTTTCTTCCTCAGCTATTTTGAACATCATACAACATACAACACATATATAATATATAATACACAATACACGTAAGAGAGCACACGAGAAAACAGAAAGATATAAACTTTTTTTTTAGATAAAACAGAGGGAACCCAGATTCAGAATCTGAAATCCCACGTCAGAAAACAGTTCAGAAAATTTTATGAAGCACAGAAAACAAGCGGTTATGGAGGAAGACGATTACATTTGATGGGTTGAGTGATTAATGCTTATGTCAATATCGTTTCGGGGTTGTGGATTTGGCAATGGGGGGGGGGGGGGGGGGGGGGGGGGGGGGGGGTTGTGGTGGTGATTTGTGAGAAAGAAAGAGAGGCGTTTCTGCGTAATTTTCGCTCAGTATCTGATAGTACAGCTCTCTGTCACCTTTAACACTCACGCCATTAAAATGAAGAGTCGCACTGCAGCCACTACCCACAACAGCGCAGAAAACCAGAGAGAGAGAGAGGGAGAGAGGCCGAGTCTGACTAGGAACTAGGTAGTGTATTTTCAATTATTATTTTTAAAGCATTTCTTCCCCTCCATTTTCCTCTAAAAAAAATTTCCCAATCCATTTTACTTTTTTCTATTCTTTAAATTTTGTAATTTTACAAAAAAAAAAATTAAACAATAATTCAAGGAAATTAAAAAAAGATTTATATACATTAATTATCATTTATGCAAGAGTCTAAATCGAGACATTCGACAAGTGAGACTAATTCAATTGGTTCTACCGTTAACTTATAGATAATTGATCTCAAATTCGAATCCCGATAACATATTGTATGAAAAAAATTCAAAATTCTCCCACCATCATGATCCTAAGATAAAAATAGAAAAATACAACAACAAAATTCAGAAACATAATCAAGTAATTACTTTCCTTTCTCCTTGTTTTTTTTTTTGCATTATTAAAAATGATTATTAATAAAAAAAAATTAATTTGTGATTTGGATTAGTTAACAGTATCAACTTCGTAAAGAGGTAACCTACATAACAAACTCCACTTGATTTTCTCGCCTTCTAGTTCGGTTTGTTACCTTTTTTAATTTGATGATTTGTATTTTATTTCCCAATTTAAATTAATTTTTATTTAAATTTTAATTTGAACTTTATTTTTTACAGTTGTTTTCTACTGGGGTTCCTTTCTTTTTGGTGAAGTCTTCTACCAGAATAAGATAAAAGTAACTTGGAGGTCAGGCCAATGTTACCTATTGGATTCAAGCTTAATATGAGCAACTGATACCCTCCTCCAATTGGCTGGATAAAAAAAAATGATTTTCTCTAGATACAAAATCAAGGGGCTACAGGTAAGTGGGCCCCTTATTATAGTTTCAGAGATTGGGCCCAGAATTTGTCCAGAGCCCAACAAATTCTTCTCTTGTCTGAGGCTAACCAGCCCCTTCCATAGGAGAAACACAAGCACTGAAGAAGCACACCACTAATGGAATAAAATTAAATTAGCAGGGAAGAAAAGTGCCTAGTCAAAATTATACCTTTTGTTTTCCGAGTTCTCCCTGTGTGAAGAGAAATACTGATAAATTATAGCACTAAGCGGCAATCTATATTTCAAAATTGTTGATTTATTTAATATTGTGTTAAGAATATCGTTAAATTTTAATACTAAATAGTGATCTATACTTCAAAATTGTAAATTTATTCAATAATATTGGACCGACCTTAGCATATTATTCTATTTTTTTTATTATTATTTATCATGAATAAATTAATTTTAAAGTGGCACAAAAGAAAAATAAAAAATAAAACACGGTAATGTAATTGGTCTGGGATCTTGAACTTTAGTGTAATAAATTACTACGGTGATTTTTTTGGACATTTCCTTTTTATGAATTTAATTGTATTGTTTTGTTGGAGTGACGTCATTGTATACTTGCGGAATTCACACATGTGATTTGACAAATGACTAAGTTGTCGTTCTAATGTATGGTAACAAATAAGATATTCGACTCAAAATTAATTCTAATAAAAAAATCAATAAATGATGAGATCTAAAGAATTAAAATGTGATATACACGGTGGTTATGAAAATAGCAATTTTGGACAGTGTTGAATGTTCCTGTTAACTAGTGTTTGGTTTGTTTGGAGTGTGGTGTGCTAGGAGTGCTGCCTTGGGGATTTTGCTCTAATTCTGTTAGCTGCTTGAATTTTTTCGTATTTTTTGTTTCGCCGTCCAGTCCTTTTTGGGGATTGTTTTTGTCCTTATGGGCTTGTTGTGGCTTGCTTTTTTTAATACAATTTTGATTTAACAAAAAAAGAAATAGCAATTTTGTAGTTTAAGAGACAAAACTGCATTGTCGACGTTGAGGCTAGGCCCGTGCGATAAATAATAAAGAAAGCAAAGGGAAATCAGAGGAGTCAGAGAAGGGAACAATGGGCATCCCTACTTGGGAAACTAATAATACAGTGACGCGAAGGACCTCTAGCAATTCTATTACCGCCTTTCCCACCAAGAAGCTAACCCAACCGAAGGAAATTACAAAGTCTGGAAAGGACGGTAAAGAAGATAATTCCTTCCTCGCATTCTTCCCCAGCTCCAGCGATAAAATAGCAATTCTGTAGTTTAAGAGGCAAAATTGCATTGCCTTAGACCCCTGTTTGGTTGCTAGAATAAAACGTGATTACTAGCACTACAATTTAGTGACAATTCAGGGGTAAAGTGTTCTCATATTTTGATAAATAAATAAAAGTGTTCTCATATTTGGTTTATTATGATTATTTGTTCGGTTTTATTATTACCTATCCCAACCGGAACTAATTTTTTCCACTATTTTACCGCTTGAGCACTCCAAAGACTTAAATTCCATCAGACGGTTGTTTTCCCTAGTGTGACTAACCCTAGTGTGACAAGGCAGGCCAGAGGATTATATTCTTATTGCTGATGAATTACAGCTGCAAAGTCATTTTCAACAAGGCAACCAAAATGCCTTTCTTCCAAGGCAGAGCCTTGACCTAACTCTATTTTCAAACTCTAAATCAAAAATTTGCTTGCATCTCCATTCATTGCTTCTAAACACAAAACAATACAAATAACCAGAAGTTGATGATCAAGATCTCAGAAAAGAAAGAACATATCATCAATGGAGAGCTACTAATTCATAATTTAGAGTTTAAACCCAGTGAAACAGAGCCAAGCACTTCATTGAGACACCAACACCGAAGGAACACGAAAATATGGACATACACAACCCAATTAGCATATAGTCCACAGCTTTTTGGCCGACCCCCCGTTATAGCCTAAAACATAATTCCCAAAACCCACAATCAAAAAGGTCAAATAATATAATAACACGTCCTCCATAACCAGGAGAAAAACGAATAAAACCAGACACCATATGATGATGATAAAGAGAAAAATAACCAAGTTAGACCTAACATCGTTAAACCAAGGCAATGCTACTCTCTCCACCTGGGGGTTTGCGTACACCGCCTAAGTAGTCTCGAGCCTCTGCCTTCCCATCCGCAAAGATGTTGCTGCCACTCATCTCCCGTAGCTTTGCTGAGCTCAGTGGTTTTTCAGCTGAAGATGGAGGAACATCGCCTTTGAATATATCATTTCCTGACAGCTCAGAAAATTTCTTGTCACAAATCTTTTTGGCCGTCTTGGACACGGGCTCTTCATTGGATGTCATATTGCTCTGACCCCCACCAGGCTATTACATAAAACAAATTCACAACCAGTTAGATGGGAATGCATGATTGTACGTATTATACACACAAGTAACATACACCGTTCACTCACACTAGAAACCTTAACAGAGGTGCGACCGTTGGGTGAAGTTGGTTCTCCTATCTCTATGCTTCCTTTCAAGGCCAATGCGCGCGGAGCAGTACTTGTCCTGGGTAAAATTTCAGGAGGGGGTGCAAATATGTCATGCCCACTAAGCTCCTTGAACTTAGAGTCAGAGAGCTGCTTCTTCAGCCTTGCCTCTCTCTCTGCTTCACTTTCCAAGGTCCCACTTAGCTCGCGCTGCTTTGCAACTTCAGGAATTGTAGTAGGCTTTTTTGGAGAAACACTCTCTTCATCACCAAATGAGATATGACTGATTCCGGCAACAGCTTGCTGCCATTTCAAACCATCAGAAGACAAACTCAGCAAATATCTTTTGTGCTAAACGACAATGCCACACTAAAAATTTGTGTTCCATCAATGAATCTTAAATTGACCACATATTGATTGGTACCTGGTACAGACGAATTCCGGGTTTAGTATTTGGGGTATGGTTGGCACTACCGGATTCTGATGCATCATCATCTCCTGGCTTTGCTGCGAAAATGCCACTCCCGGTCATCTCCTTCATCTTATACCCTGAACAAGGTTTGCTGGAAGGTTCAAAGTGAGCAATGTCAGAGCAGAGGTCTTGAATCAATGCCTTGTTTGATACAAATACACCCCCATCAATTATATGCACATCCGGTTTATTTTCACTACTCAATAATATTCAAACTTCTACAACAGCATATTAAACTTACCCACATGACCAATTCCACCCAAAAAACAAAAAAATATTGGACTTCCATGTTCTACGCAAAAAACGAAAACTCATCAACTAAAAAATACAAATTCTTCAACAAATTGTATGACTTGAAATTTGAATTCAATCACCAAATCATTTAAAGCCTTCCAGCCACATTCAAAACATTTCTAATAAGGAGATTTGAATTATTCCTCTGGACTCGTTTAATAAACTATTTCTGTGGATTGATCGAACAAATAAATAGATAGATCATAGATCATTGAATAATCAACCTTTAAGTTATTCATTCTTTCTAAAAGATGAAAAAATTATTAGAAATTACTTAGTCAAATTCCTAGAATATCCAAAAATAAAACAAGCAAATATGTTGGCTTCAGACATAGAGGGTTCTAAATAAAATGAAACTAAAAGATCAACCCCATTGTTTTTTTCCTTTTCAAAATCATACGAATTTAAGAAGAAATATCCGTTGCAGGTCCACAAATGAGTCCACTCATAATGACCACAAAAACGAGAGCAAAGAAACAATTCTTGAAAATAAAAATAAATAAATAAACCCATAAAACAAAATGCAAAGGAATCGAAATGGAGAAACCGGAATAAGCAGATCTGACCGTTTGTTCAAGCTCTCGACCTCCTCATCCGTCACCTGACCTCCAAACACTACCTTTCTGATCCCATCCGACGGCTACGATCAAACCCGAAAATCAACGAAAACAATGAATCAACCAATCAAAAACCAAGCAACGAACCCATAATCATAAAAACAATGAAAGCAAAAAAAATATAAACATAAAAAGACTGAATTTTTAATGTCACCTGGTGGGAGCGAGAGGCGGAGGGGAGAGGAGTGTCAGCAGGGGGAATCTCGGACCAGGTGAGCAGATCCGCTGTAGATGTGTGGGGCTTCCTCACCGGAGTGCTCCTCTCCATCTTCGGGTCGGGTAATCTCGGAGAGTCCAAAACCGATTCACCACTGCACTAGTGTGCCGGAAAGGAGGAGTGTGCTTGCAAAATGACGATACTGACCTCGCGTTCCGGAACGCTCCTGTGTGTTTTGAGGGGGTGTGAAGCGATGGGCTTTGTGGGTATTTTAATGGCTTTCTTTTGGAAAGGGTGGAGTTGAAGGGAGATAAAAGAGAGAGTAGGAGATGACTTGGAGTAAGCTACTCTTCCTTTCTTTTTCTTTTCTTGCGTTTTAAAACAAAGACAGAAAAACAGGTCGGATTATATTTATACATTAATTTGAAATCGTGTACCGCGTACGTTATAGGCCAAGCATGTGATGCCGGAGGTACGGCCACGTGCCCGTATGAAGAATTTACCACAATGCCCTCTCAGATTTTTTGGATGCGAAGCTGCTCTGAGGATTAGGGATATGAGACAGTTCAAATTTTTGAAATTTGATTAATTGCGCACGAGATTGGTGACCGGTTTTAGGAGATAATGTTTTCAACGGTCGGATCAAGTATCAAGATTTCAAGACGATGTTTGCAAAAAGTTTAAATTTATATGGGATAGAAAAAAAAAATTATGTATTATATATTTAAATGATCAGAAATATTAACGATATTTTAAATATCCAATTAAGATAATATAAACTTATTGTTACTTTATATGGTTAAAAAAATTTGATACCCATGCATAAAACACAAGATTACAAGTACGACCTAGAGGATCTACGGAATACGAAATTTAAATTAACAAATATATAAATATTTATTTGAGAAATCTCGTATAACATGTATGTTTAGTAACTCGGGGTTGCATGTTGGCAACTACTTAGTTTTCTCCTTCACACTCCTCGTGATGAGGTTGAAGTCAAAAAATCTTGTTGAGAAAAGTTTAAGTTGTGACTCTGAAAATAGAACATAGAAAGACGAGAGATTTCATCTAATTTCTCTTTTTCTCTTTATGATATAGGCTTCTTTTTACAGCTACTGGCTTGTTCTCGAAGACCCAAGAAAGAAGTTGCTAATTTTTGAGCTTGTCCATGGGACTCACAAGTCACAGGTGCAAATCTCATTTTAATCTTCTAAATTCTAATAATTAACAAACCATTCGTGGGTCTGGGTATGGGTCATGTCGCCGGCCAGATTTTCACGTGTACTGGAAATCCCCAAATATTGCATAAAGCTCTCTCACTGTACCCCTTATGGGTTTCTCTCATCTTCTTCGAATCGATTCAACCATGGGGCACTTTTGTCATTTGTAAGTCTAGATTTCTTCCTAGATGGTGAACTACACCTGTAAGTCATGGGTTTACCCAGAAATTGCACAATCCTGCTGTTAAGTAAATTAGGGGTGTAGCGAAGTTTTCGGTAATCAACTATAATTCTAAATTGTTCGATGTTATTATTACTCCGCAAACTCATTATTTGTTCGATGTTATTATTACCGTATGTAAAATCGAGTTAGAAGTGTGCTTTGATACCCAAAACTATCCCAAATAGAGCCATTTGAATTTATCCTTAATCAGTAGTTAGATTTTAACGTGATCACATTATGCACTTCCTTTATTGTAATTCTCTCATTTCATTAATAAAATTATTCTTTCTCAAAAATTAATAAATTGAGATCCATATTACCGAATTTTCAGGAATATAAACGATTAAATTAAAACTCAAAGCAATGAAAAAGTATCAAACAACTAATCAGGGGCTGATTGGCATAGCCCCATTTGGACCTCCACCCTGGAATAATAAATACGTAATTGACATTACTGTCACTGTGTAAATTATCTGTGTCCAAGAAATTACAAAGCCGTTAAGGCTTATGATGATTTTAAAAAGGTATTGGTGTTGAATTACTAAAATCGCCCTGGTTTATGCTCCTCGCTTGAAATTCCATAAAGGCAAAAAGTGGTCATGATTAAGGCACTTTGTTGTCATGAAACACATGCCCAACTAACTTGACTTGCAATATTTTCATCATTCACTCTCGTCTTTTTTCAGAAAATATATATTTTTATCTAAATTTCCTAATCTTAGGTTATGTATTGGACACTTTTTAACTAGATTTTATTGTCGAAGAAACTCGAATGAATTAATATTTTGATAGTCATTCATAAATTGATATTAATATTTTTCATTTTAATTTAAAAAGTTTTGAGTCAGCACTATTTAAGTTGATACAAAGAGCACTATTTAAGTTGATACAAAGAGAGTGATAATATATTATTTCTTAATGAATGAAATCTTTCAAAAAAAATTAAAATACTTTATTTATTTTTTAATATATCTAATCTTTCACTAAATAGATTTGAGAGGGTGATAAGAAGAGGATGTGACGTTGAGAAAACTGGAAAAAAAAATGGCATGTTAACAATCAATTCATTTTTATTCCAATTGATGATGGTCAGTAAATAGTAACATTGAAAATCATTCCCATTAATATTCTAATTATATATAGTATAATGACCAAGTCCAAAAATCAAACTAAACTTGGGAATTCAATTGGATAACAATTTGCACTTAGGTTTAGAGGAGTGTTGAAAGTCAATTTGAATTTGAGAAGAATTTGAGCAGTTTTTCTTAGACAATTGTGTAGGTCTCGAACTCACGAGTTCGTAGATAGGCAGCATGCAAAAAACAGACATTAAACAAACGAGTTACGGGACTAGAATGATACGCTCGTATGTGTATCGAGGCAACGACATTTTGGTCTTTTTGTGTAAATGGTGAGTCAACACTTATTTGGGTAACACTACTGATGCGTGATATGTGTTGACAGGACCCGCCCCGATCCCACAGGGACCACAAGGGGACGTGCCCTGCTCCCGTCTGACACCCAATAATTCATACCAATTTTAACCTCAAACATCAAATGCATAAATAACCAAATTAAAATTATACATCAAATCCGAATTTAACAAATGTCAGACAAGGGATGAAATCCAAAATTACAAGTTGCGAGCACGACTCTAACATAAACCTGCGGGTACACCACCCAACAGGGATTCAGGTACGCAGAAGTAGATCTATGCCTCAGCCTCAGGTTCCTCCTCTACCTCAGTATCACGACCTGGAGGGGTTACCAAATCATTAAGGGTGAGTGGGCCGAAACTCAAGTTTATAAAATCATTTGATAAGTAAAACATATAATTTACCCCTCCGTTTTCCAAACATGCATGCAACCGTATTTAAAACCATCAATCGTATAATATGAACCATAAGGCATATAATAAAACCATAAGTATAATTTTTGTTGCTGCACTATACACTCCAATCCCGACATCCCTGATGTCTGACGTCCCTGACGTCCAATAAGGTCACAATCACAAGGCTACGCGTGCCACTCGGGTCTCAATTCCGAGTTCAATTCCCGAACCCCGCTCGGGTGCAGCATCCCTGATGCTTAGCGTCATAGACGCTGGACGTACTAGACGTCTGTGACCTCTCCAGGGTACCTCATCCGGAGGAGACAATATAATATGAAAGGATCTATACAGTGCAGTACCAAATACATTTTATTGATATCCACATGCAAAGCATATATATACATAGATAAAATCCGAACCAATCATTAAGTTTCATCAGACGGGTCTCAAGCCCAAATACCGTGAAACGTGCCATAACCATTTTTCCATATCATCAAAACCATTATTGTTTTTAGCATGTGAATAAGTATAGTAAACCAGAAAACATTTATGCACGCAAGGGTTTAAGAAAATGGCCCACTCACTGTACGATCCTGCGGTGAACCTGCACGTACGAACTTGTACCGGGATTATCGTACAATTCATGTCAGTCCAAATCACATGTAAGGGTCACTACAAGTCTAAAATGTTTAACCACAAAGTCCGAAATAGAAACCGGCTCGGGGAATCCGTCGACACGTTCCCCGAGGTAACCGGCCCTAAACTGACCCATCAAAAACTATCTCAGATCAACATGGTTAATTCACCAAAAATGTTCAGAATGATGAGAGGGATAAAAGTCATGTTGATCGTGATCGGAGATAAGCCCCAACGCGCCCTCACGCGCCGCCCAAAGTGGCTGCGCGTGAAAGTCACGCGCCTGACACTGTAGCTACAGTGTCAGCACCTTCACCCGTTTGTCTGTAATTCGGGCATGCCACCCGCGGCTTGACCCGGTTAATTACCCATCAATTCCTACTCGATTTCAATCCAATTTGATCCTAACATGTTAATTAAACACTCAATTTAAGTTCTGGGTTATTAATTTGCCAAATCGAATCCTCAAACGGCCCTTCGACCCGTGATCATCCAAACGGGTTGATCACCCCAACTCATTGGTTTCTAAACCGAAATCAAATTAACCTTACATGAAGCATCATAGTATCACAACGAACTGGAAAACACACTCAATTGAACCAACACTCACCTGGAAGTAGTCGTCCAAACCTCTGAAATTCTTCTGAACACGGCAGTCACCGTCCCAGCCCACCCGTGGCTGGTTGCCTTCGATTTTGATATGGTTGTGTTCCAAATACTCCCAGAAAACTTACTCTGCGATTATATTGGCCCAACACACCGCAGAAATTGAACACTGATTTTCCCTCCATTTTTTTTTCAGAAATGGCTTCTCTGGTTTTCCTCACCCGTTCTTAGTTATAACAGCATCAGAGTGATGCTCAAGCACGTTCTAATTGGTTTTAAACAATTTCAAGCCGTCCCAGAGGCTCGTGGGTGTCCAATTTTCCACTGAAAAATGTTCCCGAAAAGCTTCGATCTTGAATAAATCAATTGATCGTGCAGGCTGGACGGCTCATGACAGGACCCGCCCCGATCCCACAGGGACCACAAGGGGACGTGCCCTGCTCCCGTCTGACACCCAATAATTCATACCAATTTTAACCTCAAAACATTTAAAAGCATAAATAACCAAATTAAGGTCATACATAAAATCCGAATTAAACGAATGTCAGACAAGGGATATAATCCAAAATTACAAATTTGCGAGCACGACTCTAAAGTAATCCTGCGGGTACACCGCCCAGCAGGGGTTCAGGTACGCAGAAGTAGATCTATGCCTCAGCCTCTGGTTCCTCCTCTACCTCAGTTTCCCGACCTGGAGGGGTTATCAAAAACATTAAAGGGTGAGTGGACCGAAACTCAAGTTTATGAAATCGTTTGATAAGTAAAACGTATAATTTACCCCTCCGTTTTCCAAACATGCGTGCACCATAATTCCAAAATCATAAACCATATAATATGAACCATAAGGCATATAACAAAACCATAACCATAATTTTAGTTGCTGCACTATACACTCCAATCCCGACATCCCTGATGTCTGACGTCCCTGACGTCCAATAAGGTCACAATCACAAGGCTACGCGTGCCACTCGGGTCTCAATTTCCGAGTTCAATCCCCGAACCCCGTTCGGGTACAGCATCCCCGATGCTTAGCGTCATAGACGCTGGACGTACTAGACGTCCGTGACCTCTCCGGGGTACCTCATCCGGAGGAGACAATACAATATGGAAGGATCTATACAGTGCAGTAACAAATACATTTTATTGATATCCACATGCAAACATATATATACATAGGTAGAATCCGAACCAATCATTCAGTTTCATCGGACGGGTCTCAAGCCCAAATACCGTGAAACGTGCCATAACCATATTTTTCATATCATCAAAACCATCATTGTTTTAGCATGTGAATAAGTATAATAAAACCAGAAAACATTTATGCACACAAGGGTTTAAGAAAATGGCCCACTCACAGTACAATCCTGCTAGAAACCGAACGTATACCCTCGTCCTGGTACAAATGTACAATCCCTGTCAAATCCAAGTATTCGTAAAGGTCAAATTAAACCCCCAACATTCAACCATGAAAGCCTAGGTCGAAACCGACCCGGGAAAGCCGCCCGAACGCGCTTCCCAAGGCAATAAACCTTATTTTGACCAACTTAATGATCTCCGATCGACCCGAAACCACCGCCATTGGATCCGGATCGTCGAAACCTAAAGAATGGTGGTGGTCCCACCAGAAACACTGTTCACACGCGCCCCCACGCGCCGGTCAACGCAGGAACAGTTCCTGCTGACGTCATCGCTGACGTCACTGCTGACGTCAGCATGACGTCATGCTGACGTCATCTGACAGCTGTCAGGTCTGACATGTCAGACTCTGACAGATGCCACGTGTCACCATCTGATTGGTCCACCTCACTGATCTGTCAGACCACGTGTCAGATCTGACATGTGCCACGTGTCAGCACGGCACTGGTCCACGTCACTGACATGTCAGTGACACGTGGCAGTCCCTGACTGGTCCACGTCACTGACATGTCAGTGCTGACTGTGCACTGACATGTGACACGTGTCGGCTCACGGTTGGTCCACGTCATCTGACAGACTGACAGGGTGCCACGTCAGCACCACTGTCATCAGACGGGTTGACCCGTTTTCCTGCAACTCGGGTCGATCAGACCCGCGATCGAGACCCGGTTGCCATTCCTTCATTTCTGGGTCATTTTCAGTCCTTTAAATTCCTAAGTACTCGTCTTAGTTCCAGAAAGTGTTCTATGGAATCAAAAACAAGAGAACAATATTAGATCCTTACCTGCAAACAAAACCCGAAGCTTCAGATTTTCCGGTTATCCTCCCCGTCAATTCCGGCCACCTCGAGCCTTGAAGTCAAGCCTACAGGTCTGTTTCAGTCCCTAGGTCTCATGAGAAGCAAGAAAAGGGAACAATACTCGACTACACGTTGACTTCCAAATTTTGAAAGTACAAAGCTCACGGGTTACTCACCTGCCGTGAACCACCGTGCCTCCACCGCCGTTCCTGCCGCCCCCCCCGTCGTCTCTCAGTCCTAGTCACACTCACACGCACACAGAGAAAGGTTGTAATGCGGAGGTGTGAGGGTTGAAATGGGCAGAAGGTGGGTGTCAGGTAGAAGAATATATAGAGATGGAGGGAAAATAATGGACGGCCCAGATTTGATCTCCAGATTAGATCAAGGGCTGAGATTAGATCTGGAGGTTTTCAATCCAAAGGCTGAAATTTAAAGCTGGTACAATTGTTTAATTAATCCAATAGTGGATCAGATCCAATCTAGCCAATGGGTGAGTGACACTTGTCACTCACCAGGTGTCCTCCAATCAGATTTCCTGAATTTAATATTCGACACGAAAACCGAGACACGAACTTCCCGAATTCACGTTTCTGACCATAACTTCCTCGTACGAAGTCCGATTTCGGCGTGCCGCCTGTCTACGGACTCAGGACGTCGAGGCCTACCCAACGGTCCTTGAGTCAACTGAAAATTAGTTGTCGAAAGAAAAGTCAACATTTTCCCCCGGAAGTCCAAATTACGGTAATGCCCCTGAACTTCCGATAGCCATAACTTTCACCCTGATCGTCCGAATTGGACGTGCCACCTGTCTATGAACTCGTGACGTCCCGAACTACGTCACGGTCATAGGTCAAAGTCCATTTAGTTCATCAATCAAAAAGTCAATAATTTGACTATTCCATCACAAGGGCAAAATCGTCAAATCACACATTAAATTACAAAATGAGAATCCTCGAATTTCCGGGGTGTTACAACCTTCCCCCCTTAAGAAATTTCGTCCCGAAATTTCAAAGAAACAAATGAGGAAATTGTTCACGCATCTGAGCCTCAGGCTCCCATGTGGCTTCTTCCACGTTCTGGTTTCTCCAGAGAATTTTCACGAGAGGGATCGTCTTTCGATGTAGTACCTTGTCCTTCCGATCCAAGATCTGTACCGGTTGTTCTTCAAAGCTCAAATCCTCCCGTAGTTCGACAGGTTGTTCCCCAAGTACATGAGAAGCATCACGTACATACATCCGCAACATCGATACGTGGAAAACATCGTGAACTCTTGATAGTTCTGGGGGTAGTGCCAATCTGTATGCAACCTTGCCAATTCTCTCCACGATTTCATAAGGTCCGATAAAACGCGGACTCAGTTTCCCCCGTCGGCCAAAACGGATAATCCCTTTCCACGGAGACAACTTCAGGAAGACAAAATCTCCCACTTCAAACTCCAAGTCTCGAATCCGTCGGTCGGCATAACTCTTCTGGCGATCCTGTGCCACCTTCAATCTTTCCTTGATCACGCGAACAGTTTCCATGGTTAAGTCCATTATCTCCGGCCCTACAGCCGCTCGCTCTCCTACCTCCGTCCAGCAGATAGGTGTCCTGCACTGTCGGCCATACAGTGCCTCATAAGGTGCCATCCCGATGCTTGCCTGATAGCTGTTGTTGTAAGCGAATTCCATCAATGGCAAATGAGTATCCCAAGAGTCTTGAAACTGTAGTACACATGACCTCATCATGTCCTCCAGGGTTTGAATGGTTCTCTCAGACTGTCCATCGGTCTGTGGATGGAAAGCAGTACTGAAACGTAAGGTTGTTCCCAAAGTAGCTTGCAAACTTCGCCAGAACCTGGAAGTGAAACGCGGATCACGATCAGACACGATCGATTCCGGCGTACCATGAAGTCGTATGATTTCCTTCACAAACAGCTGAGCCAGTCGGTTAGGTTTATAGGTTTCCTGAACTGGCAGAAAATGGGCTGATTTGGTTAACCGATCCACGATCACCCATACTCCGTCCACTCCACTCTGAGTCCTCGGTAATTTAAAGACGAAGTCCATGGTGATGTGATCCCACTTCCACTCAGGAATCGGAAGTGGCTGCATAGCCCCATACGGTCTCTGCCGTTCCGCCTTAACCTGCTGACAGGTTAAGCATTTGCTCACGAACTCAGCAATATCCTTCTTCATTCCTGGCCACCAATAATGGTTCCGGAGGGTACGGTACATCTTTGTACCTCCCGGATGCATAGCATAGGCCGAACTGTGGGCCTCCTCAAGTATCTCGGCCCGTAACTCTGCCACTGCAGGTACGCACAAACGGCCCAATTTCACCAGTGCTCCATCGTCCCGGATGGTAAAATCCTGTCTCCCATCCGCATCGACCTCAATTCTGTAAATACAGAGTATCGGATCCTGCAGTTGTGCTTCGATGATCCGATCAATCAGTACTGGTCGCACATGGAAGCTGGCCAACAAAGCTCCATGCGCATCCGTACCCAAAATAACTCCCGTCTTCCGGAGTTCCACTAACAAGGGAAGATACACCATCCCTAGGTGTGCAATAGTTCCCGCAGATTTCCTGCTGAGTGCATCCGCCACCACATTGGCCTTACCCGGATGGTACTCGATCGTACAGTCATAGTCCTTCAGTAGCTCCAACCATCTCCGTTGTCTCATGTTGAGCTCCTTCTGAGTGAATAAGTATTTAAGACTCTGGTGGTCGGTGTATATTCGACACGTTGCGCCGAACAGATAATGTCTCCAGATCTTGAGAGCATGAACCACCGCCGCCAACTCCAAATCATGGGTAGGGTAGTTCAACTCATGAGTCTTCAGCTGCCGGGATGCATAGGCGATAACCTTGCCAGTTTGCATCAACACGCAGCCCAAACCTTGCAGTGAAGCATCACTGAAAACTACAAACTCTCCACTGTCGTTCGGCAATGCAAGGACAGGTGCAGTGGTCAATCGATCCTTCAACTCTTGAAAGCTCCGATCGCACTGCTCGTCCCAGATAAACTTTACTCCTTTCCGAGTCAGACGAGTCAATGGTGCAGCAATTTTGGAGAAACCCTCCACGAATCTCCGGTAGTAGCCTGCTAATCCGACGAAACTCCGCACCTCGGTCACCGTTGTCGGTCTAGCCCAGTTGGTCACCGCTTCTGTTTTCTGGGGATCCACGCAAATCCCATCCGTCGATATCACGTGTCCCAGAAAACCAATACTGCTCAGCCAAAACTGACACTTGCTCAGCTTGGCATACAATTGTTCTTGTCTCAGTTTCTCCAAGACCAACCGTAGATGTTCTTCATGTGCACGGGCACTCCTCGAGTATACCAAAATATCATCGATGAACACAATCACGAACTTATCCAGGTAGGGTCGGAAGACCCGGTACATCAGATCCATGAATGCTGCTGGAGCATTCGTCAAACCAAATGGCATAACAAGGAACTCGTAGTGTCCGTAGCGGGTTCGGAAAGCAGTTTTCGGAATATCCTCCTCCGAAATCCTCAGTTGGTGATACCCAGACCGCAAATCAATTTTCGAGAAGCACTGAGCTCCCCGCAACTGGTCGAAAAGGTCATCAATCCTGGGTAGAGGATACTGGTTCCTCAATGTCACCTTGTTGAGTTGTCGATAATCAATACATAAACGGAGACTTCCTTCCTTCTTCTTCACGAACAACACCGGTGCTCCCCACGGTGAAGTACTCGGTCGGACATATCCCAAATCTACCAACTCCTGCAATTGAGTCTTGAGTTCCCGTAACTCGGCCGGCGCCATCCGGTATGGTGCCTGGGATATAGGTCGGGTACCCGGGAGTAGTTCAATAGTAAACTCAATCTCCCGCGATGGTGGCAATCCAGGTAAGTCTTCCGGGAATACGTCCGGAAACTCACAGACCACCGGTATTTCGTCGATAACCGGAGTATCGACCCGTTCCGACACGACATGCGCCAGATAGCCCTGGCATCCCTTCCGTAGAAGTTTGGTAGCAGTAAGTGACGAAATCACTTCAGGAGGCGAACCATCACGTTCCCCCTGAAAGATAACTTCCGGCAAACCCGGGCTCTGCAAAATCACTTGCTTGCTACAGCAGTCGATGAGCGATCCGTGCTCCGACAGCCAATCCATCCCTAGGATTATATCGAAGTCGTGGATATCCAGAATAATTAAGTCTGCTGGTAAATCCACATCCTCAATTCTTACCGGGCACCTCCGAATCACCTGATTCACAAGGTACACGGTACCCATCGGGGTGCCAACACCCATTTCGCAATCTAAGGCTGATACCACACAATCAAGCAAACCAGCACAACTCTTCGAAATAAAAGAATGTGTAGCCCCCGCATCCATTAATACACGTACAAGAAAATTAAAGATATGTAGTGTACCTGTGACCACGCCTGGAGCAGTCCTCGCCTGCTGCTGGGTCATTGCAAACACTTGGGCCCTCGGCCCTCCGTTCCGTCCGCGCCCGCGCGCGCCACGTCCAGCACCACGGTCACCTCCCTGACCGCGACCTCCGTTAGTGTGGGACGCCGTGCTCTGCACCACACTCGAGCCCCCAGCGTCGTTGTTTTTGGACAACTGCGGACAATCGCAGGCATAGTGGCCTTCCTCTCCGCAAGCAAAACAAGTTACTGGCCTTGGCCTGCCCGAATGCCCACCAGATGCACCACTCCAAGATGAGTGCTGCCCAGAATTGTGTCCAGATCCTCTGCCCTGAGAGCCTCCACGTCGACCCGACCAGCCACGACCCTTGAAGGATGAGGGTGCTCCTCTGTAGCTCCCTCCCCTGTTGTTCTTCCGGCCCGATGGTCCATGGTGTGGGCGATCCTGACGTCGCCCCTCCCCCGAAGGTTGTCGTGATTGGTGTGCCGCCAGACTGGCCTCGACACGCACCGCTGCGTCGACCATATCCCTCAGAGAAGCATGAGTGGTAGCAGTCACACTGGCCCGGATCTCCCCTCGGAGTCCAAGCTCAAACCGCTGGCATTTGTCCTCCTCCGTGCTTACGAATGAGGCAGCGAACCGGGAAAGTCTCCCGAATGTTTGCTCGTAGTCTGAAACAGACATGTCACCCTGCTCCAGCCGCAGGAATTCCGCCTCCCGCGCCGCGCGAAAGGATCGCGGGTAGTACTGGTCCAGAAACCTGGAACGAAAAGCTTCCCAGGTAGTGGTATGGACAGACCACCCGGACATTTCGAGTCCATGCCACCACTGGTAGGCTCCTCCCTCCAGTAAGAAGGCCGCCAGAGTCACTCGTTCGCCCGGAGGGCAGTGCATCACCGAGAAGATCCTCTCCCACTTGGTGATCCAGTCGTGAGCATCCTCGGGGTTTGATCCCCCGCAGAAAGGAGTGGCTCCCAAACGTTGAGCCCTTTCGATGCTCGCGCATTCCATCTCTCTTTCTAGATCCTCGTCCGTTCGAGTATGCGGAATTCTCCTAGGAGGCATAACCAACTGTCAAGAGGCATAGATCAGAAAACAATATTCTTAAAAGTCGAAAAGTAACTAGTACTAATCGCTAGTCTAGCATGCAGACCAATACCCTAGTACTGACCACAACCTAGTGCTCTGATACCAAGCTGACAGGACCCGCCCCGATCCCACAGGGACCACAAGGGGACGTGCCCTGCTCCCGTCTGACACCCAATAATTCATACCAATTTTAACCTCAAAACATTTAAAAGCATAAATAACCAAATTAAGGTCATACATAAAATCCGAATTAAACGAATGTCAGACAAGGGATATAATCCAAAATTACAAATTTGCGAGCACGACTCTAAAGTAATCCTGCGGGTACACCGCCCAGCAGGGGTTCAGGTACGCAGAAGTAGATCTATGCCTCAGCCTCTGGTTCCTCCTCTACCTCAGTTTCCCGACCTGGAGGGGTTATCAAAAACATTAAAGGGTGAGTGGACCGAAACTCAAGTTTATGAAATCGTTTGATAAGTAAAACGTATAATTTACCCCTCCGTTTTCCAAACATGCGTGCACCATAATTCCAAAATCATAAACCATATAATATGAACCATAAGGCATATAACAAAACCATAACCATAATTTTAGTTGCTGCACTATACACTCCAATCCCGACATCCCTGATGTCTGACGTCCCTGACGTCCAATAAGGTCACAATCACAAGGCTACGCGTGCCACTCGGGTCTCAATTTCCGAGTTCAATCCCCGAACCCCGTTCGGGTACAGCATCCCCGATGCTTAGCGTCATAGACGCTGGACGTACTAGACGTCCGTGACCTCTCCGGGGTACCTCATCCGGAGGAGACAATACAATATGGAAGGATCTATACAGTGCAGTAACAAATACATTTTATTGATATCCACATGCAAACATATATATACATAGGTAGAATCCGAACCAATCATTCAGTTTCATCGGACGGGTCTCAAGCCCAAATACCGTGAAACGTGCCATAACCATATTTTTCATATCATCAAAACCATCATTGTTTTAGCATGTGAATAAGTATAATAAAACCAGAAAACATTTATGCACACAAGGGTTTAAGAAAATGGCCCACTCACAGTACAATCCTGCTAGAAACCGAACGTATACCCTCGTCCTGGTACAAATGTACAATCCCTGTCAAATCCAAGTATTCGTAAAGGTCAAATTAAACCCCCAACATTCAACCATGAAAGCCTAGGTCGAAACCGACCCGGGAAAGCCGCCCGAACGCGCTTCCCAAGGCAATAAACCTTATTTTGACCAACTTAATGATCTCCGATCGACCCGAAACCACCGCCATTGGATCCGGATCGTCGAAACCTAAAGAATGGTGGTGGTCCCACCAGAAACACTGTTCACACGCGCCCCCACGCGCCGGTCAACGCAGGAACAGTTCCTGCTGACGTCATCGCTGACGTCACTGCTGACGTCAGCATGACGTCATGCTGACGTCATCTGACAGCTGTCAGGTCTGACATGTCAGACTCTGACAGGTGCCACGTGTCACCATCTGATTGGTCCACCTCACTGATCTGTCAGACCACGTGTCAGATCTGACATGTGCCACGTGTCAGCACGACACTGGTCCACGTCACTGACATGTCAGTGACACGTGGCAGTCCCTGACTGGTCCACGTCACTGACATGTCAGTGCTGACTGTGCACTGACATGTGACACGTGTCGGCTCACGGTTGGTCCACGTCATCTGACAGACTGACAGGGTGCCACGTCAGCACCACTGTCATCAGACGGGTTGACCCGTTTTCCTGCAACTCGGGTCGATCAGACCCGCGATCGAGACCCGGTTGCCATTCCTTCATTTCTGGGTCATTTTCAGTCCTTTAAATTCCTAAGTACTCGTCTTAGTTCCAGAAAGTGTTCTATGGAATCAAAAACAAGAGAACAATATTAGATCCTTACCTGCAAACAAAACCCGAAGCTTCAGATTTTTCGGTTATCCTCCCCGTCAATTCCGGCCACCTCGAGCCTTGAAGTCAAGCCTACAGGTCTGTTTCAGTCCCTAGGTCTCATGAGAAGCAAGAAAAGGGAACAAAACTCGACTACACGTTGACTTCCAAATTTTGAAAGTACAAAGCTCACGGGTTACTCACCTGCCGTGAACCACCGTGCCTCCACCGCCGTTCCTGCCGCCCCCCCCGTCGTCTCTCAGTCCTAGTCACACTCACACGCACACAGAGAAAGGTTGTAATGCGGAGGTGTGAGGGTTGAAATGGGCAGAAGGTGGGTGTCGGGTAGAAGAATATATAGAGATGGAGGGAAAATAATGGACGGCCCAGATTTGATCTCCAGATTAGATCAAGGGCTGAGATTAGATCTGGAGGTTTTCAATCCAAAGGCTGAAATTTAAAGCTGGTACAATTGTTTAATTAATCCAATAGTGGATCAGATCCAATCTAGCCAATGGGTGAGTGACACTTGTCACTCACCAGGTGTCCTCCAATCAGATTTCCTGAATTTAATATTCGACACGAAAACCGAGACACGAACTTCCCGAATTCACGTTTCTGACCATAACTTCCTCGTACGAAGTCCGATTTCGGCGTGCCGCCTGTCTACGGACTCAGGACGTCGAGGCCTACCCAACGGTCCTTGAGTCAACTGAAAATTAGTTGTCGAAAGAAAAGTCAACATTTTCCCCCGGAAGTCCAAATTACGGTAATGCCCCTGAACTTCCGATAGCCATAACTTTCACCCTGATCGTCCGAATTGGACGTGCCACCTGTCTATGAACTCGTGACGTCCCGAACTACGTCACGGTCATAGGTCAAAGTCCATTTAGTTCATCAATCAAAAAGTCAATAATTTGACTATTCCATCACAAGGGCAAAATCGTCAAATCACACATTAAATTACAAAATGAGAATCCTCGAATTTCCGGGGTGTTACAGCTCAAGCCACGTTCAAAAGCAAAAGACAACCCAGACATTCCAGCACATGATAGCATAATCAATTGCACGATAGAACCACCGCACATGGTGGTGCCGCCCATGTCCCCCGCGGTCTGCTACAGTAACCAGGGCAAAAGGACCAAAATGCCCCTGGTTCAATAATTACCAAAATACCCCTCACTTCCTAGACCCATAACTCAGCCATACGAAGTCCGATTTTGGCGTGCCGCCTGTCTACGGACTCAGGACGTCGAGACCTACCAATCGGTCCTTGAGTTGCGTGAAAATTAATTGTCAAACGAAAAGTCAACATTTTCGCCCGTGAAGTCCAACTTACGGTAATGCCCCTGAACTTCCGATAGTCATAACTTTTTCCCTGATCGTCCGAATTGGACGTGCCACCTGTCTATGAACTCGTGACGTCCCGTACTACGTCACGGTCATAGTTCAAAGTCCATTTAACTCATCAATCAAAAAGTCAACAATTTGGCCATACCAATCACAAGGGTAAAAGTGTCAATTCACACATTAAATTGCAATATTAAAATCCTCGAATGTCCGGGGTGTTACATGTGTCCCACACCAGTCAGTGGCCAAATGAATACATCAATCATCATCTTCATTATTCTTTCATAGGGGAACCGAAAGCCATCCATACAATCTAATATCTGATTGTTTGAATTAGACCCCCACGATTTGATTTCTTTATCTTCCCACGAGCACAACTATACCATTTTGGAGTTGTGAGGACTTCAGTGGACAAAGAAATAGCTTTCCAAACATACATCGAAACTTTCTATTGATTTTTCAGTCACCACATGTATTATTTCTCAATTTGGACTTTAGTTTTGAATTTATGGGATTGAGTAGATGAATTTTCATAATTGGAATATTCGATTTGGTTGAGAAATGTGAAAGTTAGGAAGCTTTCAAATTCGGTCGAAAATGGCAATTTTTCGGCGAGGAAACCCGGTTTCTGGCAAATGCATAAAGGCGTCGTTCATCTTCTCTAGGGACCTAGTTCAATAATGTCGTTAGCTAAATTGTCAAGGATCTGACGGAATATGCTGATGGCATTAGCGTATTGACAGGACCCGTCCCAATCCCACTGGGACCACCCGGGGACGTGACCCGCTCCCGTCTGACAATGACTCTAAACATACCAAAATTACCCTTAAATAAAAACCGAAATACTTAACTAGTCAGAGTACATTTATTCGGTGCTCAACCTACCCACAAGTGGGTGTACAGGTGCACAGCTACGCAACCTAAACCTCTGCCTCCTCCTCCGGGTCCTCCTCCTCTATTTCTGTGTCAGGGTCTGGAGGGGTCAGTAAAACAAGGGTGAATGGGCCAAAAATAACAGTTTAGAAATCAATTTAATAATAAAATAATCATAAGGTTTTACCCCTCCGTTTTCCAAATCTTGCATGCAGTGAAAATATAATATTATAATGAAATCATAACAAATAAACCACAATAATAATCGAAAGGTGAAACTAACATATCAGTGCACTGTAAAACCCAACCCAAATGATGTCACGGTTCTAAGGCTACGCGTTGCCACTCAAGGTCTCACACTCGAGACTCTCTAGGTACATCAGCTCCCGGTATCCCGGTCACTGCCCGAGGTATATGAACATGCCTTCCTGAGAGTAAGCAGCCCAACGGGGGTCAACTCCACTCAGTCAGAGCCCCGTGACTACTCCAGGGTCCACCCAGGCCAACGACCCTCCCTGGAGGAGACAATATACACAGGTAGGAAAGTACAGTACAATAACAGTATAGTTTACCCTATGTCCCCCGGACATCCCAAACAAAATCCACATATAATCCAGACGGGTCTCACGCCCAAAACATTGTAATAGCATATATAAACAGTTCATAAGACTCATCGTAATCATAAGTGGAAATAGTAAAACAGTTTATGCATGCAAGCCTTTTATAAATCAAACAGCCCACTCACACTCGGTCCTTGCTGCTCAACGATCTCTATAAACCTGTATTATTATTCCTGAGGGTTACTTAAGGACCCTATAACATCAATACCAAGACCCTAGAACAGATCCGCCTCAAAATCGCATCCCGGGCACTATTCCCGGTGCTTCAAACCCCATTTTGACTAACATAACGATCTCCGATCGACACGAAACCACCTCCATTGGATCCGTATCGTCGAAACCTTGAAAATGGTACCGGCCCCACCAAAATCACTGTTCACACGTGCCCCCACACGCCTGGTCAATGCGTGGGTCAACGCTGCTACAGTACTGCTGACGTCAGCAGTTACGTCATGCTAACGTCAGCATGATGTCATCACTGACACTTGTCAGGTGACACGTGGCATGTTCTGATTGGTCCCTGGTCTGACAATATCTGACAGGATGACGTCAGAAGTGACGTCAGCATGATGACGTCATCATGCTACAGTACCGGGTCAGACCCGTTTGACTGGAACCGGGTCGCCGTCGACCCACGGCTTGACCCGATTCAACCGTACAATTCCGGCCACCATTTTCGACGGGGTTCATCCCTATAGGGTCTTCTAGGTCTGTTCTATGGTTCTACAACCTCAAAATAGAAAGAAAACTAGGAGAAACTCACCAGTTCGTCACTGAAACTCACGGCCAACGTCCGATCGTCTTCTCCGGTGGTCCACGCCGTCTCCGTCGTCCAAACCGGTCCTGATCAACTCGTCTCTCACCCTAGGACATTTCTAACATCACACAATCAATTTCCTAGCACTAAAACACGTTGGTTCGAAACAGAGGATCAAAACGGAGCTTTCGGGTTTTGGGTCTTACCGCCGCCGTCACGCCGCCGTAGCCCTCGCCGTCGTCCAGTTGTGCTCCTGGGGTCCCCACGGTGCAGACTGGAGCTTCCCCTGCGTCGAGGTGGTGTGGCTGTCGAGGTTTGCTTCTTGGACCCGTTTCCGTCGTGTTTCGGGTCGTGTTTTTGGACGGGATTTTCAGGCGGAAAAAACGGGCTGGTTGTCGCGGTGATGCAGGGTGTCGATCAGTGGATGATGGTGGTGCTGTGGGTGGTCGTCTGGTGTGATGAGGATGGCTGGTTCGTGTGTTTGGACGGAGAGAAAATGAGAAGAAGTGCACGGGTTGGGGGGGGGGGGGGGGGGGGGGTTGTATGTGTTTGTGTGTGTTTGGGAGAAAACAGAGAGATCATGCATGAATAAGGAAAGCAGATGAAAATGAAGGGCTGGGATTCATTTGGGCAGTAGATCCAAGGGCTGGGGTTAATTGGAGGGAAAAATAAATAATATAAAATGGGTTAAATAGTGTAATGTGCTTTATTGGAATAGTGTGGGCTTGGATGGGTGACACTTGTCACCAATCCACTGGTTTGATTTAAATATTAGGTTGGCACGGATTCCCGTAATAAATTAATATTTTATTCCGTTGTTCTCGGTTCATAAATTCCGCTAAAACGCTTCCTTGACCACAACTTCTTCATACGAACTCCGATTTCGGCGTGCCGCTTGTCTACGGATTCGTGACGTCTCGACCTACGTCATAGTCATGGGTCAAAGTCCAAATTATTTCCCGGGTCAAAAGTCAAAGTTTCCCCCCTTCAGGGGCAAAATAGTCTTTTTACATTAAAATATTATTATTCTCGGTTCGGGTCGTTACACGTATTCTATCAAATTATAACGGCATTATAACGGTAACCTAACAACACTAGTTGGACGGAATATTCCTCCACTATATAGGCGGAATCTTCTTCCGTGTTAGTGCAAACACTCAAAGGGAGCGTGGAGGTGCTTGACCGGCACATGGAGAGAGGGTGGTGCCAGCGCATGGTGCCAGCGCGTGGCGCATTTCCATGTCTTCCTTTGGCGCATGACAATGTGTGGGGTGTCCACTAACCTTCTTCTGGCGTGTGACGACGCATGGGTAGTCGCTGGCCTTTTTCCAACATGTAGGACATTTTCTCACCCCACAACAGCGTGTACCTAAGATTTCACAGCGCTCCATATATGTTTATGATGGATTCGAGGCCATTGGAGTTCATTTAAGCCCCATTTGAGTAAGTTCAATGCGTATGGGTCTATTATGAGGCGCATTTTGGCTCGAGGGTCAAGACATCAAGATTTGTAAGATATTTAAGGGTTCCTTGATATTAGAACTCCCTTCTCGGGAAGTGCCGGAGATATTGGATTAGGGCTCGGGAAAAGTCGGAGATATTAGATTATGACTTGGGAAAGGCTAAAGTTTTCATAATAGGGCTTGAGAAGAGCCAGAGATATGAAATTAGAATTCTAGAATAGCCATAGATATCATATTAGGGCTTGAAAAAAGTTGGGAGATATCATATTAGGGCTCGTGAAGTACCATAGATATTGGATTGTGGCTCTAGAAGAGCTGGAGATATCATATTAGGGCTCTAGAAGAGCTGGGGATATCAGATTAAGGCTCAAAAAGAACTGGAGACATCATATAAGAACTCAAAAAAAGCAGGGAGAACTAGGATATCGAGATATGGATCAGAATGAAAGTAATGAGTCTCAAGTCAATTAAGTCTTGGACAATGAATTAGATCATATCTTTGAGGTATGATTTATGAGTTGATGGTTGATAGCCGAGCGAATTATCGACTTCAATGATTCATCTGATGGTTAACGACTAAGATATGAGTCATCGAACCAAGATATGAGTCGTCATCAGGGTTAGTAGGTTGGTGTGGACGGTGACCTTGGATTGATGAATTATGATTCGTATTAATCTCTTGTCTAATAGGTGAGATGATAGTCCAAGCGTTTTATAGGGAAGGTTTTGTCAGCTTTTTGAAAGATCTCCCCACATATTTATTCTTTAAGGTCTTACGAGTATTCTTAGAATTCCTATCTAACTATCAGACGAGAGCATGGCCTTTCATATCAAAATGATCTCGAGATAAGTCATGTCATATAGTTAATAAACACTTTAATGAGAATGATTACCCAACTTTCTGATTGTCTGCTTCTCTCATTAACCACATTCTCATTTCTTTGAAGTAAATGTGCCTTTAATACAACAATACTCTCAAAATATGGCATTAATTTCAAACTGTATAGCTCCCTATGAAACTGAAAACAATAGCAATGTGTGCTGCAAATTTTGTTCACCTTCTTCTCTTTGGTTTTGGGACCCATATGCATTGTTGCACTGCATTCATCATTACCAACTTAGAGGTGCAAGTGAAGTCAAATTTTAAAATTGCTGGGGAGCTGGAGATATGGACCCAACCTAGTGTGAAAAATAATAATATGTCCCACAAAGCAATGCAACTTAACTTGGAACATACCCAACGACACAAACGAAACAAAATTCAGGTTGATTAGGGTTTCCTTGAAAATACTACTAAGGCTAGGGTCTCAATTCCTAGGTCTAGTTATAAGATTCCTAATATAGCATTAAAAAAAATAAGATTCCTAATATTGCTCATCTTTCCCTCCATTAAACAAATAGTATGTGTTGCTACACTAATAAGGTTAGGGTTTCAATTTCTAGGTCTAATTATAAGATTCCTGATATTGCTCATCTTTCCCTCCGTTAAACAAATAATTTATGTTCCCAACTGTGTCCCTCATTATGATCATTGGTCCCCATTAGCATCATTAGTTGATAAATATCTTTTATACGACCTAATTAATCTTATACGATATAATTAATCCAAACCTAAAAATTAATTTTATACGATATTGATCCAAATATGAAGATTTACTAATCCAAGTTCCAATTGTACGTATCCACTCCATATGCTAAGCATGATTTTTACTTTATTTTAATTAGCAACACACCCCAAATTTTGCCCATATAATCAAATTATTAATGTGTATATATAATATGTTTAATCTTTGCCGAAATGAGGAATGGTAAAAGTATTTTGAGATTTAAACACCATTCCAGGTTTATCTTTTTATAGAGCACCTATCTATAAATGACAGTCGATGGCGCGTGGTGGCCGGTGATTTTTTTTATTTTCTTTTCAAAGAATGAAACTTCATTCAAAGGGACAAACCCATACAGAAAGAGAGGATACAAGCTGTGGAATAGAAAAACAGAAAACAAGCTAGAGAGGGATTTGGAGTATGGACGTATGGCAAAGACATAAGGCATCCATTCCATGACCCGAAATATAAAAAAACGTAACAAAGGGGGCATGGAAGACCATCATTGTTTAAAACAAACACTGGAAAGGATGGAGTTCGATCAACAATTGTGGTGGCCGGGGGTGGCGACATCGACAATAATGGCTATGATGAGGAATTGAGGATAATGACAGCAATTTGGTAATGGTTATTGCATGACGCTCGGCGGCGGTGATGGTGAGGTTGGTGATAATAGGGGTGACAATGAATGGCGATGAATACGCAATTAGGGTGGTATACTAAGTGATTTTCACACATCTTTTATACAACTTTGTACTTTTTTTTAATTGATTTTTTTTAATATGTTCATTCCAATTGTAAGAAAATGCTGAAGAATTTATGAAGATATAAAAATAAGAGTGGAAATAAATGTATGTATAGTAATTAAGGTTTTTTTTAAACTACGGCAAAAGGAAATTAAAAAAAAAAACAGCAAGAACAACTACAATTAACAAAATCGAATAACTATGCATTACGCCCATCCACCGAAAGAGAGTAAATTTTTTTATTATAGGAGAAGGGAGAATTTTTAGAAATTTTTCATACAATATGTTATTGGGATTCGAATTTGAGACCAATTATCTACAAGTCAATACTAGAACCAACTGAATTAGACCCACTTGACCGAAAGAGAGTAATTATGTGTTTTTTTTTTAATTATAGCGGAGGAAATTTTGAAAATTTTTCATACAATATGTCATCGAGTTTCAAACTTGAGACTAATTGTTTATAAGTCAACGTCAGAACCAACTGAACTAGACTCACTTGACAGAGTAATTAGGTGTTAATTGATGACATACATGAATTTTTATTTTTAAAAATATTTTTATTGTTCTTATATATATATATATAGGGGATTTCTTAGTGGTGAATCACGATAATTCACCCTAAAGACTCAAATATGCAAATTAAACCCTGAACTACTCGATGTACCCAGGGACGGACCACTAAAGAGAGCAGACTGGACTGTAGGCTTGTAGGCTAGGTAACTTTTTTATGTTATATAGAATATAACGATAATCTTAGCATAAAACTTGTCAAGGCCTGCTGGCTTTGATGTTGGTTGCCTCCTCAACAACCCACATTTGATTCCATGAAGTGATTTGTTATTAATTTTGTTCTTTTTCGTTATTAATTTTTAATTATAGGGGATGGGAGAATTTTGAAATTTTTACATACAATATGTCATCCAAGTTCGAACTTGAGACCAAATGGCTACAAGTACACGTTAGAACCAACTGAACTAGACTCACTTGACTCGTTATTAATTTTGTTCTTTTTCATCATTATTTTCCTATTTTTCATCTTATTTTCCTATTTTTAATCTTAGTTTCCTATTTTTCATCTTAGTTTCCTATTTTATTGATATAATTTATAAATGTGTAAATTTGGCCCTCCTTAGTTTTAGTATTATTTTCTTATTTTTCATCATTATTGTCTTATTTTCCATCTTAATTTTCTATTTTATTAATACAATTTATAAGTGTATAAATATAACCCCTTTATTTTCAGGACTAGGATTCTCTAGAGATCTAAAAAAATTCTCACCATAAGGATCATTGTATCCCAACCTTTCAATTAAATTCAACGGTCAAAAATTGATTTGAATTATTCTCTCATTTTCAATATATCCGATCAAAATATAACCTACATATATCGATCCTCGTGAAGATTTTGTCAAATCTCTAAAGAATCTTTACCCTTATTTTTAGTTTTTAAATCCGTTTCTAAATGTAACCAATTTAAAAATGTCCTGAGTCAACTTATTGTGATAATATTTTAATTGTTTGTAGTGATTAAGCTATTGCATGATTACTTAGACCCTCGTGCAATCTCATTGAACAGCCAATGTAAAGATCATTGGGTTAGGAGAAAACTATAATTAATGTGCCACATCGTCTATCACCATTCGATATTATCTATTTTGAAACTGACCTAATTATGACTCCAACAACACTAATTACCTAGAACAGTTATAATGTTGTCCTCTTGTGTGCAAAGTAAGTGTATTATAGCAAGCCTTTTAGGGAATTGGATATCGTCAGTAAACAGATAAAAAATTAAAATAAACTATATAAAAATATTTAAATTATCGACGCATTTTTAAAAAGTGCCCGAATTAACGGGTTTGCATATGGTGTGCTAGTTCTGAGAGGCATAATCTGTACTATTCGGAAAATTTCAATTTATGAAAGCCGTGTAGGTCACTGAAAGCCGTACGGATTATATTTTGAGTACTTTTTTAAAAACGCGCCTTGAATAAATTTTTTGTAGTTTATCAAAAAATTATTCAATTTGCAGTGGTAATCATTTAAAAGACGAAGAAAAGAATTTCAAGCCTTTTATGATAACCAAACGTCATTTTTATTCAATCAACTTAATAATTAAAAATATTACTAACTTCTAATTGTAATTGTTGTGGGGCCCGAAGTCCAGAGTAGATTTGTCGGCAGGTTGTTAAAAGAAAAAAAAAACAAATATATATATATATGAGTAAATTAATTTACACCAAATTTTAAAGTGAATATAACTTTTCAATTGTTATATTTAAATATTATTAACTCCTTAAAATTTAATATTTATTTTGACTCTATTGTTAATTATTTTATTATATATTTATATAGATAAAATAGAACCTATTATTTAATTTAAAGAGTAAATTACAATTTACAACTCTATAGTTTACACTAAACTACATGATTATACTTGATATTTCGGATTTTTCAATTTACACCATTAATTATGTAAAACAGTACAACTTTGTCCTTCCGTTAGTTTTTTCATCCACACATGTAACGACCCGTCCCAAAAATTAGGGCTAAGACAGTGATTAAGGTGAGATTAGTGAGCTTAATCGGGGGTTAGTTGGTCCCGATAAGGTCGTTAGCCTAGAATGACGATTTTGCCCCTAGTTTGGGCAAAAAGTTGACTTTTAGTTCGGGCGGTCCATTGGGTTTTGACTGATGACCAGGACGTAGTTTAGGACGTCACGAATCCGTAGACAGATGGCACGCCCGATTCCGACATCCGAGGAAGAAGTTATGATGTTCGAAAGGTTGAGGGCATAACCGTAAATTGGCAAAAATAGGGGGGAAAAGTTGATTTTTCGTACGATCGGGTTTTGACTTGTTGACCTAGGACCGTTAGGTAGATCCCTTCGTCCTGAGTTTAACGACAGGCGGCACATATTCATCGGAGTTAGGACGTGTGAGTTACGGGTCTAAAACGGTAAGGGTAAAATGGTAATTTTGGATTAAAAGAAGGGTATTTCGATCTTTTGCACTTTGGGATTTATGCAACAGAGAGGGACAAATGGAGGGCTGAGATTGAGACATTTGTGAGGGAGGGGAGAGGATGGTGACACGTGTAGGGAGTCTGGTTGGTTCTAGTGAGTACACGGTCCAATTATTTGGGGTGTAACCGTGTGTGTGTGTGTGTGTGTTCGAAGAACAGAAAACAGAGGGGGAGATTGAGAGAAAAATTGAGAGGTGATCGTGGGTGTTGGTGTGTTTTGGTGAGTGAGGAGTGACTCAGAGAGTAAGAGGGAGACAGTGAAGAGGTTTGGAGGTGCGGTGGTTGTGTGTGGGTGAGTTGTGAGCCACGGGAAACCAGGGGGAAAACAGAGAACAGAGAGGATTTTTGGGTGGTGGTGCTGCCGTGTTCGATCAATCGAGGCCGGTGGAGGTGTCCAGAGGCGGGAGGTGGACGGGAGGAGTCGTGTCCTCACGGCTGAGCTCACGACGGCGACAGGAGGGCAGGTAATTCCTTAACTTTTCTTCTATGCTCTGTTTTGCCGTCGAGTTTCAAATCGAAAGTCGTGGACTTAGGGAGTGATTCGATGGACTTTGTGAGTTGGGTGAGTATCAGTGAGGTCTTAGGAAGCTCTGGGTGTCGAAGCCGTGACGGGGGAAGACCTGGTTGGCCGGGAGGAAGAACAGGGGACTGGTTCGGGTTTTTGTTCGAGTTTGAGTCGACAGGTTTTAGGTCGAGTCGAGGTGTTTGAGTGAGGGGACTGGATTGCTGAGGATTGGACGATGAAGATTGACAGGCACCCGCCCCGATCCCCCGGGGACCACGAGGGGACGTGCCCTGCTCCCGTCTGACACCCGAACCGAAAATCCCGATTTTAGCCTTAAAACTTAAATGCATAAATGTCTGAATTAAAAAGTCATACATAGTCCAAATTTAACAGATGTCAGACAAGGGATACAATTTAAATTACAAATCCGAGCACGACACTAGAAGGAAAAATCCTGCGGGTGATCCGACCAGACAGGGGTTCAGGTGCGCAGTGCAAAATCTATGCCTCAGCCTCGGGGTCCTCACCAACCTCAGCAATACGACCTGGAGGGGTTATCAAAACATGAAAGGTGAGTGGGCCGAAACTCAGGTTTGTAAAAACAGTATAATAAGGAAAATACATACTTTACCCCTCCGTTTCCCAAAACATGCATGCATCAGTATTTAAAAAAAACCATAAATAAGTGTAATATATCACAGCATCATAATAAACCAGAAATGTAATATAAACCCAGCTACTGCACCATACACAACCGATATTGACATCCCAGATGTCTGACGTCCCTGACGTCCAATAGTGGTCACAGTCCCAAGGCTACGCGTGCCACCCGGGGTCTCAAATCCCGAGTCCAATCTCCGAACCCAGTTCGGTTATGGCATCCCAGATGCCTAGCGTCCCAGACGCTCGATGTCCCAGACGTCCAATAATAGCAATCCTGCTCCTGAGTCATCCTACGGTCAGGCACCTCCGTAGCATGACCCCTCGCAGGCAATGCACCGTGACCGCTCCGGGGTACCACATCCGGAGGAGACAGTATCATGCGGTGGATTATACAGTGCAGTACCCAAGATAGTCATCGTATCCACAAGTATATGTAACTAGATATATACAATATAAAACAGTATTCATTTTCCGTAAAACGGGCCTCAGCCCAACCCCGTAAAACGTGTCACAGCCGTAAATCGAGATAATCAAAATCCATTAATGAATCACGCACACATTTAGATATACGGAAATGAAAACGGTTATGCATGCAAGAGTTAATAAAAACGGGCCCACTCACAGTACGTTCCCGCTGCGAATAACGCGCGTACGAACTTGTCTCCGGAATTAACGTAAGTTCCCTGTCATTTCCAATCACACACAAGTGTCATTAAAGGTCCTTAAAATACCCTCAAAAAGTCCGAAACAGAAATCGGTTCGGGAAAGCCGGTCAACACGCTTCCCGAGACATCCGGCCCTAAACTGACCTTCCTCACTATCTCAGATCAACATAGTTGTTTCACAGAAAATGTCCAAAATGATGAAAGGATTAAAAGTCATGTTGACCGTGATCCGAGATAGTGCTCAACGCGCCCTCACGCACCGCCCAAAGTGGCTGCGCGTGAAAGTCACGCGCTGCTACAGTGCCACTGCTACAGTGTCACCATCCTTGCCCGATTTACTGTAATTTGGGTCTGCGACCCGCGGGGTGACCCGATTAATTAGTCGTCTATTTCTACTTAATTTCTTTCCTTCTTGATTCTAACATGTTCTAAAGTCATTCAATTACAGTTCTTAGTCCTCTAATCATCTCGACAGGTCAACAATCGTCCTATCCAAACCCGAAAAGCTACACGGGTCCAACCTCAGAACACCTCCAAACTATCACCATTGTCCAATTAATTCATACAGAAGCATACTAAGACTTAGACTATCAAAATAGAACCATCAATTGAACGAAATGTCACCTGGAAGTAGTCGTCCAAACGCTGTGATTTCCTCTGCACACGGCGGTCACCGTCCCAGCTCCTCTGTGGCTGGTTGTCGTCGATTTCGATATGGACAGGTTCCAAACGTTCCCAGAAAGCTCACTCAGTGATTGGTTTCGTCCAAAAGGCCGTGGAAATTGAACTCGGATTTTCCCTCCAAATCGGTTTTTCTCAGAACTGGAATTTGGGTTCCTGGGCACACCACGATCAACCCGCTTCAAAGACTGCTCGCACAAGTTTCTGTCACTCCCAGAAGGCTTCCACGGTGCCTAGATTGGTCCCAAAACCCGTAGGAATTGAATTCGGAAATTTCCCCCCAAAGACCCGAAACTGTTTTTCACGGTTTTCCTTCAGCCTCTCACAATCTCTCAGCCTCAAACAGACACCGAAAATGAAACCTTCCCTCACTCCCCTACTCGGTTAAGCGATCAAGGCGTCCAACACCCGTGGGAGACACTCACAGATCGCACAGAAGCCTGCAGCCCGCACACAGAGTCCATAACCGCATTTTCAATCCTACTCGTGGTCTGCAACAGCCTTAAACTACACTCCCACTAACTTAAACTACATAAACAATACTCACAAACCAGAATACTCACAAACCAGTCCACTAAGGTTTAAACAATTTGCACGCCCACAAACAACAAGGCATGGCCGTGTCCCCTGTTTTTCACGGTTGCTGCTACAGTAACCGTGCAAAAGACCAAAATGCCCTAAGGGTAGAAATTACCAAAATGCCCTTCAACTTCCGTGACCCGTAACTCGGTCATCCGAGGTCCGATTCACGCGTGCTGCCTGTCGTTGTACTCAGGGCATCGAGACGAATCTAACGGTCTTCGGGTCGTGTGAAAATTCTCGGTACACCAAAAAGTCAACTTTTTCCCCCAACTCGTCCAAATTACGGTAATGCCCCCGAACTTCCGATAGTCATAACTTTTTCCCTGATCGTCCGAATTGGACGTGCCACCTGTCTGTGAACTCGTGATGTCCCGAAATACGTCACGGTCACAGGTCGAAGTCCATTTGACCCATAACCCAAAAAGTCAACAATTTGCCATAATCCACAGGGGTAAAATCGTCAATTCATACATAAAATTACAATATCATAATCTGTGAATTTTCGGGGTGTTACAACCTTCCCCCCATAAGGAATTTCGTCCCGAAATTTAAGGAAACAAATAAGGAAACTGTTCCCGCATCTGAGCCTCGGGCTCCCATGTGGCTTCTTCCACGTTCTGATTCCTCCAAAGGACTTTCACGAGAGGAATCGTCTTCTGCCGTAGTACCTTGTCCTTCCTGTCCAATATCTGTACGGATTGTTCTTCAAAGCTCAAATCCTCTCGAAGCTTGATAGGTTGCTCTTCCAATACATGAGAGGCGTCACGTACGTACTTCCGCAACATGGACACGTGGAAGACGTCGTGAACCTTAGAAAGTTCCGGGGGTAAAGCCAATCTATATGCCACCCGGCCAATCCTCTCCACAATCTCATAAGGTCCAATGAAACGTGGACTCGATTTTCCCCGTCGGCCAAAGCGAATAATCCCTTTCCACGGGGACAACCTCAGGAAGACAAAATCTCCAACCTCGAATTCCAAATCTCGGATCCGTCTATCAGCATAACTCTTTTGGCGATCCTATGCCGCCCTCAACCTCTCCTTGATAACGCGAACTGCTTCCTGGGTGATATCCATCAACTCCGGCCCTACGGCCGCTCGCTCCCCTATCTCCATCCAGCAGATAGGTGTCCTACATTGTCGGCCATACAGTGCCTCATAGGGGGTCATCCCAATACTCGCCTGGTAGTTGTTGTTGTAAGCAAATTCCATCAAAGGCAAGTGAGTATCCCACGAATCCGGAAATTGCAGTACACAAGATCTCATCATGTCCTCCAGGGTCTGAATAGTCCTCTCAGATTGTCCATCGGTCTGTGGATGGAAAGCGGTACTGAAACGCAGTTTCGTTCCCAAGGTAGCCTGCAAACTCCGCCAGAACCTGGAAGTGAAATGCGGATCGCGATCGGACACGATCGACTCCGGCGTACCATGAAGTCGGATGATCTCCTTCACGAATAATTGAGCCAGTCGGTTCGGTTTGTAAGTCTCTTGTACTGGCAGAAAATGTGCTGACTTCGTTAACCGGTCTACAATCACCCAAACTCCGTCAAATCCACTCCGGGTCCTCGGTAACTTAAAGACAAAGTCCATGGTGATGTGGTCCCACTTCCACTCGGGAATCGGTAGTGGCTGCAAAACTCCGTACGGTCTCTGCCGCTCCGCCTTAACCTGCTGACAGGTTAAGCATCTGCTCACAAACTCAGCAATATCTCTCTTCATCCCTAGCCACCAATAATAGTTCCGGAGGGTACGGTACATCTTTGTACCTCCCGGGTGCATAGCATACGCTGAACTGTGGGCCTCCTCCAAAATCTCGGCCCGTAACTCTGTCTCTGCTGGCACACACAAACGGCCCAATTTCACCAGTGCCCCATCGTCTCGGATGGTAAAGTCCTGCCGTTCCCCAGCCTCAACTTCAATCCTGTAGATGCACAATATCGGGTCCTGAAGTTGCGCCTCAATGATCCGATTAACCAACACTGGCCGTACGTGGAAACTGGCCAATAAAGCTCCATGCTCATCCGTATCTAGAATAACCCCAGCCTTCCGGAGTTCCACCAATAAAGGAAGATACACCATCCTCAGGTGTGCAATGGATCCCGCTGATTTCCTGCTGAGCGCATCTGCCACCGCATTAGCCTTACCCGGATGGTACTCGATCGTACAGTCGTAATCCTTAATCAACTCCAACCATCTCCGTTGCCTCAAGTTGAGTTCCTTCTGGGTAAATAGATACTTCAGGCTTTGGTGGTCGGTGTATATCCTGCACGTTGCACCGAAAAGGTAGTGTCTCCAGATCTTCAAAGCATGAACTACCGCCGCCAACTCCAAATCATGGGTAGGGTAATTCAACTCATGAGTTTTTAGCTGCCGTGATGCGTAAGCGATCACCTTACCATTCTGCATTAATACGCATCCCAAACCTTATAGTGAGGCATCACTAAAAACTACAAACTCTCCACTGTTGTCGGGCAATGCAAGGATAGGAGCAGTGGTCAAATGATGCTTCAATTCCTGAAAACTCTGCTCACACTGCTCGTCCCAGATGAACTTCACTCCCTTCCTGGTCAAACGAGTCAACGGTGCAGCAATCTTGGAGAAACCCTCCACAAATCTCCGGTAGTAGCCTGCCAATCCTACAAAACTCCGCACCTCTGTCACTGTCGTCGGTCTGGCCCAGTTGGTCACCGCTTCCGTCTTCTGGGGATCCACGCTGATTCCATCAGCCGAAATCACATGTCCCAGAAAACCAATGCTGCTCAGCCAAAACTGACACTTACTCAGTTTGAGTCGACAGGTTTTAGGTCGAGTCGAGGTGTTTGAGTGAGGGGACTGGATTGCTGAGGATTGGACGATGAAGATTGACAGGGACCCGCCCCGATCCCCCGGGGACCACGAGGGGACGTGCCCTGCTCCCGTCTGACACCCGAACCGAAAATCCCGATTTTAGCCTTAAAACTTAAATGCATAAATGTCTGAATTAAAAAGTCATACATAGTCCAAATTTAACAGATGTCAGACAAGGGATACAATTTAAAGTACAAATCGAGCACGACACTAGAAGGAAAAATCCTGCGGGTGATCCGACCCGACAGGGGTTCAGGTGCGCAGTGCAAAATCTACGCCTCAGCCTCGGGGTCCTCACCAACCTCAGCAATACGACCTAGAGGGGTTATCAAAACATGAAAGGTGAGTGGGCCAAAACTCAGGTTTGTAAAAACAGTATAATAAGGAAAATACATACTTTACCCCTCCGTTTCCCAAAACATGCATGCTTCAGTATTTAAAAAAAAACCATAAATACGTGTAATATATCACAGCATCATAATAAACCAGAAATGTAATATAAACCCAGCTACTGCACCATACACAACCGATATTGACATCCCAGATGTCTGACGTCCCTGACGTCCAATAGTGGTCACAGTCCCAAGGCTACGCGTGCCACCCGGGGTCTCAAATCCCGAGTCCAATCTCCGAACCCAATTCGGTTATGGCATCCCAGATGCCTAGCGTCCCAGACGCTCGACGTCCCAGACGTCCAATAATAGCAATCCTGCTCCTGAGTCATCCTACGGTCAGGCACCTCCGTAGCATGACCCCTCGCAGGCAATGCACCATGACCGCTCCGGGGTACCACATCCGGAGGAGACAGTATCATGCGGTGGATTATACAGTGCAGTACCCAAGATAGTCATCGTATCCACAAGTATATGTAACTAGATATATACAATATAAAACAGTATTCATTTTCCGTTAAACGGGCCTCAGCCCAACCCCGTAAAACGTGTCACAGCCGTAAATCGAGATAATCAAAATCCATTAATGAATCACGCACACATTTAGATATACGGAAATGAAAACGGTTATGCATGCAAGAGTTAATAAAAACGGGCCCACTCACAGTACGTTCCCGCTGCGAATAACGCGCGTACGAACTTGTCTCCGGAATTAACGTAAGTTCCCTGTCATTTCAATCACACACAAGTGTCATTAAAGGTCCTTAAAATACCCTCAAAAGTCTGAAACAGAAATCGATTCGGGAAAGCCGGCCAACACGCTTCCCGAGACATCCGGCCCTAAACTGACCTTCTCACTATCTCAGATCAACATAGTTGTTTCACAGAAAATGTCCAAAATGATGAAAGGATTAAAAGTCATGTTGACCGTGATCCGAGATAGTGCTCAACGCGCCCTCACGCGCCGCCCAAAGTGGCTGCGCGTGAAAGTCACGGCTGCTACAGTGCCACTGCTACAGTGTCACCATCCTTGCCCGATTTACTGTAATTTGGGTCTGCGACCCGCGGGGTGACCGATTAATTAGTCGTCTATTTCTACTTAATTTCTTTCCTTCTTGATTCTAACATGTTCTAAAGTCATTCAATTACAGTTCTTAGTCCTCTAATCATCTCGACAGGTCAACAATCGTCCTATCCAAACCCGAAAAGCTACACGGGTCCAACCTCAGAACACCTCCAAACTATCACCATTGTCCAATTAATTCATACAGAAGCATACTAAGACTTAGACTATCAAAATAGAACCATCAATTGAACGAAATGTCACCTGGAAGTATTCGTCCAACGCTGTGATTTCCTTGCACACGGCGGACACCGTCCCAGCTCCTCCGTGGCTGGTTGTCGTCGATTTCGATATGGACAGGTTCCAACGTTCCCAGAAAGCTCACTCAGTGATTGGTTTCGTCCAAAAGGCCGTGGAAATTGAACTCGGATTTTCCCTCCAAATCGGTTTTTCTCAGAACTGGAATTTGGGTTCCTGGGCACACCACGATCAACCCGCTTCAAAGACTGCTCGCACAAGTTTCTGTCACTCCCAGAAGGCTTCCACGGTGCCTAGATTGGTCCAAAACCGTAGGAATTGAATTCGGAAATTTCCCCCCAAAGACCCGAAACTGTTTTTCACGGTTTTCCTTCAGCCTCTCACAATCTCTCAGCCTCAACAGACACCGAAAATGAAACCTTCCCTCACTCCCTACTCGGTTAAGCGATCAAGGCGTCCAACACCCGTGGGAGACACTCACAGATCGCACAGAAGCCTGCAGCCCGCACACAGAGACCATAACCGCATTTTCAATCCTACCCGGTGGTCTGCAACAGCCTTAAAACTACACTCCCACTAACTTAATCTACATAAACAATACTCACAAACCAGTCCACTAAGGTTTAAACAATTTGCACGCCCACAAACAACACGGCATGGCCGTGTCCCCTGTTTTTCACGGT
Organism: Prinsepia uniflora; assembly: GCA_032719365.1. Lineage (NCBI taxonomy): Eukaryota > Viridiplantae > Streptophyta > Magnoliopsida > Rosales > Rosaceae > Prinsepia > Prinsepia uniflora. The sequence continues at coordinate 3,171,598 of CM064865.1, read as the reverse complement.
TGCTGCTACAGTAACCGTGCAAAAGACCAAAATGCCCTCAGGGCAGAAAATTACCAAAATGCCCTCCGACTTCCGTGACCCGTAACTCGGTCATCCGAGGTCGATTCACGCGTGCTGCCTGTCGTTGTACTCAGGGCATCGAGACGAATCTAACGGTCTTCGGGTCGTGTGAAAATTCTCGGTACACCAAAAAGTCAACTTTTTCCCCCAACTCGTCCAAGTTACGGTAATGCCCCCGAACTTCCGATAGTCATAACTTTTTCCCTGATCGTCCGAATTGGACGTGCCACCTGTCTGTGAACTCGTGACATCCCGAACTACGTCACGGTCACAGGTCGAAGTCCATTTGACCCATAACCCAAAAAGTCAACAATTTGCCATAATCCACAGGGGTAAAATCGTCAATTCATACATAAAATTACAATATCACAATCTGTGAATTTCCGGGGTGTTACAAAGATGGTGAAGAAAGGAGCAGTTTTGGTGGCATGGCGGTGGAGAACCGGCCACGCCGGTTCGAGTTGTAGAGACTGGTTTGAACCGGGTCGACCAGAGGTTGCTGGTGACACTGTAGCTAGCGCGTGAGGCCACGCGCAGCCACTTTGGGCGGCGCGTGGGGGCGCGTGCGGCGGAGGTTGGGAAAACAATCAACATGGTTTTGGTTGGCTAGGTGTTGAGACGAGTCTAATGGAATTGGTTTCGGGTTGTTCGGACGTCGATTCAATATAGTTCCGCGAGGTTGAAGGTTTAGGGTTCCGGTTCGCTACGTTTAGGACCCGGGGATTTTTAGGGAGAATTAGGTGGACCTTCGTAGATGTGTTAGTAACGTTCTTTGGTGATTGTTGACAGGATCGGGACTTCCCGAGGAAGCTGAGGAACGTACAGGACGTTCGGGATGCGATTGAGGGTTCGGTACTGTGAGTGGACCCCTTCTCTAAACTCGAGCTTGCATAACTATTTTTCTATAATTGTTTTATGGTTTTAATCATGATTCTATGTTTATCGGATATGCTTTGTTGATTTTACATAATTGCACGTTTTCCGAGGAAGTTCGGTTTCAGCACGTTTTACGAGGAAAAGTGTGATTTCTGAATATGATGCTGTGGTTTTGGGATTTCAATGGATAAGTGGTTTGAATGTTCATAAAGGGATTTTGAAACATGATTTGGTGATTAAAGGGTTTCGGTTTTGAAATCGGATTTCGGTAAACAAGATTTGGTTTTAAAGTTGAAGAGTGGAATTCCGGATTTGGGTTCGGAATAACGGTTCTAGATGCCAGAAAGGCATCGGACCAGTGATTTCGGATTCGGGTTTGGATATGGCTTTCGAAATGGTTTTCAAACGGTTTTGGATTGGATTTGTTGGATCTGGTTATGGGTTGAAAGACCCGGATTATATTTGACGGGGGACGGGCCGGATTGGGTTTAAAGACCCGGATTGAGTTTAAAGACTCGGATATATTGATATTTCCCCCGTAGGCCTGTTGATTTTAAAGACTCGGATATTATTGAGGCCTGGATTGAGTTTAAAGACTCGGGGGAGTTTAAAGACTCGGATAAATCCAGCAAATTTGATCGGAGAATGATGACTCCGTATTTATGTTTTATGATACGGTTTTATGATGCTGATGATATGATTTCTATAACTTTTTTATAGTGTTTCTGTAAATGTTTTTATAGTGAGGTTTATGTGATTTATAACTATTTTTAGTAACTGGGTTATGCATCTGATTTCAAAACGGAGGGCCAAACCCGGTTTTCTCATAAAATGGTTTTGGAAACTTTTCTTTTATTTATGGTCCACTCACACTTTTCTGGTTTTAAATTGCCCTCCAGGTCGTGGAGCTAGTGCGGGGTTTCGGCGTCGAGGCAGCGTCTGAGGCATAGAAGTTACGAGAGCGACCCCGGAGTGTTTTAATTTTCCGTGTGCGTGTATCTAGTTACCGGTTTTCTTTCTTTTGTATTTAGTACTATGCTCTGTAAACTTAACTTCGGGATATTTTGTATAGTTTCTCATGCGTCTGACTGTGTAGTTTAATGGTTTGCTTTGGTGATGTGTCTGGGTGTCAGACGGGAGCAGGATTTACCTCGGTTTTCGGGGTGAAACCGGGGTGGGTCCTGACAACACATCTATTAACTTGTGACGTTGCCATTTTTTTGGGCCCACTCCAACTCAATTTCAGCTTGTAAAGACCAAATATCCCCTCGCTCCCGCCCATAACAAAACACAATGCTCATTGTGGTGATTTTTCCAGCCACCGTACGTACCCAGACTCATCAACACATCGCCCATCAATTCTTCTTCTTCTCCTCCTCCCCTCCTCCTCCTCTTCTTCCTGCCCAACCACTTTTTTTTCTCTCCTTCTTCTTCTTTCTCCTCTTCCTCTTGCCCAACCACTCTGTTTTTTTTTTCTCCTTCTTCTTCTTCTTACTTCTTACTTCTTATTTTTCTTCCCAAAAGTTGTTGGATTGTAACTCTTTGATTATAGTTTTTGAATTACTTTAGTACATAATCTATGTTGTTGCAATATAAACAAATGTGTTAAGCAGCTTCAAATAAGACTAGGGATCCAAACTTTGTTCACACTTAGATAAAAATACAATCAAATCAATTCAACTCGATTCAGTATAATTTAGTTTGTAATCCAATCAAACCCATTCATTTTTTTTTAATTTTTTTCGTATTTAATTGCCAACCTTGCATGAACAAACTATATAGTAATTAATTTTCATTTACATTTTCCATGAGTTTATTGAATTGAGGGGATGGGATTGGTAATGGTGGTCGATCTCCCATTCATGTAAGTTGTATAGAAAGACAGATGGTGAGACCATAACCACTCTGTTTTTTCTTCTTCGTATTCTTCTACCGTCTTCATGTACAGATCTTATTTCATTCATTTTTCACATGATATATAGATATTACATATTTTGCATTTGTATGTAAGTATAACACCATTTTAACTTTTTCTACATTTAAAAAACTAATACATGATGAAACACCAGTGAGAAAATATATGCTATGATACTTATTTTTACTATTTTGATGTTACTTTAATTTCAAGACCTCCTATAATTTTAAGACCTTTACTCTTTTAGTTTCAAAAGGTAGACCAGAAATCGTGAGAGGCACCTGCAATCCCAACAATATTTTGATGATAAAGAACGTGCGAGGAACAGCCGAGATCGCGATGTAAGGGATCAAAATCGTTTGTTGGTAAGGGAGAGTCGAGATCGCGATGAGGGCGAGATGAAAGGGTGCGAGGAAGATGGGGGAGAGATTTTAGACTCGCCTTTTGGCAGTGAACCTGTAAACCCAGAAAAATGGAGCTTGCAAACCCAAAAAGGAGATTGTACAAAGAAAGTGAGGCCGTGGGGGAGAAAGGAGATTGTGCGAAGAAGGTTACGACCAAGATTGTGTTGTTATACCAATTAGGATTCACTTGGAAGAGAATGTCTAATTTACCCTTCAACATAAGGTTTTTTTAATTATAGTGGGCCCAAAAAATGACACATCACAAGTTAACAGATGTATGGATAGAGAAACTAATTGTAAGACCCGTGTACTGGAGGGAACGGTGAACGATCTCACATTCCTGCGAGGGGGGAATGGTCTGGGAGAGGATGGTGGTGTGCCTTAAAGGTGTAGGCACACACCTATCTAGCACTAGGCTTTTTGGGAGCTCAAGTGGCTTGGGGGGGGAGGCTTTTTGGGAGCTCAAGTGGCTTTGGGGGGGGGGGGGGGATTGGAACCCCAAAGTTAAGCGAGTTGAGGCTGGTGCAATTCCATGATGGGTGACCCCCTGGGAAGTTGCACCATGAGCTCCCGAAAACAAAACCGTGAGGACGAGGCCCAAAGCAGACAATATGGTGCTAAATGAGTCGGGTCCTGACAATTTGGTACTAATGGAGAGATAAGGTTGTACTGTTTTACATAAGTAAGGGTGTAAACTCAAAAATTTGAAACATCAAGTATAACCATGTAGTTGAGTATAAACTGCAGAGTAGTAAACTGTAATTTGCTCCAATTTAAACAAGTCACACATAAGGATGAAGAATCCCTTGGGAAGAAAACATACGACATAAGGAGAAAAGACAATCTTTATGAGAGAATGAGTAATGGGTTGGTACAAATCAGAGCATATTGAGACCCCGTACACATAACTTATTTGATTGGAAATAAGAGTAAGGGTGAGTATAAATTCATTAAAATCATTAACTGATCCGCTCTAAATCGTTATTTTTCCAACTGTTTGGTTTTGACCTGATAAAAATCAAATGATTTGAGAATCCAAACTATTTCTTTAATAATGGTTTGACTTTGAATTTTGATTTTGGAAATCCGTTAAATCCAAATCAGACAACTAAAGAATGGATTAATTTTTTATTAATTTTAAATCTACCATATACCTTACATTGGATGTGCTAAACCTTTTTTATGCCTTAGTTTTTTATACTTTGGTTGGAATGTATAAATAAAAGAACTTTAAGATTGTGAGTATCTAAAAAACGAAATTTGTTTGAAAGTATGATGTCCACTAATACAAACAGGGGCAGTGACACGACCCATCCCAATCCCCCCCGGGATTACCGTGGAATGTGTCATGCTCCCGTCTGACACAAAGTGTCAGACAAGGGATAACCTAATTTCACTGCCTACTCGGGGCTTCCAGAGTGCGCAAGGATCGATGAAGAAGGTATGCGATGTCCCGGTCTCTGCTGCAGTCGCATCTGTGATCAACCTGAAGGGCATTAAAAACAACCAAAAGTTGTGAGTGGACGAGAATAATTAAGTTCATAAAACACATTTCACAAGACATTGATGCCCTTCATTAAAACGTATGCATGCATCGAAAACCAGTAATCAAAACATCTACTCAACAAGCCATTAGGGCCTTATCTCAAAATCCGTAAACCAAAACCAAGTGTGGGAACTCAGCCCAAAATTGTAGAATACCAAATCTTTAAATACAAAACCAAGTGGGCTACTGCCCAAATCCATAAACACAAATTCAACCGAAAACCATTTCATAGATCCAATAGTCCATATTTACCACATAACCATCTCTGACATCCCAGATGCCTAGCGTCCCAGGCGTTTGACGTCTCAGACGTCATATCTCACGGTATAAGCAACGCGTACTGCCCGGGGTCTCTCCGGGTCCATATCTCTGACATCCCAGATGTCTGACGTCTAATCATAGCAATCCTGCTCCTGAGTCACTATAAGGTCCGGTAGCTCCGTACAATGACCCCTCGCAGGCAATGCACCGTGACTTCCCCAGTGTCCCAGACACCTGGAGGAGACCATCATATATCCTCGTATCAAGATGGTATATGGAAAACAGTTTTATCCAATCATTTCACAACATTTCAATGGGCCCTGCCTGAAATCTCCATAAAACATCACAATTCCATTTATGGTCCCTGACCCGAAATCACGTTTATGAAACATAGGGTCCCAGACACGAAATCACATTTATGAAACATAAGGTCCCAAACCCGAAATCACATTTATAACCCAATTGGGCCTCATGCCCGATTCTGTAAACCACTGGGCCCACGACTCGAATTTGTAAATCAACTGGGCCCCTGGCCCAATTTCGTAAATCAACTGGGCCCTTGGCCCGATTTCATCAAGCAACTGGGCTCCCGGCCCGATTACGTAACTCAAATGGACTCCAAGTCCGAGATTTCCAAAATAATTGGGCATCATGCCCGAGTTCATCTTTCTAATTTCAAAACCATTTCATCACTTCATTCATGAAACCACAAGCACGTAAAACCACAATAAAATCGCCAGTCTCGATATACGTGCAATACGAAAAATATCTTGAAATACGTGCAGCATACGCAAAATCAATAATCACAATCATCATCATCATGGAAATCACGTATATAAAACATATAACACAGTTATGCATGCACAGTATTTATAAATCCAAAGTCCACTCACAGATCGTCCAACGATGCGCCTCGATACGCGTGCCATAGGCCTTCCCGGGCCACACCACTATCACCGGAACTTCCAAACCTGTCCAAATCACATTAGAGGGTCACTAACCTCTTCATTAACCTCCTATTAAAGCCCCGTAATTTTTCCAAATTTTTAACTATTTTTAAACTCGATTCAAAACCTTCGGACGTCCCAAACAATATCAAAACGGTGTCCGATCGATACGAAACCAATCAAAAAATGTTCGTTACATCGAATAGATTAAAATTCATGTTGGAAGTTTCTCCAAAATACCCTCCACGCGCCCCCACGCGCCGCCCAAAGGGGCTGAGCGTGAAGCTCACGCGCCAAACACTGTTCATCGTCAACCTCGCGTTGGACCCGGTTCACTGGTTTGAACCAGTTCAGCCAAATCGCTTAATCGATCTGGCCAGTTCTCCCAATTCCGGTCACCATTCTCGACGGGATTTCCACCTACATGATCGTCTAAGTCCAACTAAGAGTTTTATGGAATCAAAAACAAGAAAACTCTTCTAAATCCTTACCTCTGAAAATAAACCCGAAGCCCAGATTTTCCGATCATCCTCCCCGTCGATCCAGACCACCTTGAGCCTCGAAATCAAGTCCACTGTGTTCGTCTCTGTCCCTAGGTCTCATTAGAATCAACCAGGAGTTCAAAACCACAACTAAAACTCGACTCTCAAAGTTTGAACACAATTGAGCTCTCGGTCAAACTTACCCTTGCCGTGAACCACCGTGATCACCGCCGTCATCCTTTCTGCCTCTCAGTCCCTCACCAACAGTTAGTCTCTCACACACAAGCATATAGGAGGTTGGTGATGGACTAGTGTGTTTGTTCGAACAAGGGTGAGCTGTGTGTGTATGTGTTCATGGGTGGGAAAAATATAACAAAGTGAGAGAGAGATGAAATCGTGCTGATGGACCAGATGAGAGGGATTGGAGGGTACAGATTCAATCTTGAGAATCAAATGGACGGCTAAGATTAAATGGAGGGACAAAATCATATTTTAATTCATTAATGGAGACATGATCCATGATTTAGGGAAAGTGAGTGTGGACTTGTCATTTATCCAAGGGTCCAGATTAATTTCAGCTTTTCGGTCAGATCACAATACTATATTATTATTTAATTTAAACCTCGGTTCGTTCGGTTAATCGATTTCGCTCATGTGACCACAACTTTTCCGTTCGACGTCCGATTTTGGCGTGGTGCCTGTCTATGGATTCGTATCGACTCGATCTACCTAACGGTCCTTAGCCCTCGGTCATTGGACCTCCCAGGTCAAAAGTCAACATTTTTCCCTTTTCAACCAAATTACCAAAATACCCCTCGACTTCCGAACGTCATAACTTCTTCCTCGAATGTCGGAATCGGACGTGCCACTTGTTTATGAACTCGTGACGTCCCGAACTACGTCACAGTCATTAGTCAAAGTCCATTTGACCGTCTGAACTAAAAGTCAATATTTTACCCACGCCTAGGGGCAAAATGGTCATTTTGCACATTTCGTCCGATTTCCCTCAACTAATCCCTGATTGGTTATTCTAAACCATAATTAATTAATATTTAATCTTGATATTCGGGATGGATCGTTACAGGCAGCCCTAGGTAATGGTCAGATTCGGACTTTTCCGATAAGCTCATCGTTAGGTACATGCAAGATTCGGATTAAAAGCCAACTCTAACTTTAAGTACGAGCATAATCATTTAAAGGTTTTTTTCTCTATTTATACATAAACGTCTTAATTTCAATTATAATAGAAGATAAAAACGTAGTCTAAAAAAATAATATGAAATTTGATGCCTAGCAGCCTAATTCTTAAATTTAATCCAGATTTTCATCCTATGCTTTAGACAAAAATCACGCCCTTGAAATTTTATATCATTGTACATTAAAAAAATATATATTTATTATATATTATTTTTAAGTGATTCAGGTACTAGTGAAAAATCTAGTACGCTCGAACACATATCTAATCGCATGTCCTGGAAAAGAATCGCATCATCACTCTTGAAAGGAATAAAGAAGCAAACATGACGTTCAACTCTCTATCTAAAGCTAAAAAGGATGGGATGTTAAAAGCTAACTAATTTTGGATTTAAGAGAATCCCCTTCTTTTTCTTCTACTTTTTTCCTCACTTTTCTTTTACTCCCGATTGATATGTCAGGACCCGACCCTCCTCGGTCAGGACCTGACTCATCTAGCACGATATTATCCGCTTTGGGCCTCCTTGCCCTTGCCCTCACGGTTTTGTTTTTGGGAGCTCACGGTGCAACTTCCCAGGGGGTCACCCATCATGGAATTGCACCAGTCTCAACTCGCTTAACTTTGGAGTTGCAACCGAACCTAAAACCACTGAACTCCCAAAAGGCCTCATGCTAGATAAGTGTATATAAACCGAAAACAAAACCGTGAGGGTAAGGACAATGAGGCCCAAAGAGGACAATATCATGTTAGATAAGTCAGGTCCTGACATGATATCTCTTAAGTCCTACCTCTAGTCCAGCTTAGCTTGGATGTGACCTTGGAGGGTTTGGGACTGCAGCGCTTGAAGCTTGATTTGAAAGTTTTGGTGGTGCTGCTACTTGTGGGCAGTGAGATGATCGGAACTAAAGTGATTGCATTGTTGCTTTAGTTTTTTAATTTGGATTTTCTTCCATAAAAGTCTAAAAATTTGCTATATAACCCGCTTTGATGGGTGTAGTTTGATGGTTTTTTTGGTGTGGGAAAGAGACGGTTGTGGGGAAGTTTTGGTAAAAATTACCTTTTCTTTTTAATCAGCATTTCGATCTTATGACAATCCGAAATTATTAGTTTTAGTTTTATGGAGTATTTAGTTGTTGTTGTTGTTGTTTAGAGTGAGGAAAATTCACTTTAGATTGAGTCTATCCTCACAAAAAAATGTAATTGATTCTCTTCTTTTGTAATTTTCTTCTTCATACTCCCTCGTATAGTCGTATGGACTTACATTTGAAACCGATAATATAACTTATAATTTTGCACATTTTTGCTAATATAAGAGGGGTAATTAATGGAGTTATATTCCTATATCCTATATAATAGAAATTCCAAGAATTTGAGGGCAAGCAACAAAATTATTCAATTTTTTTAAGGCGGTGTCAGAAATATGTGTAGGACAATACACTGCAGGCCGTTATAAAAATATCCGGATATTGTCGGGGCACGCTGATTATCTTCTTAAAACCGACTAAACTAATTCTTAATCTCTATAATTAATCTCATACTCACAGATCACAAGACCACCACAACCTAAAGAGACTCTTATGGCGACGGTGATTGGCAGTCTTTCCTCGGCCTCTCTTCTGAGTCGTCTCGGTAACTCGGTTCCTCGTTCACTCAAGCTCAAGCCTTGCACCGCACCGCTTTTCAAACGCTCTTTCGCGGCAATTACTGTTCGAGCTGCTTCCACCGCGTTTGTCGAAATCGAACCAACCGTAAGTTCTTTTAGCTTCCTTTCTGTGTTTATTATCAATGGAATACCGTGAATAAATACAGACGGTATAAAATGGAAAACCCATTTGTATTTTCTCTGTTTGGTTGCCCCGAAACAGCAGGAAAAAAAAATTTCGAACTTTTCATTTCCCCCAATAAGAGTTAAAGTTGTCTGGATGAATTTAACACTGAAGGAGGTAAATTTTTATTCTAATTGAGTTTTAAATTTGTTTTCTTACATCACAAACAATAGGATCCCATTGTTATTGAAAATGAGGCCACCAGCAGCAACAGCATTTTGGCTTGTCCTATATGCTTTGAACAATTCTCGAGTTCCGGTGACCCGCGCTTGTCCGTGTAAGTTATTCCAATCACTGCTTATTGAATTACTTGTGTTTGAGTTTTCTATTTTTTTTTATTGGGGTCACCTTTTTGTTAATCTGGGGAGTGCTATGCTTAATTTTTGTTTTTCTTTACAGTCAGTCTGCTTCAGGGTCTAGATTTCAATGTAGCACTTGTAAGAAGACTTATTTTGGAAATGAAACACATATTGACCTGACAACAGCAAGTGGTGCGAAGAAGTACGGCGAATCGATGCCGGCTTCCACAGAACTTTTTAGGTACAGAAATCGTGTAGCTTTCAGCAAATGCTTTTGTGGTGTTCATAAATTTCACAGTGAATTTCATTCATGATATTCTATAATCTGAAAGAAATGATTTCAATATGCACATAGACACCTTGTGGTCAACTTAATACGTCTGGCCTCTATTGCGCGAATGATTCATGAATGTAGTTCAATTAGTTGCAGCTTCCACATTAGGGGCTTTCAGCATTACTATAAGTACTTACTATTTCCTCATGAGTGTGTTGATTTACATCTTCTTCTAATGCCGAGTGACTATATTTGATCAGGACTCCATTGGTATCATTCCTCTATGAGAGGGGCTGGCGTCAAAGCTTTCCTGTATGGGGTGGTTTTCCTGGCCCAGAGAAAGAGGTAAGGTGATCAGTTTCTTAGTTCCACATTTCCTCATTGGACGTTTCATGGGATTTCATTGTTTTTATGTTGGATATGTTATGAAGTACCTATTTAAACTAAGAAGCTCCTACCACCAATGGAAAAAAAGAAAAAAAGGAAGGGTAGAAAAAGTGTCCTGTTCTGATCACTGCATGCAAAAACAGAAAGATTCATAGCGTTGCTGCCAAATATGTAATGAAGTTGTTAGAAATGTTAAAAAGACTAACCTTATCTTACCATTGTTTGCTTGATTGTCATGCCAAAGGAGATTGTTCCGTTGCTAACTTCGTCACAGTTTTGACTGCAGTTTGAATTGACTAAGGATTTCTTAAGGCCGGTCTTGGGTGGAAATATCATTGATGCAAGTTGTGGGAGTGGGCTATTTTCTAGACTTTTTGCCAAGAGTGGATTGTTTTCTCTTGTTGTTGCTTTGGACTATTCAGAGAACATGTTGAAGCAGTGCTATGAATTCATTAAGCAGGAAGAGAACTTTCCCGAAGAGTACATAACTTGAAACTTTCACTGAAATTGAAGTTCTATTAATTGTTATCTTCTGTTCTGACTCTGAGGGATTTTTTCTGAATTTTTTCATCAGTTTTGTAAATTTATGCCTGATTAAGTTTGTTTTCTTTCAGGAACCTAATTTTGGTGAGGGCTGATATTGCTAGGCTTCCGTTTGCTACAAGTTCTGTTGATGCTGTGCATGCTGGTGCTGCCCTACACTGTTGGCCTTCACCATCAACAGCTGTAAGTACTAATATATATTGTGTTAAAGCTAATTGTTCTTCTTAGCTGGTCAAACATATCGCATGAGCGGCAACTTAACGAGATAGCTTCAAAAATTTCTCTGAGTGGCTTGGTTTCTTTAATTTTGAAGGTTGCTGAAATTAGTCGGGTTCTACGCCCTGGTGGGGTATTTGTTGCAACTACTTACATTCTTGATGGACCTTTTTCTTTTGTCCCATTTCTGAAGAATTTAACCCAGGTATATTCAGAACCTTCCTTTATGGCTACAGTTTGGGGTTCAGCTGAATGTGCCTCATCTAGTGGATGATTATGGAGGATTACAATTCCTTTTCTTTTTTTTTTTATCTCACTGGGTGTTTAACTCAATCTCTTTTGTATTGTAGAGAACAAAACAAATATCTGGCAGCCAAGTCTTCACATCGGAAAGCGAATTAGAAGATCTCTGCAAAGCATGCGGGCTAGTTGGTTTTACAGTGGTGAGGAATAGGGGTTTTGTGATGATCTCTGCTACAAAACCCTGTTAATTAAGCATATTCTTGTGCCACAAGTATCACCATTTGCTTGTATATCTGCCTTGTATAGAATGAAGGTCACAAGTCATCCCCTGATATCACTGAATAAAGGCAACTATGTCCACCATTCTTCAAATTGTGAATGTAAACATTTATCATAGATATTTTTTTGTGATTAAAAGCTGAAATTCACAATCTAAAAGTTAGCATTAGCTTTGAGAATTCTTAAATGCGAGGTCCATGCTTTGAATAATATTATTGAAAATCGAACCCATTAATATTCACCCACCCAACGTCGTAATGAAAATCATCGTAATGAAATAAAGTAAGCAATGATTTTCAAATGACAATCATTGCGATCATCGAACCAATGATTTTCAAATGTCGTGTGAAATAAAGTAAGCAATAGTCGCATTGCGATCAAATCGAACCAATTAATATTCACCCACCCAACATCACGGAACATAACTGCATATGGATTCCATATTATGGATCATGTAGAAAATGGAATGGAGTGGATTTTAAGCATTATTTCCCAACAATAATGAGAATTTTAGATTTCGTCTCATAATTTTTTGGTTTTTAATTTTTAATTTTTATGCTCTATATATGAAAAAGGTACATAAATGAAGGGAATGATTGAAACAAAATAAATGAAAATAAAATCTAAAAAGCGGAATACAATCGTTCATTTTCATATGGAAAAAGGAGAAAATTAGAGGCCAAATCGCTATTAATCGAATAATATAGTTTTTAGTTATTTATTTTCGTTCGATATAATTTTCGGTTTTTTTTTTAAAAAAAGTTCTCTTATTATCTTTTCTCCACTCTTCCTCATCGCATCTTGCACTTTTTATTTCAGAAAAATGTAAGGAAAATTACATGTATGAATCACACACTAATATAAGTACGATCTATCAACACAAGTATAATCCGCTTTGTATCATTGTCTATTTTACAAATGTGATATCTCTAGCATCTTCATGTAATTCAAATACAAAAATTAAAATCAAATAGCTATCAAGCGATCAACGAATCAGCTAGCCTTCTTAGCTTATCTTCAACCATAGGCCGAAAGCCAAATCGTAGTAAAATTGGACAAAACATGGTCTTCAACCTAAAAACCAAGGGCCATGAACATATTTTAGTCAAGTGTCAAAACTCTTTTTCAAATTTCTATCCAAAAAAATTTAAGTATTTTTCCGAACTCCTAAATTCCTTTTGCAAATTTGATTGAAGGGTGATAACTCAAATGCACTCCATTTTCTCTTTTATTTATGAACCGACTTAAAATAATAATAAATATTAAAATAGTATGTGATGATAAAATATATTCATGCCCTTTAGTTTGGGATTCAAATTTGTCGAAATTTGCCACGATTTTTCCAAATTAAAATCTAAATGACTGAAAAATAAGAAAATATATTTTTATATTTTTTATTTTGTATATATTATATTAAAAAAATATAATGTATTTAGTGCAGTGTTATATTGTAGCAATTCCGCAAATTTGTCCTTTGGAGGTTGAGGATCTACAGTGTGGACAAAGTCCGAAATTGGGCGGTTGAGGTATTACGAGCAACCACATGGCACATGCATTGTATTTGGTTAAAATTGGTCACAGGAAAGTGACAGTAACTGAATTTTGTGAGTTGGACTGGACAATGGATAGTCCAGTGGAGAACACACGGGCCAAGTCATGCAAAAAGTGCTCTGCTGGCCGTTACAAAAATATCCGGGATTAGTTGGGACACGCTATTTACCTTCTTAAAACTGAATTAAACTAATCTTAAGTCTAATTAATTATTCTTACCATTACCCTATAAACACTCGCAACACAAGAACTCAGCACAACCAAAAAAGAGCTTTCATGACCACCGCGGTTGGCAACATCTCCTCCGCCATTTTTCTGGGTCGACTCGCTAACTCCACCCCTCGTTTTCTCAATCTCAACCCTTCTTCCACTGCACCGCTTTCCAAACGCTCTTTCATCGCCATTACTGTTCGAGCTTTTTCCACCGCCTTTGTCAAAATGGAGCCAACCGTAAGTTGTTTTAGCTTCCTTTCTTGCTATCTTCCTTCAAAACAATGCAATGCAGTTCCTTGAATTAATCCAGGAAATATAAAATCAAAAAATCAATTGTATTTTGTCTGTTTGGTTACCAAGAGAACGCCAGGAAAAAGAAAAGGTTCTTAGTACTCTATTGCCCTCAATAACAGTTAAAATTGCTTTAGCTTCCTTTTTCGCTTTATTGCTCCATTGTGGTTCGTCCAAAGTCTATTCAATTCCGGCAATAGAAAATGTAGAACCCGATGTATGTTGTCTGTTTGGTTTCCGAGAAACGGCAGAAAAAGGAAAAGTTTCCACCTTCTCTTTTTTTTGTACTTTAATGCCCTCAGTAATGGTTAAATATGTATGGTTGCATCATACAAATAGGGTCCAATTGTAGCTGAAGATGAGGCCACCAGCAGCAACAACATTTTAGCTTGTCCTATATGTTTTAACCAATTTTCGACTTCCGGCCATCCGAGCTTATCTGTGTAAGTTATTCCACTCACTTCCTCACACAATTTTGAAATTTCTCGTGGTTGCGTTGTGTTATTTTTCGATTTTCTGTTTTCGCTTTGTGTTAATTTCGATAGTGGTATGTTTTGGTTTTCTTTACAGTGAGTCTTCTTCAGGGTCTAGTTTTCAATGTTGCAATTGTAAAAAGACTTACTTTGGAAATGAAATACATATTGACCTCACGACAGCCAGTGGTGCCAAGAAATATGGTGAATCAATGCCCATTTCCACTGAACTTTTCAGGTATAGCAATCTTGTATATATATATATCTTTTTCAGTTTTATAATGCTTTTGTGCTATTCATATTCTTGTACAATGAATTATACCTAAAAAAATATGTTCATAATATGGAGAGAGTTGATTTTGGAACAGGACACAATTGGTAACATACCTGTACGAGAGGGGCTGGCGTCAAAGCTTTTCTGTATGGGGTGGTTATCCTGGCCCAGAGAAAGAGGTCAGATCAACAGTTTCTTAATACCACACTTTCCTCATTTCAATTGCTTAATCACCAAGTATTTGATAAGCTGCATTGTAGGGTCACTGGAGTATTGAACATTCAATGGGAACCATATTAGTTTTTTTTTTTTTTTTTTTTTTAATGTAACATGAACATTGAGGGTTACCTTTATACAATCTAACTATCTAAGTCAATTCCATACACACCAATGGGCCCGATGTTTCCAAATCGGAATGGTTAAAAAATGTTCCCTATTTTGATCAATGCATGAATAAAGAGATAGATTCGTCGTGCTGCTCTGCAAAGTATGCAATATGGCTAATTTACATGCTGAAATTTTTTAATAATATATTACCATATGTGCTTCGCCTGCCTTGGCAAAGAATGTTGTTGAGTTGCCAACCTAATTGTAGTGTTAACTGCAGTTCGAGTTGACTAAGCATTTCTTAGGATCAGTGTTGGGTGGAAATATCATTGATGCAAGCTGTGGGAGTGGGCTATTTTCAAGACGTTTTGCCAAGAGCGGATTGTTTTCTCTTGTTGTTGCTTTGGATTATTCAGAGAACATGTTAAAGCAGTGCTTTGGATTCATTAAGCAGGAGGACAACTTTCCCAAAGAGTATTAGAATTCAAATTTAGATGATAAATCTGCTGAAAATTTCATCGAATTCGAAATATCATGCCTGATTAAGTTGGTTAATTTTTATTTTTCTGTTAGGAATCTAATTCTGGTGCGGGCTGACATTGTTAGGCTTCCGTTTGCTACAAGTTCTGTAGATGCTGTGCATGCTGGTGCTGCCCTACACTGTTGGCCTTCGCCATCAACCGCGGTAAGTAATCTGATAAATAAATAGTTAATGACACACTGCATTACCGGTAAACTTAACAAGATAGCTTCAAGAGTTCATGTGAGTAATTTGGTGGATGTGGTTTTGAAGGTTGCCGAAATCAGTCGAGTTCTTCGACCTGGAGGGGTGTTCGTTGCAAGTACTCACATGTTTGATGGCCCTTTCTCTTACGTCCCCTTATTTAGGGCAATAACCCAGGTATATCTTTTCTACTCATAACCTGCATGGCTACAGTTGGAAGGTTATTGTATCTCAACCTCACTGAGTTTTGAGTTTTGAGTTTTGATCTGATCTCATATGCTTGTAGAGAACGACGCAATTTACAGGGAGTCACATCTTCACGTCGGAGTGTGAATTGGAAGATCTCTGCAAATCATGTGGACTTATTGATTTTAAATGCGTGAGGAATGGCATATTTGTGATGATCACTGCCACAAAGCCCAGTTAATTATGCTTTCTTCTTCCCCAAGCATTTCCCGAGAAAGTTGCATAGGGAGAAGGCATTGAATTTTAAGTTGCTATGGAAGCAGATGGTAATAAAAGTAAACATCATTGCTAGAGGTAAAAGTAGAGATAGAGAGAGAGAATTGTTAAGGATTGAAATCTGTCCCTAGGTCCGTATTATTTATAAATAATGAGACTGAGATTCAGAATGATCCCACAAAATTTGAATTACATTGGTATGATTCTCACTCTATGATTACGTGTAACGTGTAATCTCAAGAATGTCTGTAAACACAATGAAACAAAAGCTTACCAAAAGAAATCAAGAACCATATTGTTGTCAAACTCTTAACTCTGCAGTTGGTTAGTATCGAATACTTGTTTTCTGGTTGAAAGCCAAAACAGGACGCATATGAATCTTCTGTACATTCATTTCATGGTGAGATTACTGTGGGCTCAAATTTGAAAATGTTAACTGGCGGTAAAGCAATGTTTGTTCATCATCATCGGCATCAACATCGCCCTCATCTGCGTAGTCCACTTCAATGACCGTTCTATCATTCACAAAAAGATCTAGCGAAGATTCTTCTCCTGTTGGTGAATTGCCCGATTCTATTTGTTGCATCTCTGATTCTATTACAGCATCCATCCGTGCCCGCTCCCTATCTCTTGGGTACGTGTAATATAGGAATGAGTAGATAACACAACAGAGAGCCATTGGAATACCTATTGCTGTGTATAGGGCTTTTGCCAATGATGAAGCATTCCCTCTATCCGTAGCAACTTCTTCAGATAAACTAGACCCTTGGGGAACTGGTTTATAACCATAAACGTGCTGAGCCAAAATCCCAACTACTGGTGGAGCAAATGATGAGAGTATGGACTCAAAAGATCTGTCCAAAGCATATACATTTGTTCGGGATCTCTCTGGAACTATCTCTGCGAAAATTGGACTGAAAGAACCATGTCATGAGATTCAACACATTAGCCTTTTGTTTTACATTCCATGACAATCGAGTAGACAATGAAGACTAGAAACCCGATATTGAAATTTTAGATACTTACTTGTTTGTAGCTGGACCGTTCCAAGATATTAAGAATCCCATGATGAACAAGACAAAACCGTGGATGGCAGCTGTAGATGTATTAGCAGGTAATGCAAGCAGAAGAATTGCTGCAAGAGGTATGGCTGATGCGGAGCTTATCTGTGCTAATATAATCCTTCCAGCATTTGGTAGACGAATGGAAAGGATATCCCCCATTTTACCTCCAAACACTCCGCCAATGGAACTGCCAATCACAAACAAGGCAATGAGGAAAGCGGATTTCCCGTGAGAAAAGCCAGTAAGTTCCAACCACATTGGCGCAAATGACAATGCTGACCAGGGAAAGGAACCAGTGACACCCTGTGCAACAACAATCTGGAAAGAAGGAATTTTAATAACCGACTTGGCTTCTTGGGCCAGCTCCTTCACTTGTGACCACAAGGAATCACCAGAAATCTGACTGCTATCTTTTGTTTCACCATCTGGAAAGTGCGGGTCAGTGGCATACAAACCAACTAAAATACCCACTAGAACACTAATTATTCCAACAAGGTGAAACGAAATCCTCCAGCCAGGGATTCCAAATACTGTTATTGGCGCAATCAAAATTGAACAAAGGCCTCCAATTATCGAACCAAGGTTTCCAGTTAGTTGAAGCCATCCAAAAGCCATACCTCGGTTGCTGTCATCAGTTGAGTCGGCCACAAGGGACTGCATAGCAGGAGCAACTAGAGCAAGTCCAATCCCATTCAAAGCTCTGGATATTGCTACCTGATCAATAAAACAAACATGAATGCTAAATATAATGATACTTTAACGCATATTTTGGTAATTGACAACTAAATACATTAACTTTCAAAGTTCTATTTCATAACAAGGACCTTCTTTTTTCTTTTGGTGATAGGATTCTATAAAATTGTATTTAAGCTTATGCATGGTTCTTGTTGGGATGTGAGGATAAGAGTCCCACATCGGAAAAGAGGAAATATAATGTGTGCCTTATATAGCCTTGGGCAACTCCCCCTATCACCAATTGGTTTTAGGGCCGAACTCTTGAGTCTATATAATGGCCGGAATCCCGATCTACTGGGTTATCCCACGTGGATGGCTTAACCGCCACACGTTGCCCAGTCACTCACTTCGTGGGGGCGTAGTGACCACAACCTGCTAGTGGTTGAAAAAAAAAAAAAAAAAAAGAGTTGAGAGAGGTATGAGACAATGGGCTCATACGAATGTGGGACAATGAGCTCACATCATCACGTGTTGGCTGGAAGAGCCGCCAACACTTAGTTCGTTCATTTTTTTCTGATTTGATAAGTAAGGTATTAAAGCCCGGAGAGAATTGAAAGTGCCATAATCTGCTATGCATGACTGTTAGAAATTAAAACTTCAATGCAAATTTGACCTGAATAATTCACCTTCCCCAAATTTTAAGCTCCTTGTCTGCTGTAATTTTTATATATTCTTTTATCTATAAGCCTCTACTTGTTTGACAACATATATTATGTGATTTGGTAGCTATATTTTGAGCTACTCAGAAGACACATGCATTGCTTCTAATCTTCTCTAATAGAGTGGTGATTGCAACTACACCTCTGAGTTCAAGTATTGAATATTTTCAGTCATTAACAATTTAATTATCAATGTCTTCTACTTTCTAGGTATCATTGTTAAAGTCTTCGATGTTCTACAGAATATGTACGGAAACAAAAGCAACTGCAATTTATTTACTACAACTACTCAACTGTGTTCAAACAATGATAGGTAATTTATCATTTCATTTTGCTAGCAACCAAAGCAATGAAACTGTATAACTATATCTCCCGCTTTTCCTTCCCTGGCTTAAAAGGGCACAAGCACCCCCAAAGTCTTTCCTTTCAAGTCAGATTATTCTTCTCTCAGACTACAATTCCAAATACATTTACCCACACTCTCAACAGTTCATCTACCAACTCATTTTCTGCGTAAAAAAATTGATCGATCCATTCATAATTCAGAAAATAACCCGTAAGAATCACTTTTGAATACCTATCAAAATTTCACGATCAATAGTCACATCAAAATACAAATTTTGGCAAACCAAATTGACAACTTCATAAATTGAAATCACAATTAAGAACTACAACCCAATAAAATAAAGGCACTAACTTTCTGTTTGTCAACCAAAAGAAATTCATAAATAAAAACAAACCCAATACAGCGCATGCAAAATAGAATCAATACAATCAAAATTACCTCAAGAAAAGTGGAGGAAAATGCGACGAAAAAAGTGGCGGCGGCCCAGAGGAAGGCACCGAGAGCAATGACATGGGCACGGTTGTGACGCACCGCCAGGTACGCTGCTATTGGGTAGCAAGCGGACTGAACAATGGATCGGAAGAGAGTGAGCGAGCCCAGACCAGTTGGGTCGGTGTGCAGAGCGGCCCCGACCTCCTTATACACACCGGGCAACAATGACTCGTCCGCCCGCTCCATGATCCCGGCCAAGTTGACCAGCACCAGCGTCAAAGCCTCCGCCTTCATTTTCATTTTCATTTTCATTTTCCCTTCTTCTGGGTATATGGTTTTTGAAAACAAACACAGAGAGCCACGGAGTTATAGAGAAAATTGAGAAATTGGGGAGGCTTGCGGCATGGCTTTGTTGCCTGTAACGTTTCGGTGCTGTGTGAGAGGGGAAGGGCCTAGTCCACTACGTGACTTGGGGGTGTGTTGACGAAGGCGAGACACGTGGCATGGTTTAAGGGGATTAGGCTTGGCCAGATAGGAAAACTCCGCGTCTGCTGCTCTTCGGCGGGCTTAAGCTTCACCAATTTTTGAAAATTGAAATTGCGATTATCTCTCTTCCTTCTCGGTAAGATTTTGACGTTGGGTACGACATCCAAGTCTTATTGGGCCTGGGCTTAGACTTGGGCTTTGGCTTGGGCTTGGGCCAAAACAGATGTGCACCCAAACTCAAAGACAGTTCTTTGTTGTCTAAGATTTTTCATCCGTACTACTGACTGGGTAAATATCCACATACACTATGTAGGGAGGACTCCGATTCGATTTTTAGGCCAATTTGTATAATCCTCAAATATGGTTGTATCAATAAAATAAGAATAATTTAAAATTCTTACTGAGTCAAGAAGTTGATGGGGTTTATATTAAAAATCATAGATTATTAATTATAATATAATATTGTTCTTTCTTAAAATATGTAAATTATAATCATTTTTTCCATTCGGAATTCAATATTTAATGCAATTCTTTTCCAAATAGACGGACTTTAATGTCATTTTTAAATAATTTGTGTGAATTTATTTTTTTCCCAAATAAACTTCATTATTTATGAAAAATTACGTTATGCATATCTTATTTAATACAAAAGTTCATACAGAAATCCATTTGATTGAAAAAATTGATGAAAGGGAAGGGAGAGAATGGGCAAAGAAAAAGTGTCAGCATCAAAAGATAATCTCCATGGGAACTAGTGAAAAACTGAAAATGAGCAGCAGCCCATCGCCATCATATATGATTGCGTTTTGGGAGGAGAGGGGCAGCCCACCGCCACCCTCGGCCCCACACATCAAGCTGACTCAGCTGACAAGCTAACTGGACCCACCCCTGCTGCCTCCTCTTCATCATAGATTCACAGCCAGCCTACTTCCCACGTGGACACTTCTCCATCAACCACACACGTATATCGTCCTCCCTTGATTCCCGCCTCTTCGATGGTCTCCCCAACCGCGTACGACGCCTCCAATTGCGTTTCAGAACATGATGAAGTGACTCTGACGTCGTTTTGTGCGTCACCACCCCCATTCACTCCGTTAAAAAATGTAGAAATTTACGAAATAATAAATCATTTACTTTTTTCTTTCTCTTCTTAAATAATAAATATTTTTACTCAAATGTTGTACTCAAGCTAGCCACAAAGTTTCGTACTTTATGTTAAAATGAGCATAACCTGTAATTTCGTTGTGATATATAATAATTTTTTTTTATTACTTAATAGATCGAGATGGGGTTTTAAGTTTATAATTATATTTTTGGATTTTTTTTTTTATTTTTCTTTTATGCATGTAGGTACTTAGCGATGCCAATGCTAGTGATGAGGTCATAATTATAAGGATTATTTGCACGATTACTTCTTAAGATTATTTGTGTTTTCATAATTAAACACCTTCTTATGTTTTAAATTTTATACAAATATCTCTTTATGTTTTATAAATATTACATATAAGCTCACTTCGTAAGTAATTATCAACTTAAAATTTGATAAAATTGACCTTCTACATAATTTTTTTCTAAACTATATTGATAATATATGCAAACAACCATAAAAGTATTGTAGTATTTACATTTTTATATTTTATAGGTGTGTGATGTTTTTTAAACTTAAGAATGTATATATTTACGTAAAATCCAAAACTTAAAAGGGTGTTTATGAGAACATTAAAAACCTTGGGGATTATTCATATAAATAACCTAATTATAAAGTATTATACTTGTGTTCTATTAAAAAAAAAAAGTATTTTATACTTGTGTATTTTATTTTTCCATTTGGACTTTATTTAAAATACAAAATTTCGTGCATTCTATCTAACATTAGATAAATGTTACTATTATTTTCAATTTTTTTTCCCATTAAAACAAACCATGAGATTAGATTATTAGAACAAGAATATTACCATATGAATTGACAGTATATTCTTTGGGTATTGATGCCCCAATAATTTGTTTTCTACTGATATTTTTTTTCCTGTTTTTTTTTTCAATTGTTTTGAATGATCATAATAGTACTGAAGCTAGCAATACAGAATGAAAGAGAAAAGACTCCAAAAGAATACTATTTTTGGACAGGGTAAAAACTTTATTATTCTTCTGTTTTATTTTGTGGCTATAGTAAAATTCCTACTATATGTGTCTTTGTGTGATAGAATAATATAGTACACCGTATAAAAAATTATATAGAATAATATAGTACGAAATCAATATTTGATATAAATAGTATTAATTAGTCACCGTATAAATTAATATGGCTGAATGCTTTTACACGATTCAGACACGTTAAAATAATAACCTCGAAATTATATGTATTAAGAGCACGTCTAGCGCACTCATCCTTGCCCGGGCAAGGCACAACATAGCCCACAGACCAAGGCTCACACGTTCTAATAGGCAGGGCATGTCTGGACTGGGAAGGGTCAAAGGCAAAGGCTGGGCTATTCTAGCCTCTCCTCTTGCCTGGTTGGGTTAGGTGGCAGCCAATAAAGAGCTGTCACATGTCAAATATGGTACTTTTTTTTTTTATATCTTTCATATTTATATATTTATCAATTTAAATTAATAGTTGTATTTTTTTACTAGACTTGCCGTATTTATAGTATAATTTAAATTTTATTTTATTTTGGTAAAATTTAAAAATTTATAAAATAAAATTAATTCATTATGAGTGTTTAATTATTATTTTTTACATCTATATACGTTAAGAGGATAAATAAGAATTAAAGTGTATTTCATATACATTATATAATATTTCTACATTATTATCTTTTAAAAAAAATACCAAAAATTAAAATTCTTGCCCCTTGTCCCTTGCCCCTCCCCATTAGAAACTCATCAAATAACCTTGTGCAAAATGTCATGAACTTGCCCTTATCTCTACTATTAGATATACTCTAAATAGTCGGATGATTAGCAATCTTGAAAAGTGTAAAAATAATAATGATAATAATAAATATTAAAAATAAAATAGAATAAAATTATAATTATAATTAATAAATATTAATAATAATATATCAATAATTGATTAAAATAAATAATAAATATTTATGATATAAATATTTCATATCACCTACTATAATATAATCCGGCTAGTATAATATAGTCGGTGTTATAATCCGGTAGAGCACCAAACACCCGACTAAATAATCAGTATAGCTGGTTGATAGATTAGTCTATCCGACTGAAATATTAAGTAGAATACAGTGTACCAAACAAGACTTTATTCTCTTTCATATTCACTCTGATATTCATTTCCACATTATTTTCGATATTTAGTGTTCTTCTTTGCATTTGTTAAGCTCGCATTGTAAAAATTTTTCAATCTATTGTATTCTCAATACCTTCCAAAATTGTCTCAGTTAAAACAATTTTGGAAATGAGCATTCGTAGTTTTAAGCTTTACAAATGCAAAATTGTCTTCGTTTGAAGGCCATACCCACAAAATACCTTACAATTAAATCCCTTTTATATACACTACTTACGGAACACTGCAAGTGCCGAAGAAAGCTCGGAGGAAGAGGACACAAAAGAATGAAACTAGTATAATGTATATATACAGTAATACAGCTACGTACCTAATCGCTCACTTCTCGTCATACTACAAGAATACCATCCACCAACGTATCTAATGTATTATACATGTATATATATATATATATACACACATGCACGAAGTTAGCTAGATATAAAAATGTGGAGTCCCATTGGCTGGGTGGTCGCCAATAGCTGGCTACCTCTGCATCATCTTCTACAATCTACAAGAGAAATATGCATATATATATATAGTGGCAAACATGTAGGGTTCATGAAAACTACCTCAAACCCGTTGAGGCAGACATGGATAATATTTCTCCAAGTCTGCACATTCTGAAGCATACATATAAAAAAAAAAATTATGCTTTAGTTGAAGAATCTCACGTCGAAAATAATAGAAAAAAATAAATACAATACCAAGGTATTTTGTCATAAAACTCCACAGTTTTCGGACTGTTCAATTGGTACTCCCAAGTTGAGAACATTATCAATGTAATGGGGCAATATCAGCTTTAGAGAATCTGACTTCGAAAATAATAAAAATAAATAAATATAATATATAACGAGTGATTATATTTCTAACAATACCAAAATATTTTGGTATAAAATTCCACAGATGTCACAGTACTGTTTAGTTGATACTCCCAAATTGAAAACATTATCAATGTTATAGGGCAATATCAGCATTAGAGAAATTATCGTCTACATAAAAGGCGTATGTTAATAGTTTTCTCCAAAGATATATATTTGGGGTGTTGGAATCAGTAGTACTATGAATTAAACAACTATAAAAATAAAATAAAAAAAGTAACTGCGATAATTTTTCTTCTTCTTGGACTTTGAATTTTAAAAACATGCTGTTTTTCTATGAGTAGGCAACTGAATTAATGGAAAGTTGTGGAATATTAGTCTCTTGTGTGTTTCATTGTATAACTTAATTGGTTTAGAGTCTTAAATTATACTTTGCTAGTTGTTAAACGAAGAACGAACTTTTCCATGGTGGGTTTCTAATAAGTACGTGGAATTGTACGATGACAAAGAC
This sequence comes from Prinsepia uniflora, assembly GCA_032719365.1. Taxonomy (NCBI): domain Eukaryota; kingdom Viridiplantae; phylum Streptophyta; class Magnoliopsida; order Rosales; family Rosaceae; genus Prinsepia; species Prinsepia uniflora. The sequence continues at coordinate 3,147,181 of CM064865.1, read as the reverse complement.
ATATATACAACTAGCTTATCCCAATTCTTAATAACGTGGTGTGCACTTAAACACATTGATTGACGTTTCATGAACTGAATAATTCTTGTAAAAAAGTAAAGCGAATTTTAGTGTTCTAGAGTTAAAAGAGATCTTAAGGCTGCTCTCTTGAGGCCGATGTTTTTGTTGATATCGGAAATTCTCTCTCTTATTTGGGATTGTCAACAAAATAATGGATCAACTTATTGGGTTTTGGGTCCTTTAGGTTAGAGGCCCCTTGGACAACAATTGTTAAGATATCCCCAAACCCTAAATTTTGACGCTTTGCCTTAAGGAACGTGCATGCCGAAAACCAAAGAATTGTCAAAAATAATTGTAATAAATAATAATAGATAGTACGAAAGTATAAGTATTCTCTTTTGATCGTAGGTAGCTTAGGACCAACCAAAATGAAGCCAACGGCGGTCCATATTGCAGGCCAGCTACTACTAGTCTAATCCTAGTCCATGCCACGAGTTCTTAATTAATTAGCATTTCAAGTCCTCAAAAACCTACCTACGTCATGTATTGCGTCTCGATCTATTCAAACATGCACAATTAACCACAACTAAAATTAAATTAATTAATTAAAAAGACAGTAATTGCATCTCACTGTACTAACACCTTCTTGTGTCATCTTTTTAATTCATTAATTTTTTTTATATATTATAATTGAAACTGTTTATTTTTTAAATTATAATGTTAATATCATTTTCAAAAATATTAGTATCTCATTTTACTAAAATTATTATTTATTTGATATATATAAATGACCAAACGACATCTAATTTTATTGATTTTTAATTAAAATGATTTTAATATTGGAATTTAAAAAATGAGTGACTCAGATTATAATATATGAATAAAGACAATTCAATAAATTGAACGGATAATATGATTAGGTACCATCAAAATGGGATACTAATATTTTTGTTTTTAATTAGAGAGGATGTTAATTGGAAAAGGACAATAATTATCTTATGGATAATACACATGACGAGAGGGGTAAGATGCCCTCGTAATTTCTTTGTTCCTTAGGGTGAAAAGTAGATTCACACAAATCCAAATAAGCTTATAATGAATATTATCCCAACCTTAATTTGCTACACTCATGCATATTGTAGATGCAGGAAATACAGAAGGGCTGATACCGAAACCTTCTTTAATAACGGACAAATTTACATCTCTATATTGCTACACGGTTCAAACTCCTTAGGTACAGAAGGGCTGATACCGAAACCTTCACCATACGTCGAAATGAATACTAGGTATGGCTTTTATCTTAGCATTTGCCTATATATATGACCTTTACTTGGAGAAGGCAAGAGAAGTAGATGGGTTTGAGGGAATTCTGTGTGCGTGCGTGTGTGTGCATGTCACGTGAGGGTGAGGACAAGTGAAGTGATCGAGTGATATATAGGGAGAGATATGGTGAAGTTTGAGGACATGATTGCATACCATATTATTATTTTGCGGCATGATGGCATGATGGCATGAGGCATGGGCCATGACTAGCTAGCTATGAGTATAATGAGCCACCATAATTCCAAGAAAGTCGAGTCACAAGTCACCACATCCTCTCAATATGTTCTCTCATTATTCCAAAAATCCAAAAATCCCGTGCTTAATTCTTTCTTTCCATCTCTTCCTCATCATCACTATATTTTTTTTAAAAAAATTCCGACACGATTTTTACTTTTTCCTTTTCTTCTCATATTATTTTCTTAACTCTCACTAAATATGGATATCATTTTCTCTTTTATATAATAGTATATAGGAAAAAATATTTTATTATATATATTAAATATCAAGTTAGATTTTTGTGAATTTGAAATATTTTATATTATTATTTTTTATTGAATTTATAGGGTGAGGTGGTTATGGGTGAAATAGCGGGGTCTTGTCTGAGCATACAGGGCCAAGGTTGGCAGCGACCCATCCCCGGAGTCCTCAAACTCAATTGTGATGGAGCTTGGTCTCTAGGCACACACAAGGGAGCTTACGGCTGGGTTCTACGATCATGGCTAGGTTCCTTCGAGGGGGCCGGGGGGGCTGGTATGATTGTATGTTCGTCGGCTCTTCAGGCGGAAGCTTTGGTTGTTCGTTCAGGTTTGGAGTCTTGTGTGACGGCTGACCATACTACTGTAATTGTGGAACCTGACTCACTACAGCTGATTCAATTGTTATGCAAGAAGGGCACAGATGGTACTCTTACCAACATCTTTCATGATATATATGTACTTTGTGAGTCATTTCTGTCGATTACTTTCCAATTTGCCCCTAGGGCATGTAACATAGTGGCACATGTTGTTGCTAACCATGTCAAGTGTATGAGTGGGTACCATGTTTGGGCCGGTCTGTAACCAACTTGGTTGTTTAACCTTCTCGCTAAGGATGTTGGCGTTTCTACTCGTGTTTAGTTAATAAAGAGATATCTTCAGGAAAAAAAAAATTGGCTCCTATATATACATGATGCTAATATTTGATTATTAAATTAGTTTGTGTAATTTATTAGGAACAACAAAAATTAAAGCTATCAATCTATTAGGAACAACAAAATTAGTTATTATTATCACGGTAGTACTGTAATTTATTTCTAAAATGTTTAATTACGTCATACAACATATTAGGAACAACAAAAATTAAAGCTATGAATCTATGAAAATGCTTATAAGACGGTATTGGTGACGAAAGTCTCAAAGAAGCATGAACAGTGTTAAAATTAGGGTTTCTTCGAAAGCGTTTTCTTTTTGTATATATTTTTTTTTCAAGCCAGGGATCCTTAATGACTTCTCAGTTTAATGAGAAAGTGCCACGACGACGTACTTAAAAAACAAAATTTAAAAAACAATAATAAGTCCCACGCCGTTAATTGGTTACATTTTTTTGGGCAACTAGAGGCCGAAGCCGGCCAAAAAATCTAAGTCCCACACCGTTCCGTAGTTACAATCATTTTCTTTCTCTCGTTATAATTTACGAGACAATTCATAATTGACATATCTCAAATTTAAATTTTAAAATATCTTTTATTTAAACAATGTAAGTAAAGTTTATATTTAAGGGATTGATCAGAAAGAAAAGAGGTCGAGCAAAATATACTTCAAATTGATAATAACTAAAAAAGAAAAAACAAAGGTTATGTGATGCATTATGACCAGTGAGTGTAGCACAAAATTTCTTATTTTGTGAGTTCACTTTTGAATGAAAGGGTAGCTTCTAGATTTCAAAAGTAGATATTAAGGACTGTTTTCAATCAATTTAATTTGGAATTATCAAGTATATATCTTTCTATCAATGAATACCTTAAAGTATTAACGTGTTATCTTTAAAGTGCATTATCCGCTTGTTGAATAAATTGTCTGAGCACCGGGTAGTTGTGTTACCCCTATTGTCCGACTGGTTCTTTGATTTTACTTTCAATTTTCTCCACATCGGTGATTGTGACTTTGTGATGTTGTGGTATCTATAGCAATTTGGTGGAGCAGCTGCAAAAGATGGGGGGTTTCTTTAATTTCAGATCAACTGTTTCAGTTTGGATTTTTAATTTTTAATGTTTTATATTTATTTTATCTCTTATTTGAAATTTAATTTCCTTATAATTGTTTACTCCTAGTAACAAATAAGCTATTCTAATTAAAAAAAAGTTGTAAGTAGTTATAGCTTAAATAGTAATTAAAAAAAACTTCTCTTATTATTATTATTTATACAAGAATACGGAAGAGAAAAATTACATTATATAAATATTGAATATTAACTTTAACCGACGAGAGTCAAACCCAATATATTACACATAATAGTTAGCAAACCTTCACTTATTATATCTATATAGTAGTTTAAATTTGATGAATTATTTAATGCCTAAAAAGTTACTTACTAAACGACCCTTCATAGCAATAGTTACTTTAATTACCAGATCGAAGGGGGGCGGGATGGGGGGTGGAAATTGGAGCAATGATCATAAAAGACTCTTTTCATATATGATCTACTTTATGATTGCGGATGGTAAGGATATATTCCTCAAATCTTGCCACCAACAGCTGCGTCATATCATATGCAATCCATCTCTATATGTCTCAAACGTGCAACACTTTTTTTTGGGAAAATTTTCATACAATATGTAATCGGGATTCGAATTTAAGATCAAATGTCTACAAGTAAATACTATAATCAACTAAATTAGATCCAATTGGCAAACATGCAACACTTCAATCATACAAATAACCATTTCAATGAATTCAATTTTGACTTTTATAATAAATTTCATACGTTCGTAAAAAAAATAATCAAATACTCAAAATTATAAGTGGCCTTAAAAAACATCTACAATCAAGTGAGTCTAACTTAATTGGTTAGAACCATTACATTATAAGTCACTGATTTCACCAATCTTCTTCGTTCAGTTTTTCACCAATCTTACTCTTTCACTTGATGCCTTTTTTTTTTGCTAGCACCTTAATGCCTTAATTAAAAAACCCGTGTTATAAAGCTCAACAAAATAAAACAAAAATTAACACGAATACTTCACAAGAAATCACCTATCCTAATATTACTCTCATTCAATCTCACTTAATTTCGAAGTTCTAATAGAATCCAATGCATATGCATAGGAATTGATACTAACTTGTTACTTCATATCTTACAGATTACATTATTTTATAAGAAAATATTATTTAGTCAAGAGAAGAAAAAAAAACCGTACATATAGTAACCAATGGAAAGAGTTGTCTAACTAAAACATAACACATGTAACATACCTCACAATTACGGTTGCCACACGGCAGAAAATTTCCCACAATTATTTTTCTCCATCCACGGGTTATTAATTTATTCCTAATTAACATCAATTCGTCAATATTCTTTTTGGAAAGGTCTGGCTAGGTACCTGATTAATGTGGCTAACGACCAATATATGCACATATCACATTAATTAATTAGCTAAATTTAATAACATTTTATTCAACCATAGGACATATGATATTGAATATTATTTTTTGTCAAAGATATTGAATATTATGGAATACATAAAGATAATGTGACAAGTGTGACATTACCCTTATTTTATTTTTTGCAGTATATATAAGCAACATATATTTAAAGCTAGCACATGAACTAATTAAGTAAAACTTACAAAATGGTGATGAAATAGAAAAATAGAATGAATAATATGTACTTATTGTAATGCAATAAAAGCTAGTTAGTAGCTTAGTATATATAGTACTGAGAAATTATAACACAAATAATGAATTAAGGAGATATGATATATATATATATATACACCTATAGCTAAAAATATTCAAATACATTAGTTAAAATACTATTTGTGTTACGCATCGTAATTAAAATTAGCATAATTATATTCGTAATTAGTTAGGTTATCTATCATTTCATAACCAAAAAATTTAATTAATTATAGATAATCATACCAACTGCAAAATGATTGAAGCAACCAGCTAGCTACAAAGCTCCTCCATTACCACTACTACCGCCACCATAACCAAGAGCGAGCGTACAACTTTCTCTGTTACTATCAATGTCACGTGAACAGAAAAATAAAAAGAAAATGACACTGCACGCACTCGGAATATGGAAGTTTTTCCGCCGTAAGCAGCGGGAAATTAATTACTAGTCTGAATTAGGAGAAATCCATGAATTGACCGTACCTTCACCTCTAGTAATAGAACTAGGGATACTATTAGGCCTCATTTGATCAAGAACTGATGACGGTCTCCCATCGCTTGATCCAACTCCACGGTCTCTCCAGACATCGTGATGATGATCATGATCACTCCTCAATGCGTCCGAAGCCGCCACGTGGTTGTTGTCTATTGATCCACCGCCGCCACCAGCACCAAGAAGTCGTTGGTTTGGGTTGACATAAGATGAAGATGATCCATGGTGGCTCATACCCACACCCAACTGGTCCTCAAGCGAAGAATGCATGGCCAAATTACCAATCAGCCCTCGAGTAGGCCTTGCCCCAAAATTTCCCACATTAATTGAAGAAGAAGAAGAAGAATGCATCAATGGAGGCGGTGATGAGTCGAATGTGAGAATTGGGGTTTGCATGTTTGGGAAGGCCCCTTGGTTGAATTCGAAATTTGAGGTCATGAAATTGTTGTTGTTGTTGCTAGTAATGTTGTGGTTCATCATGAACAGTGAGGAATTGTTGGAATTCGAAGATGGAGATGAAGAGAGAAATGGGGTTGGTTGGTGGAGCTTTTGAGGGGAAGGCCGCAATAAATGGTAGAGAGGAGATCTCGTTGATCCGGGGCCAAACGTATCGAGCCTTCTTGAATACGATGATGACGTGGCTGAAAATGGTGGTGCTGGGATGCCGGTGAATTCTTGCACCATTGCTCGGAAATTTGATGTGTCGGTTGTCAGCACGGTGGTTGGTGCTCTTCTTGAGGCTCTAGACCTCTTCTTTGAGCTCCGCGGCGGGGCCACGGCGGTGGTTTGTCCGGATGAGTTTGGTAGGAGAGCTTGAGGAGCTGATGATGAGGAGGGTGGATTGAGGATTGGGTTGGTGGGTTTGGGTTGGTTGGATCTGGGTGGGTTGAGCATGAAATTGGCGTTTGATGGATTGGGTTGGACCACTTGAGACAATGTTGTGTGGAGATGATGATCGTAATTGTAACTACTAGAAGAGAGATGGTCAAAAACTGCAGGTTGGTGCTGGTTTTGGTTTTGGTTTTGGTACTGAGAAAGGAGAGAATGGTGGAGTATTTGATTTGGATCGGAGGATGAACCGAATTGAACCGGAGAATTCAAGTAAACCGGGACGGATTCCGGCCGGGAGACTTCATGGTCTTGGTCTTCACCGCCACTTGAAGATTGCATACTTCCACTATTACCAGAATCCATGGGTTCAATAACCCAACTAGTAAGTTTGAAGAAAACGTACTTTTTATACAAGAACACGAGAGAGAGAGAGAGAGAAAGAGAGAGAGAGAGAGAGAGAGAGAGAGAGAGAGAGAGAGAGAGAGATTATGTCAGCTTCCAGCTCCCAGCTCCCATCTCCAAAGCAGCTTTTGGAGATCTAAAATGGAAGCAAAATCTTGTCCTTGTCTTTCACTTTGGAGTTGGAGATGAAAGTTTGTGTAAAAAAGAAGAGAGAATATAAAACTTTGTAGAGGATATGAATCTTGATATTTATAATTACAATGGATTTGGGAAAGCTATGAATATGATAGATGGATGGGGGAGAGAGAGAAGAGAGTCTCTTTTCTTTTTTTTTGTTTCTTTTTGTTTTGTTTTGTTTTCTTTTTTGCTTGTTTTGTTTTCTTTTCTTTTTTGCTTGTTTTGTTTTGTTTTCTTTTCTTTTTTGCTTGTTTTGTGTGCTAAAGAGGGAGGTGCTAGGGTTTCAGAGAAGCAAAAGAGAAATGAAAGAGGAAAGAAAGGCTATTTAAGCTTTGCATGCCTTGTTCGCTTGGTCGATCGATCGATCTTGAGATAGAAAAACAAATAAATAAATACATAAAAAGATAATTAAACTCTCTGTGTTTGCGTAGAGTGTAGAGAGAGAGAGAGAGAGAGAGAGAGAGAGAGAGAGAGTGCAGGGTGGGGTCGCCATTGGAGTAGTAGGAAAAAAGAAGGTGCCGGTGGCTGGCAACGGGTCAAACTCAATGTGAGCGAGAAAGAAAGAGAAAGATGTGATGAGCATGAAAGGAAGAAAGCGATATCAACATCAAGGATTAAAGGTTTCCAGATACATTACTCATTTACTATTACTACTGCTCAAACTTTTTACCAAAAGCAAAAGGAAATACGTGTATTCCTGGTCCATCATCTACCTTATGGATTATGTGTTCTCTTTTTTCATGATTCATTATCAAAATTTTCGTATGGATGGTGCGGTCATTAGAATAGTAAATTTATTTATTAAAACATTGTGAAAAGATTATTCTTTTCAAAAGAACACTTAAATTAAAAACTATTTGTCAATTTATTATATCAAAACAATCAGAAATTTTATTATTGATTAAAATAAACCATCATTTCAATTGATGTATTATTTAAATTTTTGCACATATAATCTTTATACGATCTTTTTAAGAATCTCAATTGTAATTATTATATTTAGATAAGCATATATAGGATGGATGCAAATATTGCTCGCAAAAAAGAAATAAATTTAATTATTTAAGATTTAAATGAAACGGAAGAGCTGGACGAACATATAAAAACAATGGTATTCTAGTATCATCGTATAAATTGCATGATATATATATATTTTTTTTACTGAGTTATAAATTTTGACAAGCATATGTGTTTTTTTTTTTTTTGAATAAGAGTAATGTGTATACTGAAACAAGTACCCATATAATTAAAGGAAAGAGGTAGGCTACCAAAACTGTTAGGCTATAATTAAGTGAAAGAAACCACTGCCTCCTCTAAAGCCTAAGCTCTCCCTAAAGTTGATCATGATCTAATCTCTTCACCTATTACTTTTTCTCTTTCATGTTTAATTAAAATTATGAATTATAACCACAAACACAACAATTAAATAATTATTTTGAGATGTAACAGTTCTATTTTCTAAGTATTTTCCTAATTCAAATTCCTATATCCTAATATCATTGTACATAAAAATAAAAAATTAATTAAATAACTTAAGTACAATTACTAGCTCTCTGATTACTTCCCTTTCAGTCCCATGTCTTTCTTGGTTGGACAAACCAGATTTATTTATTTATTTATTATTTAATAATATTTTTATTTTTATTTTTTTGCATTTCTTGTTTTCAACCAGTCCTTCGAGAACTTATTAGGTAGAAAATGAAAATTTCAGTAATTTCATAATTTTAACCTTGAAAATAACCGGTTGGAGAATAAGAATCACACAGTTAAGTATGAAATGTTGGAAGTATTCTACCTCAGTATTTGACCAAGTCTAGACTCAGAAACAAAATCCGAGTTTGTAATGAGCGACGCATATTCTAGAAAATCCTTTGCCTACTTCCATGGTATTACGGTAGTTAATCAGCCGACGGCATGAGACACATTTATGTTTTTATTCTATTTTATTTTTATAATTAGGGAAGGAAATAAAAAAAGGTAGAACATATAGGGAAAATAGAAGTATTTTTGTACTAGAAAATCAGGGAAGGAAATTAATGTATAATATAAAAATTAACAAGTGCACAAATACAAAATGACCCTCCATCGTTGAGAGCATGCATGACACATATGGCTTCCTGGAATCATTTCAATCCCTAGAGCTAATTAGGAGAACACGAATTGGATTTTTCATGGTAGACTTCAAATTATATCACTAGGAAACATTCGAAAAAATAATTCACTATCTTCGGATAATCATTATGATATACGTACCTTCACACAATTTAACAAAGTTATTAATATTCATTATATATTTATCCATCGTCGATATAAGAATCTCTTAATAAATCAATAATACTATTTTAGTACATGAGTTCATATATAATTGCTTAATTGCCTAATTAAAGTTGTGATGCCCTATTAAATAATGTGGTAGATATGGATTATGGAGGAAGTCCTTATCAACGTACATTGTGTTTAATGGCTATTTGGGCTGCCCTAATATATTTAGAAATTAATTAAATCAAAGGGGGGTCGATGGATGAGCTAGCTAGCTGGCTAGGTTTGCACTTTGCAGTCAGTCTTCCATGCACATACGGAATTGTATACATCCTCATATATTTCTACATGCCCAAAATCAAATTTTCAAAGATTGCGTTCTCCTAACTGCTCCTACGCAGTACGCGCAACTTCCCATTTCCAATCATTCCAATTTCCAATGGCTGCCATATTATTCAGACCTTTCCCTAATCTTATTCACACACAAGAATGCACATGTGATTACTGATTACAATGAGCTCAATTTAATTCCATTGTTAACTTACTTGATTGAGCATGTTAGGTATAATTTTAGAAACAATAACAAAGTTAATTATCGTTATGGCCAATCACACTGGGATGACCAATCACTTAGGGGTATTTACTTAATGGTAATGGAAATTAAATCAATGAAAATGATTCTCATTATGAGTACTCGTATGTTTACTTGCAAATTAGATTTTTTTTAACGTGTATTCCACATAAACGGAACGTTTACTTACCAGGAATGTAATATTAGGTAATGAAAGAAGTGGACAATTAGAAAAAAATGGGTAATTGAAAAAGTGAGTAATCATTTTCATTGAGGTTTTTTATTAACTATATAGAAATAATTAGAACATTAATGAGATTAATTTTTATTTTGATTGTTTACTAACTATTAAGAATCGGAATAAAAATTAATTAATTACTAAAATGCCCTTTCTTTTTTCCCAACTTTTCCAACATCCTGTATGATCATTCTCTCAAACCAAATTTTCTGAAAACTAGGGTGCGTATAAATTTAGGGTATGCATACATTTATTAACACCAATAAATTAAGGTATCATAAATTTATTGAGACTAAATGTTGTAATTACTTTAAAAGTTATGGAGTAATTTTGGTACATCAATAATTAAAAGGGATATATTGAGATTCATTGGGATTACCCAAAATAGGTAATGAGGTTTACCAATTTGAATGAGTAACGATTATCTAGTTGCAAAAACTCTAACCGAACTAGTTTAATTATAGGAAAAAATATTAAATAAAAAATATATATATTGACGTAAAATCTGATTTATCCATAAATAAATTAGTTAATATGTTGATTATTTAAACTGGTATGATATTTAATTAATTCTTTTTTTTATAGGCTAAATTGAACATTTTCCAATTCAATTTTGATTTTGATTCATAATGGAGTCCACAACTTATGAAGATTCACTCACTAGTTCATCTTCACATTAACTATTGAACTATCATTGGACTACCCCAAAATTCGATTAGCATGTTTTTGTTACGGATCAACTCAAATTGAATTTTAATAGAATAAAAAACGTGTACCAAATAATTTCCCTTGGATTAGGTCAAATTGTGACAATATATATTATATATGCCACGCACATCATGGATGATGGATAGAGCCAACCATAATTATGTATTTATGTTTGAATGCACAATAAATTTTCGCACTATTAGCTGATAAGACACTACATATTAATTAGGTGAAGAAGATGAAGATCGATGATGTTTTAATTATTAACAGGTTACGTTTTCATTGCAAACAAGGTACGATCCTAATGTTACATTATTTGGTCAGTCTATTATGCTATATATATTGACGGTACTAACTAGTAACTACTAGGTTAATTATTGTCCACGTACATAACTAGTAACTACTAGGTTAATTATTGTCCACGTACATAACTAGAGCTAGAGCTAACGAGAAGGCTAATTCCAACCCTATGTGGTCTTATCATTCACCATCACAACCCTGTAGTCTATACAAGAGATCTATAATTGAAGGTACAAAAAAAAAAAATGAAAATTTTAAAATGGTTTTATGCATGTGTTCCAACTTTCACAATTTTGTTTTCTTTGATTTTTCTTCATTTCTCATGCTCACAAATCACAATCCCCGGTTTTCTTTTTCCATCATGTCGGCCTTTAGGATCATAAAGAGTGAGAAATTGTATTCCAGGCTTTTACAGAGGCCCAGTGGGCTCAACTCCCCGGTACTGTGGTTTCAGTTTCAGGAACTCAACTCAACCCAACCCATAGCTAACCCTGAAGAGATGAAGAGAAGCCAGCCATGGCCACATTCTTAGTCTGTAAAGCTCAGACAAATTACAATTTATTATTTTATAATTTACACTATATTTTAAAAAACGTTACACTTTAAACCCTCCGTAAATCATAATAGATATCAAAACACATAATTTACTTTTTTCAGAATTAATGCATGCGAGCTTAATTGAATGCAGTAACCATCACTATATTATCCAGTTCTCAATATTCAAACACTAGTCATTACGATTAAACATCACCATGTAAGCAATAGTCACTCACATTCTTGGGGCCAGACATATATGAAATTATACACATCTGAATAGTACATCTCGACTCTAATCATATTCAAAGTGATAACATTTCATGATAGCGATTCATCGCAATTATATAAACACAATTTATGGATCAAGTTCTAATCATTTCGATCAAAACAACATTTAATTAATCACACATCAACATAAGCAAGAGTTTTTTAAACTCAACAATATATATATTGGGCCTCCTGGGCCAACGAGTCTTTAAACTCTGAATTCAAACTTAATATCATGTCAGGCCTACCTGGTCCGAGTCTTTAAACTCAATAGAATATCAATTATAGACCAATATGACATCAATCAACTAACTTTGCAATCAATCATGGATCAAACCAAAATCTTTCTTTCAAATCCACATGGACTCACATTCTGAGTCAAAATTATTTCCAAAATCGGGTCAAACCCAAAGTATCGTTTTCACAACAATTAGTAAAACTGTATCCATTAATTCGTAAATAAGTCCATAAAATCATCAATAAATCATTCTAAATCATAGCTCGAACCATTGTAAATTAAACATGTCATAAATAATGTAAACCATTTAACTATGCATGCATCATCAATTATAAAACAAATGTCCACTCACTAAGTGACACACCCCGACTCGTAAAGTCTATTTATGGCACGAAGGTTGAGGCGTGCTGGCTAACATCTGGACGACGTCTAGATGACGAGCGTCATCTGAGCTAAAACAATGCGTTTTGGAGAATCAGGTGAAACCTAACCTGTGAAAACCAGTGACATTTCACCCAAAACGGAAGCTTAGAGCATGGACGAAATAAATCGATGATCATATACCACAAATTTACCTGTCATTACCCGATTATTCCGTCAGCTTCACTTCACGCCCATGAGTGAGTGTCAGAGCAGCATCTGAGTCTCCTTGAAGTACGTGCACACCAAAACAACCTGAGGGGTTTAAAACACAAGGGTGAGTGAACCTAGATGATATTTCAATGTAAAATCATAGTTTAATAAAATATACTTTAACCCCTCGTTTAAATTAAAAAAATCAAAAAAGTTGTAATATACTATTTTTTAATTCAGTTTAATCATATAATTGTCAATTTACATTAGATAGTTGCATTTTAAAATAATAGTCACTAACCAATTAAAATCTTCTCTCAAATCTCTCATACTTTGACATTTTTAGATGCATTTTAAAAACCAATCCTTTCCATTTAGCAAAAAATACATTAAAAAATAGTTAATTGGTGAGACTCACATATTCTACATCAGCACTTAACTAAAGAGAAAATGAAAAATGTGACAGTGGATTCACGATGTAACTTTTTAAAAAACTAGAGTAATAAAATGAGATATTTTAAAGTACATGTATGTAATTTTGTTATTTTGTATAAATCATAAGATAATAAAGTATAATTTATCATTCCTTATTTATATGCTCACATGTATGAATTCGTATTTCAATAAAATAACAAAGAAGACTAGTGTTTTGGGCCTAAAGTTCAAAGTCGATTAGGTTGGCCCGTAATTTACCAAAGCCCCCATGAGTCATGACAAACACATATATTACAGACTAACGTATACAATTAGGCAGTTGCATTGCGGGTCCTTTTTAAATTGCTTACAATTGAAGTTGATATTCGAACGAATATGATTGAAGTTGATAGTCCAACGCCACAATTTCTATTTGTCTGTGTGTTACTGTTGAGTTTGTATCGGGCTAATTAGGTTAAGGCAAAGGTTTAGCTTCTGGATAATATCGTAAACTTCATTTCAAGCCTTCAAAATAAATCTAAAATATGATCTAAACTCTAAAGATAATAGAGCTAAACTACTATTAAAAATCATTATTAATTGATGAGAACTTCTTGAGTGTACGTTAAGTCATGTTATTATAGATCGACTACTATAATATACATATTTAATGATACGAGTTGAGAGATTAAGGATTAAGCCGCTCGAATTACACATCCGACTTCAATTATCAGATTACTACAATAGCTTACTCTCCCAATGGACACAAAATTGAAAGGAAACCGAGTCCTCGATTTGACACGCATATTTACTTATTATACGTATATTTTTTGCCCCTTGAAAATAACTATATTTTCATACACTGGATTCCATAAATGCATAACTTGCATATCAAATAAAGATTGCCTTGTTTTACATAATACATGCACAATTAAAATTTAAAAAAAATTGAAAAGTGTTTTAGAGTCCAATAATGCACATATAAGTATTTAACTAAGAGCACTAATTAATGGACCCATGTATGTACACATGCATTTGCATATATACATGTGATTTGAGGTTTTTGTTTTGTTATTTTAAATTTGAATATAATAAAAAGAAAAGATAAATAATTAAGCAGACTATAAAACAAAGTATAAATAAATCAAAGATCTCCAAAAATATTATGAATTATAAAGACAAATTGGCCTCAAATTTATATATGCATTATATATATGTGTCAAATATTATTGGGATTATCAATAAGGAAATTCGTGAATTGGAATATGGATAGCATTTGGGGGGTGGGATTAAGTGGTAATTACTAATTAGAATGTCTTGTGTTGTTTGAATGTCGAGGTTGATCCCAATGCAATAAAGCCATTAGCCAATCCATGAGAAATTGTGAAGATCAGAGTGGGAAGCACCAAAACCTAATTAAGGGGTTCTTGTTCGAATGCCCAAAATTAATACAAATTAACAAACATGCTTAAAGCCTAAGGCAGCTTTGAAATTTGAATCGCATTGGATCACGTGCAAACGTGTTGTCGTCTTTACTTAAAGTGCACGTGCCACTTCCACCCTTCCCGCACAGCCTTGAGCCCCAAGCAGCAGCAGCTGGCCATCCACCAACAATCTGCCATTCTGCAATCTGCAATCTGCCAATCTGCCAATCTGCCAATCTTCATGCAGCTCGCTGCCAAACCGCCACATGCATGCCAAGTCATCAACAAATCTCAATAATCGCGCGTACATAGCTTACCTTATATATACCTATCACTTTCCCCTCAGCCTTGCATTCCAAGCTAGGTTTGCCCGCTCTCTTTTCTTTTTCCTTTTTCAAATGCCAACGTCCACACCAAGTTTTTCCCTCATCATAATACTTCATACATACATGAAGCCTCCATCCAACAACAAAAAGATTTATCCTCTCTTTGTCTTTAAATCTACTTTCTTTATTTCTCAAACTCTCCTACTTTTTCTTTTATCACAACTTATATCTCTTCATTTCTTCTGTATCTTTATTTAATAACAGATCATAAATTTTATAAAATGCTTATATATTTTATTCACGTATATATGCATGATTAAGACATTCAATTTATCATAATTGATTCATCGTGCGATTTAATTCCTCAGATTTCTTTCCCAATTTTTCATAAATATATTGATCAAATTTGAAGTTAAATATATATATATATATATGAACCAATAAAACCCTAATACTATATATGTCCATTTGGACTTATATTTTTACAATTTGTTTTGGTGTCTACTGTCTACAACACTAACTAGTAGCTACTAATATTCCTATACATAAATATATATGGTAAAATGGTTGCAACCGTTCATGAACTTTACCATAATTTTGATAATCGTCCCTATACTTTAGTGTCTTTTGTCCTTATACTTTACTTAATGTTTCCTTTAGTTGCTCAGTTTATTTTTCAAACAAATTCTGTTAAAAAAGTCACGTATAAAACGCACATGAATCCAAAATTTTACCCTTTTTTTTAACAATTTTTTTTTTGAAAAATAGATATAAGGATCTACGAAAATATTATCATAAATTTTAGGGATATTATAATGAAGTATATGGGCGGTTATTAAATTATGATAAAATTTATAAATGGTTTCAATCATTTATCCTATATATAGGATATATATAAATAATAGATGTTCATTTTTCCAAATTCTAAATCTAGACCGCACATTTAAAGTTGCCTTTATATGCCGGCATAGATGAAAATGTTGTGTCTTATGCATGCTTACGACTCAATTTTGTTGGAGAAATCCGGCTGGGAAAATTAAAGTTGGATTTGCACCAAACAAATTAAAGCGTTGCTCTTAATAATTATACATAGGCCTGATTTAACAAAAAAAAAAATATTATACATAGGCCTCCCCACCTAATTAGCCCTTTAACTTATAAATGTTATCCTCACTTAGCTTCTTGTACCCCGGCCCATGCACACACTATTAATTATTAGAACATAAATGATTAAATAATCCTATAATTATTCTGCTGCTTAATCATCCTTAATTAGAGCCTTAGCTAGCTAGTTTTTTAGGTTAATCATCAAGTTCTTCGGGTTAAGGGTCTTAAGGCTTTGCTTGTGATTTAGGACATGTCGCAGACTCACAGATGCATGCGGCCCTTGGCTTATTACCTGCGTAGTCAATATTCAATAACATGTGATATTTAGATTGTGTGCTGTAGAAGAGAAACATTTGCCGGTAACCAATCATACCACGTGTATTTGCTTTCAGCCTCATCTATCAATAATCATACACGCTTTTTTATTTTTATTAATTCATTTTTGTTTATTATATATATATATATTTCTTGATCTTATGTGTATATATATATATATATATATTATGTTTTTGTGAAATCTTGTGTATTGAGTGGTACGGTGGTTCCATAAATATTTTTATCGAGAGGGTCAAAATGTAAAGATCTTCATGATTGTTGTATCGAAAAAAATATCATTTATAACTCATTGAGAACGAGAATTTTCCCTTAAAAAAAAAAAACAATCTTATTATGCTATAAATCTAAAACATAAGAGAATTTTATTTCAAATAATTTAATTTGGATACTTGGTGTAACATGAGTATACATCGTTAAAAATTAACATATTGTAATAGAAACGAAATGAATAATAAATTGACATTTTCCACTTCTAAATTAACGTGTACATCATTAATATAATATATATATATATACAAAATTAATAATATCACGAGATAATATATATACCAAATATTCTGAATAATCCTCGATTTCTTTCTTGTTATCTCAATTGGTGGCTGTACGTAGGGTGGTTCAAAGTTTGCTGAGCTAAAGTCCTAAAGACAAATGCAGAAGGGAATGAAACTGAGAATGAAAGTACGTAGGGTCGTTGTCTTTTGGGTATAATAGTTGTGTAAACTTTGACTACATTCTTAGCCTTTAGCGAGGTCATGAGATACAGAATTCATAAAGTGTGAGGATTCTGTATCGATTTAATAATTTTAATGCCTTTTTGAAGCCGGCCCTGTTGAGTCCAATCTTGAAGAAAATGGCACAAATTGGCTACCATACTGTCGGCAAGTGAAGTGCATGATTTACTTGGATTACATTCATAATTCATTACAAGAACATGAAAAATAAGTCCCAAACAACATCATTCTTAGGCGATTTTTGATGCATGTTATGTTATGATATAGATTGCTACATATATAAATCATTTACTCAAGAATAATTAACTAGACCATTAATAAGAATTCACGGTCCAACAAGAACAATCTCCTCACTCTATTATAATTAGACGGCTTTTTTTTTTTCTTTCTGAAAAATGTAATTTGAACTATCTTGTGTTTACGTTGTTGAATTTACTACTTAGTTTTAATCTCATGACTAATTTAACTTTCAATAATTGTTAGATTAGCACCATACCGATGCCTCCCTCACTTTCCTCTATGTCTTGACAAGTCACACGGTTCAAGTAGTTGAGTGCACACCTTATCTACTTATAAGGCAAGAAGACAATCCTAAATTGATCCCTTTTAACATCCAAATTCTTTCATTTGAATTAACTACAAGTCACACACACATATATATATATATATATATATATATATATAGGGTTGATGATTTAGGAGACTCATTGGAATTTTCATACCAAAGTCATGCTAGCTGGTTGGAGGAGCACGTCGATCATAAACCACAGTCTCTAATTAATTAATTGTGAATAATTTGATAGAATTATATGATGCACGCGGTCCTCATCATCAATCCATCATGCATCAACCTAGCTCAACCCTAATTTTACGTTAAAAAATTGCGAGGTTGTACGTTCTTAGGGTTTATGAGCCGGCACCGACTAGATTTGTCACCACCAGACATGATGTGGGCAAACTCATGACAAATATTCTTGAAGATTTTTAAAGCTGTTGCTTGTTTTCCATATATGGTCCTACATCCATCATCCTATTCGTATGCCAAACCACTCAGAAGGACAATATATGACATCGCATGGACTTGGCCGGTGACATTTCTATATCTTCTGATCAAGTCAATAATATCCACTCCACTATTTTCTAAAACTAAAATGACTGGTTACTTCCTTAATACAATGTTTGAGCTCTTAAGTATATATCCGAACTCCCTTCTTATTAAAGAAATGGTCAGCAAGTTGGTAAGTACATATATATATATATATAGACTTCGACGCTTCGATCGGTTTTATTAGAGAAATGGTCATCAAGTTAGTGAATAAGTATACATACATGAGACTGTTTGGTTTCGTTGCATCTTAAAATTTGTGAACAAACTATTCAAACGTATATTGGGACATAAAACTTACTAAGTAGTCATGTTTATGTATTGATCAAGAATTTCACCGATAACATATCGCTACCTTTACATCAAAAAAAATTATCAATAAATGATGTTAGAATAACATTATCTGTTATATATATATATATATATATATATATATATATATATATATATATATATATATATATATATATGAAGATGAACAAAGTAATTACAATTAACAAAGTATTAGCAAACATATTACGGTAGCCGAAAATTCAAATGACATGCACCCACCTTGTTATTCATTGCCATAAACAAAAATTAGCCTCACCAGACATGTAATTTATCAAATGGATACACCGTACATGAAGCTCCAACAAGGGAAGTTGTTGCAAATAATATTTTCAATTTTATTATTGAAAAGACAATATATCTTATTTTCTATAAAGAATATTCCATATAAAACTATAGTGTCCCGTGGGTCCCATGTTTTTTCAATTTTTAATTATCAAATTGGAGCTTGATATATCATCCTTTCTATTAATTTTTTTTATATATAAAATAACACCTTATTTATAAATATTAAATCGAATTTCTACATGGTGCCCAGAAAGCTCCTTCCCAATGCAATCATTTCCATCTATACCTCTCTGGTTTAGTAGCACAAGATTGTGTACATTATAAGCCATATTCAATTTTTTTGGACCAAAAAAAAAAAATTGCTATATTCAATCTTGGCTAATACAACACTTGATTATATATTTACCCATTCTTTGCAAAGTGGAGGAAATATTTCTAGTCATGAAAGACTCAGTAATTCAATTAATTTAACCCGTTAATCTTTGCATCATATGTTTCGTATTCTAAAATGTATTTGATTAATTATATTTCAAGGAAAAAATCCCCTGAAGAAGAACAAAATTTGAAAGCTAGCTGGAGTTTAAATGAGAAAGCTTAAATCAGTCATGGAGCATGTGTAATCTATACGAGTTTTTTAAATCCTCTGGTCAACTTCTAATTAAGTTGTAAACTTCTAATCACCAAATTTTGTAGCTTCTGCATCTGTGTTTTGACAAAGATTTAAGAAGCCACTTGTCATAATTATTTGTTGTTAGATTAATTTTTTTTTCCTTCTATATGAGTAGTCAGCTAATGAATTTGTCAATTTTCGTAAAACATCTCAGTGGTACACGTGTCTGATTGTCAAATACATGAGGCACCAGAAGTCCAGAAGAGGTTGAGAAGTCCCTTTAACAAAATATTAAAACTCTTTTAATCATATCACTCTTGGCTGTAAATTTTTGAATTATAGTGCTCTCATTTCCTTTTAATTTCTATTTTTTTTTCCATATATTATAAGATATTTAGGAACTCAAAAAAAAAAAAGGACTATACTAGGCCTAATCCTTTTTCTAGTACACGCTAATTAATTTGTTTTAATAAACTATGAATTTGACCCTACACAGTCTCCCTCAACCAAAAAACCCCAAAAAGAAAAAGTTGGTTTCTTGGAAGCCACTCTAGGGAGAGTCTCTGAGTCAGGAGCTTATTTACACATCTTTTGGATAATATTCTGTGACACAAAATCCTTCGTGGCCAAGCCATCTTTCTATTTTTTTCCCAAATATTATATGCTTTTTTTAATTTTTGAGTATTACTTTTTTCCTTTTTCATTAATGTTTTATGTGGTTTGAAAATCGCTGATTAATAAACCCCATTGCTGTCTTCTATATATAAGTATCTTCTGCAAGAGGCATCCAAAATTAGAAACAGAAATGGCAACTGAGATGGCAGGGTATAAGGTTGAAAATGGATCGGGGTGTGGTTTCATGGGTGGGATTTTCAACTGCAAAAGCTACTGGCTTAAAAAATCCTCTGTTCATTCACTTCCCTCGAACGCCACCACCAAAAATGACTTCAAATCACCACAAATCAATGATGATTTCTCTTCAAAGTCTGTTGACTTCAAGATCAAAGCCACAGAGGGTGCAATTGTACTCTCTTCTAATTCTTGTGCACCGTCTTCAAATCCCGACACGAAAAAGCCCAGAAAGGCTAGCTTTGCCCATCAGCAACCAAGAAGACACTCAGATGCCGCAAGAAGCTCAGTATCTTCAACCAATGGAGCCAAGTCACAGCATCAAGACATGTGCAAAGACACGAAGCTAAGACGGGCTTCAACGACTCCATCAGCAGAGCTGAGTAGAAAGATCAGTGATCATCACAAAGCCAATGAAAGTACCAAAGCTCTTGTTCCGGCCACTTCGAATGGCATAATTTTTTCAGGGCAGAGGGGGAATTTGAGGCAGCAGAAGCACTCGAATTCCTCACCAAACCGAAAAAACAATGGATATGGAAATGTGGTAGGCAATAGCGGTTTGATCATGGGGAACGTTGTAAAGAAAAACAGCGATGATTGTAATAAATTAGACCCGGAGGTATTGAAACTGATGGGAAATGAAGCATACAAGCAGGGGAAATTTGAAGAGGCCCTGTCTTTGTATGATCGGGCAATTTCTTTGGATTCGAACACGGCAGCGTATCACAGCAACAAAGGAGCTGCTTTGATTGGGTTAGGCCGCCTTATCGACGCGGTTTATGAATGCAAGGAAGCAATCCAGATCGAACCTTCGTATCACAAAGCTCATCATCGATTGGCAACAACGTATCTCAGGTAATAATAATTCCTAGAAAGACATGAACTTTCTGATTTTGTTGTTCAAAGTTAAGTTCTTTTTGTTTTTTGGGTTTTAAGATTGGGGAAAGCGGAGAAAGCATTGGATCATTTCAAGCAGTCAGGTCCTTACGCGAATTCAAAGGACATTGATGAATGTCAGGCTCTTCAAAAATGCATCAGCAGATGCACTGAAGCTCAGAAGTTAGAAGAATGGAATGTTTTGTTAAGTGAGACCCAACTGGCAATTTCCTCAGGTGCCAATTCTTCTCCACAGGTAATGATCTTTTAACCTTGTTTTGGTCAACCCCTAGTTAGCTTTGTTCCAAAGGTTACTTAATTGATTAATTATTTTGTTAATTAAAGTGATTAATCTAATTTAATGGTGATGAGTAGGTGTTTGCTCTACAAGCTGAGGCCTTGCTGAAGCTTGTAAGACATGAAGAGGCCTATGCCACCTACCAAGAAAGACCCAGTTTCAGCATTGAACTTTGTACCAAGTTTTTTGGGTTGGCCAATTCTGCCTATCTCTCAATGATTGGGGCTCAGGTTTACCTGGCTGCTGGCAGGTTAGTTACTACTAAATAATCACGACTTTGGTAGGTCCCTTGTATTAATTTGCACCCACTAAACAAAACATACCTCACTTATTATCTATATTTTAAATTACGTATTATCTTATTATTGTAAAAGTTATTATATGGTCATTTATCTGTAACTTAATAGTTTTATTAGAAAATCAAATGTCAACATGTCTTAGGTTCGACTTACACCGGAGTCAATGAAAAATTATCGAAAAACATTAAGATGTGTTATTAAGGAGATAATTTGAAAATTAAAAACATAATAAAGAAAATAGAATACAAATACTCAATCAAAAATTTCCAATTCGTATCACTTTAGGGTCAACGTGCTTGTTACCTTATTGTTAATTATTGAATTTTTCTTATATTGGTATGGTAACTGAAAATCATCGATTTTTTAAAATGTCATGAGAAGATTAATTGCGCAAAAAATTCAAATAAAATTATAAATCTAAATAATTCATAATAAAAATCTTAACTATTATCAATATTTTTAATTATTTTATATATATATAGATAACTATTTTTTTTTATCAGATACATACGAATAACTTAAATATGATCATTTTGGTTGGTACATCAATTTTTTGTATTATTTTAAAGAGTCGATGCTTTTGATCACGACAGATGCCTAGGGGAATTCCTGTAATCCGGCATAACTAAAACGTACATCTTTTGATTGAAGTATTTTCCTAAAATTTGCACCGACCAAACACGTCACTCGGGAATCATATCATTATTCATTAGTAATTAAGTAGTAATAATCTTAATTAGATTTTTGGGGTTGGCAGGTTTCATGATGCGGTAGCAGCAGCTCAAAATGCAGGACGGCTCAGCCCAAGTGACAAGGCGGTTGCCGCGGTGGTGAAGAAGGCTCGAGCGGTTGCATCCGCCCGAGTGAGCGGCAACCTCCTCTTCAAAGCATCGAAATACTCCGAAGCATGCGTAGTATATAGCAAAGGATTAGAGCATGATCCGCACAACTCTATCTTACTCTGCAATCGAGCAGCTTGTCGTTCTAAACTTGGCCAATACGAGAAGGCAATCGAAGATTGCAATGCAGCACTTCATCTGCGGCCTTCTTATAGCAAGGCCAGGCTCCGCCGAGCTGACTGCAATGCCAAGGTAAAATCCAAATAGATTTTTCGACAAATTTGATTAGTACGGATAAGATTTTCTTTATATATGACATCTTATTTTTACTAAAAAAATAACGCACGATAAAAACTTCTGTTTCACACTACTTTTACATAATTTTATTCAATTTTGATAATATTTATTGATACGGTTAATTAATTAGGAAATAGGGTGATACATACTTATGGGCATTAGATTTACTTTTTATCAATTCATATTTGCCACCTATACATATTCCATACTGAATAGGGTGCCCTTAGAGTTTAGGCCCCTTAATTTGCCAACCTGCAGTCACCTTGACGTCGTGTTTACTCATAGGCCTACCTTACAAGATTCAGCTCGATTTTAAGTTTAAATTTATAAGTACATTCTAAATTTGATACTTGAAACTTAAAATTAAAACAATTAATCATTTTGAAATCACGAACTTAATTCTAAGTTGTAAATAAAGAACTAAAATAATCAAGCATGTGAATAAATAAAAAAATGTTGAAAAAGTTGAGTAGGAATGACGTTTTCTAAAGGGGTTCAGTCTTTATTAAAGACCAAATGTTCTATAGAGAGAGACTCTAATTTGAGTATGAAATATGACTAATAAGTATGCTTGTTATCGTATTAGTTGGAAAGATGGGGAGCTTCAATTCAAGATTATGAGGTTCTGATTAGAGAAACCCCTGGAGATGAGGAAGTTGGGAAGGCTTTATTTGAAGCCAAAATGGAGCTCAAAAGACAACATGGTGAAGATATTAAAGATGAGAAATTTGGATCAAATTTGGTTCTTATTTCCAGCAATGAGCGTTTTAGACATCTGGTGACATCCCCAGGTAACTCTCACTCTTACTTTCTCACCAATTTGATTGTCACAAGGCACCGAACTTGCAAAACTAGAAATAAGCAACAAAATGAACACTTTTGTCTCAATTTCAGGGATGTCAGTGGTGCTTTTTTGTAGCAAAACCAAGCAAAAGCATGTATTGCAAGCCCTTCAACAAGTCTGCAAAAGATTCCCATCTGTAAATTTTCTCAAGGTTGGTGATTTTTTTAAAGGGCGTCCGTTTTTTATTAAATAATACACGTTTAATTCTATATTATATAGATAACAAAACGTAATAAATTACATGTTATGGTTGTCTTTATAATGTAAATTCAGGTGGAAGTTGAAGACCATCCATACTTGGCAAAAATGGAGGACGTGAGCAGCATCCCAGCCTTCAAGATATACAAAAATGGATCAAGGGTCAAAGAAATTCCAGGCAACAAGCATGAATTACTAGAGAGCTCAGTCAAATTGTACAGCAGTTGATCAAGATTATTAGATTATACTAAACAGAAATTACACTTTATTATTTAGGCAGAAGAAAAGAAGAAGAAGAAGAAGCCCACATGAAGAAGAAAAAATTGATTGGGTTGATCTGATCTGTTTGTGATAACTTTGCCTGCAGTGCACATAAAGCAAAAAGGGTTAGAAAAGAATCGAATCAATGCAACAATATATTAAAATCTAAATTAGAAAGAAGCAGATTTGAGTGGAGGTGTATTTTATTTCTTCATGATTCTTTTATTTACTTACTTATATAGTAGTTACTTACATATTGGTTAGATTTGTGAGCTGGGTTTGGTTTGGAAAGGTTGCTCTTTTATCAATCACTCTGTCATTTTACTACCTTGACAATTGAGAGAGTTTTTGCATTGCTTCAAAGTTTCGAAGGCAGCCGAGTGTTGATTGAGCATAGCATAAAAAAAAAGCTTTGTGTGTCTTAATTCATTGATATTGTCTCAACTTATGTCTGAATTAGGAAATTTTTGCTAACTAAGTCTAAATGTACCATATATGTCTTGACATTTATGGGTTTCATGATGTTCTAGGCCCAAAACCCAATAGTTTGAGAAGGAGAAAAGTTTCAAGTCACATTGTATTGAATTCAAGCTGAGTTTGGTGGAGTTCAAGTGGAATTTGGCTGAATTCGAACTGAGTTGTGGGAGGAATTCAAGCCAAAAGCAAGTAAGAATTTGAGTCACACTGGACTAAATTTGAGTTAAATCAAGATTTGTGCTGAATTACGCTTAATAATTAGGCTTAATTCAAGTTTAGTCAAATTTTAAATCGAATTTTCAATTCATATAGTGATGAGAAAGTATTGTAACATTGGCCAACTATTTCAGGAATAAAAACACATTGGCCAACTACGAAAAATTTGAAAAAAAATTAAATCTTTAATAAATTAAAATGATATCTTCTATAAACATAATATTAACTTTAAATTTAGATCGAAATATATTTATCAATTAGATATATTCATTATAAACCCATCTACTATAATTTATAACGTCTGTTAATGATACAAAGGATATTGTTAATGATACAAAGGATATTGTTAATGATACGAAAGACATGAAATGGAGAATATGCATATAAGCTTGACAAAACGATCACGATTTAACTTAAAACTAATAGGTGAATCATGTTCTATTATCATCTTGATTTTAGTTGTAGTCTTATATGTATATTTTGTACTCTGCGATATTATTGCACACACTTTGTGGGTCCACCAATTCTGACGAGATGTTTTTTCTTGTTGGAACATTCTCGTTGCTCTGAACACTCATCGCAGACAGAAACGCAGACACGGACACAAATCTCACACTTAACAAGCCGCTGATTTAATTGGAGTCGCAGAAAAGCTCACCAGATTGATAATCACAAAATAAAATAACATAAAGTGCTGGCAAAATCTCTTTCCAGTAAAAAGAAGCAGCAAAACCTTAAAGCCTGTACAATGTACTAATAATCTATAAGTTTACAACAACAAGAAGAATGAAGGAAAAGAAAGCTAAAGGAGCTGTGGATTTACCAGTTTCCACTGAATAATTCACTGGACAAAACAGCTCACGAAAACCAAATCAACCAACACAATGAAAAAGAAAAGGAAAAAAAAAGTTCATATTTTTCTTTTTAAAAAAAAAAAGAGACGATCGCAATCATCATCTCTTCCAGCTTCGACTCCTGGAAATTGCATCTTTCATTCCACCAACAATCCATGTTTCCTTCGCAATGTCAGACGAAATCTTATAGAAATCGGAGTCATATGCCATCACCACCAACTTCTCTTTTTTCTTTATATTATTATCTTCATCCATTAAACTCTTCAATGTAACTTTTCCCTTTTTCTCTTCTTTTTCCATTCCATTTTCTCCTTCTTTTTCTTTGTCTTCATCTTCATCATCATTTTCTTCTTCTTCTTTCTCTTCTAGCCATGTTTTTGCAGGAGCAGACCTGCACCTCATCAGCAATAGAGCATTCGGCGGCGGAACAGAGGCGACTGGCTCTTCAGAACTCGACCCAATTCCAAAATCATCAACAAATTTAGGCCTTCGAACTTGATTCCCTTCCTTTTGATCTCCTTTATAGAACCCATGACTCTGATTTTCCGGTAAGACCATAAACCATTTCGAAAACACCGTGCTTGAGCTACTCTGTTCTGCACCGTCGCTAACTCCCTCACCACCCAAATTCATTTTTTCTCGACGGTCTCTGGTTTCTTCTTCCTCCTCCTCCTCCTCTTCTTCCTCATCGTCGCTAGTACTGTCCGACTGAGGAAAAGAACCAAAACATCGCAAATCGAACCTAATACTTCTCAAGCAAGTCAAAAATTGCATGATTTCTTTCTTGAACCCCAGAGCCTCAGCCCACTTGGGTCGTCTCTGTTTCCTCTGTTTTTTGTTGTTGTGGATTCTCTCAATCTCCTCCATCACCGACTGCCAGCTTTTGCATGAACCAGACTTGTGCCGGACCTTGATCTGCCCGGCGCAGGTAACTTTCGGCGACGTGGGCTCTGAAATCTCCGAGCCCATGGGCTTGGTCTTGGCCCATAACAGTGGACTGGCCTGGCCAAGCCCACTTCTTCCAATGCTTGATTTTTTAACCAGCTGCTGCTGATTATGGTGGTGGTGGTGGTGATGGTGGTTGTGATTTTGGTGTGAGAATTTGTTGGGTTCTGAAGGCCTGGCTGGGCTGCAAATTGGCTTGGGCATCAGTTTGAGATGTGTTCTTGAAGGAAAGCATACTAATAGATCTGCTGAGAGTGCTCCTTTGGCTTCCCTTGGCTTCATGATCTTTCTTCTTCAATTTCCTTTTCTTTTTCCTTGTGTCTCTCTATTTTGTGTATTTTTTTCTTAGATCTTGTGCTTTGCTTGCTTTCTTGTTCAAATTGGATGGCTTTTAAAACATAAGGAAGGAGGGCTTGACAGCTTTCCTTTGCTCTCTCCTTTTTTTATGTCTTTTTTTTTTTTTTCAAACACGAGAGGCAAATTTTAGACTTCTATTTTTTAAACTTCTCAAATTAAGTCAATTAAAAAAGATTCAATAAAAACAAACAAATTACATAAGAAAAGATGAGTGTGGAAATAAATTATCTTTAACATTTATTTCATTTCTTTTAACCTCTTTTCCATTTTTCACTATCAACATTGTTTAACATTCATTTACTGAGAGCTTAAAAAAAATTTACATTTATTACAAATAAATTATTTCTTTATGTGATAGTAATTTTAATATTATATATCACGTAGTAAAATACGTAAATAAAAGAAATAAACACCTATTATAGATAAATTCTTCTGCTGTCTATCTTGTTTTCTGACATTCCTTTTTGAACCCTTTGAAATGGGGTCACAAGCTCACAAGACATAGCTTCTTTCTTAGCCTTTACTTTTTTTTTTCCCCTTCACTTTATATAATTTAATGGTTGTTTAAAGACATATTAAAAAAAAGAAGAAAAATGAAGAAAGCAAAAGCCCACGAGGCTTGTTTCATGATCCAATCATAGCACCTACTTGTGAGCCCATGCCAGTTATGACTAATGACTCTCCTGCCCTATTTGGTAGTGCCCACAAACACAAAGCAAGTGAACAACTACCAAACCACTCGAGGGAGATAGATTTTTAACTGATTTTCAACCATGTTCATTTTGATGGGATATTTAAATAATTGGTTAGTGATTGATCTACCATATCATCTTAAGGAACCAAAAATCACTGCTTTAATTTAAGATGACATGTTAATTATTATGATAGGTAGGTAATGGAAATGGAAAGGAAATCTTAGGTAAAATTAAACTCCATATTAGAAGTAAGAATAGAAAGAAATCTTCTATATGATTAGGTTGTTAAACACATAAAATATATATGCCCTAGGTTTAGATTGGAGACAAAGGATTAGCGAAGGGGAATGCTACCTAACTTTCCCTTGATATCGTTTTGTGAGAAAGTTAAGATCGAATTTAATAATCATCAAATTTAAAATATTTTTGAATGTGGAAATTAAAATTTTATTGTTATAAAGGAGCTAAAAATGATTAAACATAAAAGAAAATGTATCCAATTTAATACATCCAAAGTAGTACATATGGAAAGAGGTCAGTCTCCTTATATGTCTAATCCTTTCTAATCCCCTCACAATGAAAAATATCATTCGTTTTTACCTTCAAATACCTTGAATTTTATAAATTATCTAATCTAATCCAATACTAACTACCAAATGAGCCCTATATAACAATCTAATCCCTATTTGCATCTAGCAATGCGGTATGATAGTCGAAACTATTCGCCTTCTATGTTATCCTATCAAACAAACAATGACTATGTGATTTGACTAAACTTTCACATTATTAATCAAACGACAAAAAATAATTTTCATTTTGGTTGATTCTGTTTTGTTTTTCCAAGAATCTCTAAAGAATTTTGAGAAAAAAGACAATTTCGATAATCAAACACATCTCATAACCTAAATAAAAAAAATTAGCGATTAAACTCTATCCAAAACTACATTTTCTTATTTATCTATTTTCTCCCTTGTCAAACACAAGAAATTAGGACTGAAGGATTGAGAAATACGACATGCATAGTAATGGCGGCTGCTGCGGGGGTGAGCTTTAAGAAATAAGAAAATTGAGTACTACAATTCTCACTTTAATTTCCTAAACTAATAAACCAGGCTGGTTATGAAAAGCACACCGTAAGCCTTGAAAACAAAGGATGGGATTACGATTCATTAATCAAATCAATAATTAATTAAGTAAAAGCAAAGTGAGGTTGTGATGATGAAGAGAGTCATGTACTTGAGAGCATATGGCCCCTCTAAACCACTACTTGCCTTAGGATTAGATGATTAGACTTTGCTTTCCTTTGGGGACCTTCCATCCCATGCCATTTCCTATTTGACATGCGTCTCTAGCCTTAAAAGCTCTATATTTATCGAACACCAATTGATTTTGAGTTAAATACTCTAATTGTTAATCCAATATGTTTCACTTTATCTGGTATGATTCATCGATGTATTTGAGCAATGAATCTCACATTACATTTTGGGGATTCTAATATTACAATGAGTGATACTTGCTTTTCAAGAGAATAAAGAGTCGAAATTGAAACCGCATACCATATGATGGAGGGAAATACCACCGAATCATAGTACAATAGAAAAGGATGATTATAATAACAACACTACTTGGGTACAGATTAAAGCCATGATTCTCAAACATGAAGCACTAGTAGCAGATTTGCCTTAAACTAAGCAGAGAATTTGGTATAACCATTAAGAATAGTTTAGGTTGAAAGCAACTTTCTTTATACACAGTTACTTTAATAGTGCAATATGTTGCCAACAAATTATGAAAAACATTGTATACATTCCCTCTAACCAACTTAGCTCTAACCAACTTAGCTATGTCCACATAGAGAGTTCATATGATCCTTCCAATGAAAAAGTTTGGAAAAGTAAGATGCGGACTAAGCAGGCTAGCCAAGTCAAAAGTAAGGGAAAAATATCGAAGAACGTAAAAAAGCAACATCTAAGTCGTTGACATATTGTTTATCTAATGCATCATTGAGACATGTAGGGTGAAGCGAACATGGTTGGAATGGAAAGAAGTTAGAGTTTTCAAACAATTGTTTCCAATTGTGAGAGGCGATAACTGGATGATGTCACATTCTCATAAATACAAAGCTCCTCCTATAATGAGTGATATATGTTAATCTCGTCTCTTTCAGTCACTCTCTACCGTGGACATCCTGTTTTCTAAGTGGTTAGATTAAGCTATATTTCTAACAACCGTAAGGTGACATTCTAGCAAACAAAGAAAAATCAGTAAAAGTAGAAACAAGTTAAAGAAAGGGGAGTGAAGGGAGAAAAATAGTGTGGAGGGTAAGAAGTCAAGAAATGAAGATGTATTGGTAACTTCCACACATGAAGTTTAATTCAAGTTACAGAAATAGTTTGAAGGTTTATGAATGGCCGTGACCCTAAGAGGGAGATTGACTTTGAAATAGTAAAGATGCATACTTTTTGCCAAATTGGGCAAAACAAAACCAGCTTGGACTCAACAAAGCTAGTAGGTGTATCATGTATGGTCTAATTTAACTAAAAGTTGAATTTCATGTCCCTTTTTTTTTTTTTTTTGAGAAACCTGCTCTTTCAGAAAATTATATATGACGTTAGAGTAACAGAGATGAAGGTCAGCCAATATGGCGATGAGGGATAAAATTCATGGCTTTCATTTCCAAATGTTTGCCCATAAATGTAACAAGTTATTATATACACAGAAAAATAAAGAGAAAAAAAGAAGATTAATTTATTGACTAATACAGGAAAAAAGAGAAGCTCATAACATATATGACTATGAGGGCCTAGCTCTAAAAGCCTGCTATGGTTTTCTTCTAAATATGATATGGGATTTGTTCTATCAACGTATTAGGTATTCTAAAGAGCATTATCTCCAATTGTTGTTCAGATAAAACTTATAACAAAAATTGTAGACTATAAGAAAATTTTAATATATCACCATCTGAGAGAAAAGGAAGATCAAAGTACGAAAATAACTATACATCAAAGTTGAAGAGACAGTAAAAACTATTAACCTTAGCAGAAGATATTGGTAAGCCTAAAAGATCACTAAGCATACTTTTGAGTAGCCATTGCTTACTTGTAACTTGTAAGCCAGTCACTCTTTCTAATGCATTCAAAGTTTACAGAATTTCATGGTAGCAGTATAATCGGATCCAAAGTAACGTCACTGTGAAAGCTAAAAGTAGTTTCAGAGACTAATAGAACAAAAGAAGAGTATACAAAAGAAAATCACTAACAATCACGAGCTTTTAATTTCCTTCCCAGCTAACTTTGGGTTCATAAGTTTACAAAAGACGAGTAGTATTTCTTAATTAAGTTCATTTCCGTAAGGAATAACATATTTCTCAGTAAACTTTGGGTCATAAGTTCACAACAGACTAGTTGTATTTCATAAGTTCATTTGCACAGGAATAACATATTTCTCAGCAAACTTGGGTTCAGAGTACTTACACATTGTGGCCAAATTTGGTGTTTTTGCAAGTAAATTTTTCTTTTCGAGGATCTCTATTACCCATATTTCTCAATTCTGGGTAATTAACTAAAAATAAGATATCAAACTCGCCAGTGTTGAGCAGTAGCTCAGTTACCTGCTTGACCTTTATCCCAACGTGCCGATCACCCTAACCGGCTGTTTATCCCGACCACCAGACGTCTTCACCGCACGAAAGCTCCCAGACGGCTTCCCACTCTCCAGAGAAACCTCTTTATTGCTCACCGACGGCTTCCCACTCGCCTGAGCAACCTCTTCATTGCTCCCAACCGGCCCCCCATCCGGCTGATAAAGAAATTCGATGCCCAAATCCAAGCTTGAAAAACCCTAACGAATCCCTAAAATCCAATCCGCCAAACCATAGAAAGTTAGAAACAGGTCATTATTGAATTTGGATTGAATCCATTCATGGATTGCAACTTTTTTTTTTCCCCTTTTTTTGCCCACCAGATGTTCGACCGTAGCTTGTTTTGTCTGCAATTTTGAAGGGTATTGTTCCTGTGCCCAAAATAACTTGAGCCTTTCACCCAAAAACTAACTTGAACTTGACAAAAGCAGCCAATTTATATTTTACTTGAGCTGGCTATGGGCTCTGCATCATGACCCGGGTCAAAATATAAATATTTAGTTTCTTGTTCGTAATTCAAAGTTGAACATACAAGTATAATACACATTCACTGAGTCATCTCACAAAGCCAAAAAAAATTCCCTTTACTGAGGAAATATAGGAAAGCACATATATTCTTAGGTAGCCAAAGTCGACCCACCATGAGTTAGCAATTCACCACATGTCACCGTACGAAGTGGCTTGGACAAATGCAGGCTGTGACGAGTTGAGAGGATTTGATGAGAAGCTTGTTTCATTGTTGGACGACATTGCGGATTGCAATCCAAGCATGCAAATGCTGTCCTCACAAGAGTGATCACTTCTCCAGCAACTTGATGTGTAGAATGGGAAATGCGTTGGTCCAAAACATCCACAATTGCCATAGAATGGTCAACTGGTAAAGCAGAAGATGATGACGCTGACGATCCTAAAGAAAAGTACGAGAGAAGTTCTCTCGGATGTCTTCCCATAATCACTTCCATTGTTACCACTCCGAAGCTATAAACATCGCATTTCTCATTCACTTCTGTTGTATAAGCAAGCTCTGCACATAAAAAACACTCATCGTGATTAATTGTTTACTGTTCAATGAATGTTAAGAAAATATTTATTGTATTACTTCAGATATTACTAGGTGCCATATATCCCAATGTGCCTGCAAGGGTAGTCCAATTGGCAGAGTCCGGGTTCAAAAACTTGGCAGTGCCAAAGTCTGAAACAGATGCCTCATTTTCGCAATCCAACAAAATATTTTTGGTTGATATGTCTCGATAATTGGTGGTATGCAATCGTGGTGCATGTAAGACAAAGCATGAGCTACGCCTTTGACTATATTCACCCTTCTACTCCACCCCAAATCTTTAGCTTCTTCATCTACAACATTTCGGCTAAGCTACCTTTTTCAAGATATTCATACACCAAAAACGAGTGTCGTGGATGCAAACAGAAACCATAAAGCTTCACAATATTCCGGTGTCGTATCTCAGTGAGTGTCTTTATTTCATTCAAGAATTCCCTATGAATATTATTCTCATCACCATCCCATTGCAGATGGAACTTCTTCACAGCCACTGTGTTGGAAGACGACAAAATCGCTTTGAAGACGCTTCCATGTCCCCCATTCCCAATGTAATATATGGAATCAAAATCTTTGGTTGCCCTTATGATCTCCTCATACATCGTTTTCCCGTCAAAATGTAGTATGGGAAACGAAACTTGTTCATGCATGCTACCATTTTCTAGATGGTGATTATGCTTCTTTCTTCTTTTTAATACATAGACAATTGTAAAAAAGGCAGATAGAAGAACGAGTGCTGCAAAAAGGGAAAATATGATTCCAAATGCCTGATTGAGTTTGATTTTTGAGTCATGTTTGTTGCATGTTTCAAAGCCCTAACTTTGCCACAAAATCCTTTGTTGCGTGCAGTGATATTGGGAAGGGGACCTTCCAAGTCATTGTAGGATATGTCAACAACCATCAAGCCATGCATGTCTTAAAAAATTGTTGGTATGAAGCCCGAAAGATTGTTGCGGGATAGATTGCAGGTAACCAAACTTACCAGATTGCTCATTACTGACGGTATGCTACCTTCAAGTGAGTTATTACTTAATTTTCGAGTGGTTTTGAATTTCAAAAATGCCCCTACAACGCTTAGGAATTTAGGGAATCCTAAGGGATGTACGTGTTTTGGTAGATTTTCGAGAAATTTTATTGGGCTTGGAGTTGTAAGTGAGTGGAAATTGATTCCGAGTTGTGATATTTAAACTAATAAAGCTGGACTTGTAGCTTGAATGGAGTGGGCCTTATAGCTTGAAGAAATTTGGGCTTATGGTTTGCACTTTCTGATGGCCCATTGAGATTAAACCCCATTTATGAGCTAGGGTTTAATTTCCTCTTTAAGTAGGAATGTGTGTCCTCTCTTCTCCAAAAACAAGGGAAAATTCTTGTCTTGGAAGAGCTTCAGTTGAGGTGGAGAGTAAGGGTTTTATTAGGTAACTTCATTTTCGTTTTGAATCTCCCTTTAATTTTTTGTGGTTTTTTTTTTTTTCTGTTTCAATGTTGTACGAAAAAAAGGATTGAAGATGGGTTGTCCTCGAGGAACAGAGAAAATGACAGAAGGAGAAAACAAATTGGGGCATCGACTGGTGTGAAATGGAGACAAAGGTTGACGGCTACAGTGCAACCTCTGTCAGATGTCTGCGCATCACATGCGCTCTGATTGGAGGCTTGCTTTTGGCGGGCCTTGCTCTGGTGGTGGATCAGGCTTTTTGTCTGATGACACAACAAGATGGACACATGACGACTTGCCTTTCGTTGTGGGATGAACTGAAGGAGGACGCGTGGGAACCTTTTGTAGGCCTACGTAATATATAGGGCTAGGCACTGTATGACACGACCCATCCCAATCCCCCGGGATTACCATGGAATGTGACGTGCTCCCGTCTGACAAGAGGCGCCAGACAAGGGATAACCGATTGCCATTGCCCAAACGGGCTTCCAGAGTGCGTAAGGATCGATGGAGGAGGTGTGCGATGCTCAAGTCTCTGCTGCAGTCGTATCCGGAATCAACCTGAAGGGCATTGAAAACAAAAGCTGTGAGTGGACGAAAATAAACAAGTCTGTTTAAAACATTTATAAGACATTTATGCCCCTCAGTAAAATCATATGCATGCGCCACAAACCAATGATCACACATTTATTTAGAAATAACCTTTAGGGCCTTAGCCCGGAAACCAAAGCATAGTTTCAACTTCCCAAAAGTCAATCCAAGAGTTATTTCATAAATCCAGTAATATGAATCATAAGGCATATAATATAAACCATAACCATAATTTTAGCCACTGCACTATACACTCCAATCCGACATCCCTGATGTCTGACGTCCCTGACGTCAATAAGGTCACAATCACAAGGCTACGCGTGCCACTCGGGTCTCAATTTTCCGAGTTAAATCCCCGAACCCCGTTCGGGTACAGCATCACCTGATGCAGCATCACCTGATGCTTAGCGTCATAGACGCTGGACGTACTAGACGCCCGTGACCTCTCCGGGGTACCTCATCCGGAGGAGACAATATAATATGGAAGGATCTATACAGTGCAGTACCAAATACATTTTATCGATATCCACATGCAAGGCATATATATATACATGGATAAAAATCCAAACCAATCATTAAGTTTCATCAGACGGGTCTCAAGCCCAAATACCGTGAAATGTGCCATAACCAGATTTTCCATATCATCAAAACCACTATTGTTTTTAGCATGTGAATATATATAAAATGTAAACCAGAAAACATTTATTCAATTCCGTTTTAGGGTCCCCGACCCGCAAACACATGTAGAAGTCAACTGGGCCCCTGGCCCGATTTCATAAGTTAACTGGGCCCTTGGCCCGATTCACAAGTTAACTGGGCCCCTGGCCCGATTTCATAAATCAACTGGGCCCCTGGCCCGATTTCACTTTATCAAATTTGTAACCGTTTCATGAAATCATATCCAACCACATTTTGGAAATCCGTGCAAATCCAGAAAAATCTCGATTTACGTGCAAACACGTAAATCGCCTCGAAATGCGTGAAAATATATAAATTCCCTGATATCCAAAACAAATCATTTAATCACAATTTATAACAATCATGAAACAGTTATGCATGCATCGAATTTATAAAACCAATGTCCACTCACAAACCGTTTAACCGAGCGCCTCGATATGCGTGCCATAGGCCTTCCCGGGCCACATCACTATCATCGGGACTCCCAATCCTGTTCAAATCAATTTAGAGGATCACTAACCTCATCATTAACATCCTATTCAAGTCCCGAAATTTTTCCGAATTTTTAAGTATTTTTAAACTGGATTTAAAACCTTCGGACATCCCGAACAATAACGAAACGGGATCCGATCGACACGAAACCAACGCTAAAATGTTCGTTACATTGTATAGGATAAAAGTCATGTTGACCTCACCTCGAGATTCGTGTCCACGCGCCGTCACGTGCCGCCGTGAGTGGCTGCGCGTGAAAGCCACGCGCCTGCTACAGTGACTGCTACAGTGTTCCTTCTTCACCCGTTTGTCTGGTAAACGGGTTGGAAAGCCCGCGATAGGATCCGGTTCAATCACCCTCAATTCGATATCAATTCAATCCGTTATTGATCCTACAACAATCATCAATCCCCCAATTTCAGTTCTGTGTCCATAATTAGCATCAACCATTCCCTAATCAAGTCAACAACCCGTGATCACCCAAAACGGGTCGATCACCAAAACTCCTCCAATCCTCAACCATTATCAAATTAACTTCACAGGAAGCTAATAAGGACTAATACGAACCAATTACCATGATTAATTGAACTTGACAATACCTCAATCGTCACAACCCAAGCTCGAGTTTTCCGGCCGTCCACCATGTCCGTTCACGGCCCTAGGAGCTCCCAAGCTTGCCCCAAATGATCTGGATCGACTGGAAATGATCCCAGAGAGCTAAATGAGTCGTCAAATTGCCCTGGGCTGGCCCAGAACCCCGAACTGGATTTTTGAATTTGTTAAACACAGTTTCGGGTTTCAGGACAAACTTCCACCATTTTCACTCTATTCCTTTCATTCCCAATCTCAGAGTCAACCTTTCGACTCACTCTCCATTCTAACAATCCTAAACAGCCATTAAAAGCATCCAAAAGTGCCACACCGGCCACTGCGCAATGTCCCCTGCACTGACCCGAAAACAATAGAAAAACCAGTGTCCATGTTGTGCAATCGATTGCCAGCACCCCACATGTGCAATCACACAACAAAGCTGCCCCAACAACAGTCCATTAATTGATAAACAATCAAGGGATCGATCGCACAAACCTCCCACTTCACGGCTGATTCAATCAAACAGTCCCCCGTGAAATTACAATTCTGCCCCTGTGCAGAAAATTACCAAAATGCCCCTCACGCATCCTGACCCGTAACTCGGTCATACGGACTCCGATTGATGCGTGCCGCCTGTCATTGGATTTGTATCGACGATACCTACGTAACGGTCCTTGGCCCTCGGCCATCGGACATCCCGGTCAAAAAGTCAACATTTGCCCATATATCGTCCAAATTACGAAAATGCCCCTGGACTTCCGTACATCATAACTTTCACCACGAACGTCGGAATCGAACGTGCCACCTGTCTATGAACTCGTGACGTCCCGAACTACGTCACGGTCATCAGTCAAAGTCCATTTGACCATCCGAATTAAAAGTCAACGTTTTGCCCACGCCCAGGGGCAAAACGGTCATTTTGCACAATTCGTCCGAAATCACACAACTAATCCCAGATTAGTAAATCACCATTAAATATTTATTAAATCCCGATATTCGGGACGGGTCGTTACACTGTAGTGGTTAACAGAGATGGGTGACAGAGGTGGACGCGTGGCGAGCATCCAAGAGGCGCGACAGACTACGGGGCGCGGCTGTCAGTGGACTGTGTATGAAGGGGACATATGGTGGATTTTGTGCAGTGGAGCAAGGCACAGGCTCTGCGCGTTAGGCAACCGTGACATCTACGTGGAGGAGTGGGTCGTGGGCCCTGTGCATCAGGCGACAATGTCGCTGTCGGTTTGGGCTCGAGTGCTAATTGGACAAGAAGCTGGTGAGGCTTATTTTTGTATGTTGCAGACTTGAAAAGGTTAACAGGTGGCATTTTCTAGTTGGAGGTTTAAAAAGTGGTGAGGCCTTTTGCCGTGCGGTGAGACGCGCGCACCTTACACGCTTTCTAACTGGTTGCAGCAACTGGCACGGTGGCCGAAGTGCCACGTGGAGAGCACTAGCTGGGCGATCCTTTAGTTTTGGTGATCAGTGGGTGAGGGCAGGCTACCCAGCTTTGAATCCATCCTTTCTTTGGTTGCCATATGGCGAGCTGCGAGTGGACCATACTTTGGCTTGACTATTTGTATTTAATATATGTATATATATTAAATATATTATTATTGATGTTTATTTGACTTTCGTATGCATATTTAAATGTTTGACGTATTTTTGCAAGTATATTTATATATATAAATATATTAGTATATTAAAATGTGTATTTAATATATTAACGTTATTAATATGTATTTGATAATAAAATATGTATTTTGAATAACCATATGTGTACATATTCAATGTGTGTATACTTGGTATATATTCATTACTGAAACTAATAAATTTGTCCCTTTATTGCAGGTTGACCTTTTTGAGGACCTTGGGAGTTTGGAACGACCATTGTCCCTGATTCAGCTAGCAAAAAATTTGCCTTTTCGAGGCGACCATTTTGAGATGCGTCAAGGTGCACTTCTAGAGAGGCTTGGTAGACTTGAAATGTGGGAGTAGGGTGGCTCACGTGGTCATAATCTATTCTGTTAGAAGGATAAAGACTTTGAAGGACCTGGAGAATTCCAGTCGTGAAAGATCCGCAACAAACATGCATTTCCAGAAAGGGTGCTTGCAGAGCATTGCGATAGATGTTCCTCCACGAAGACTCCCAAGAATGGCAAGGGAAGAAATTCCAAATCCAGTCGATGGACCAAATTCCATCATTTGATCATCAGTTGGGGATTCAAATTTTTGTTTTTGAAGTTTTTCTCTGGGATCCTCAGTCAGATGGGTTGCTCTCCTCCTCAGCTGGATGTTGACTTTTATAGGCACATTATGTGTTTTGAGAAGTCGAACGAGTTCTTTAGATTGGAGCTTTCTGGCTAGGAATTTTGGCATTGCTAATCCATAGCGCGTGACGAGCTCTCTAATGGAAGTCAACCTAATGGAAGTCTTACGCAGGTTATTCCCAAAGTGGAATTGTTTGTGAATACTGTATTTAATGAGCGAGCGTATAGACATAGTTGTTTTGAGGTGAGAGGTGCATGAGACCACAACTGTAGTGGAAACATGAGGATTGCATCTCGCTTCCATACCCGCCATGAATTGTATTCTTATTTTGAAAGTCATCATGATCTTAAGAAGACCAACATATGTAAGACTCGTGTCCTGGAGGGAACGGTGAACGATCCCACATTCCTGCGAGGGGGGAATGATCTTGGAAGGGAATGTTGGTGTGCCTTAAAGGTGTAGGCACACACCTATCTAGCACGAGGCCTTCTAGGAGTTCACTGGCTTTGGTTTCTTGGGGAACTCCAAAGTTAAGCGAGTGGAGGCTGATGCAATCGCATGATGGGTGACCCACTGGGAAGTTGCACCGTGAGCTCCCAGGAACAAAACCCATCGGGCTAGGCTGGTTCGGCCAGTGAGTCTAGAGGGGACAATATCGTGTTAGATAGAGTAGGGTGCTGCGCAACTCTGATCTAAGCGAGGCCTTCTGGGATCTCACTGGCTTTGGATTCCTGGGGAACTCTAAAGTTAAGCGAGTGGAGGTTGGTGCAATTCCATGATGGGTGACCCCCCGAGAAGTTGCACCGTGAGCTCCCGAAAACAAAACCGTGAGGGGGAGGAGGCCCAAAGCGGACAATACCGTGCTAGAGTCAGATCCCCACAGAGGAGTGTCGGGTCCTGACAGAATGGTATCAGAGCCAGACCCCGATCGGGAAGTGTGCCAGTGAGGACGCTGGGTCCTAAGAGAGGTGGATTGTAAGACTCGTGTCTTGGAGGGAACGGTGAACGATCCCACATTCCTGCGAGGGGGGAATGGTCTGGGAAGAGAATGGTGATGTACCTTAAAGTTGTAGGCACACACCTATCTAGCGCGAGACCTTCTGGGAGATCATTGACTTTGGATTCCTAGGGAACTCCAAAGTTAAGCGAGTGGAGGCTGGTGCAATCCCATGATGGGTGACCCACTGGGAAGTTGCACCGTGTGCTCCCGAGAAAAAAACTCTTCGGGCTGGGCTGGTTCGACCAGTGAGTCTAGAGGGGACAATATCGTGTTAGATAGAGTGGGCCGCTGCGTAACTCTGATCTAAGCGAAGCCTTCTGGGAGCTCACTAGCTTTGGATTCCTGGGGAACTCTAAAGTTAAGCAAGTGGAGGTTGGTGCAATTCCATGATGGGTGACCCCCTGGGAAGTTACACCGTGAGCTCCCGAAAACAAAACCGTGAGGGCAAGGAGGCCCAAATCGGACAATATCGTGCTAGAGTCGGATCCCGACAGAGGAGGGTCGGGTCCTGACACATAGCTCTGAAATTGCCTCCTGAATTTCGTGATATGAGTTGGTTATTTAGCCTATCCAGAGAATATAATGGTGGAAGGCTTCCTGCTAGCTTAGTCAATGAGTGGTTAAGTGCTCCACTACACCTAAAGAGAGCTGTTATTCAGAAGAAAAACCATAAATAAGGACTTGCCGCACCTGTAACGACCTGTCACAAATTTTTGGGATAAATTAAGACTTAATTATTGATTAGCAAGACTAATCGGAGGTCCGATACACGAGGGCCGAAAACCGTTACGTAGATCGAGTCAATACGAGTCCGTAGACAAGCGGCACGTCGAAATCGGACATTCGACGGGAAAGTTATGGTTCACAGAAGGTCTGGAGTACTATTGCATGAATTACGAGGCGAGGTGGAATTTGTCCTCATGTGGGCCTAGATTTTTGTTGCAGGCCCAATGGATGAGTGACAAGTGTCACTTATCCATTGCTCCCATTACACAAATACATGCATATGTTTTCCCTTCTTCCTATTCGATCATCCTAACCCGATGAACCCAAAACCAAACTCCTCCCCCCTATTTGAATCTGTGTGAGGCCAAAAGAGGAGTTGAGGGTGAGTGATGGACTAAGAGAGACGGTGGCAGGCTTCAGGACCGCCATAGGCGGCTGTGGAGTTCACGACAAAGGTAACCCGAACCCCCCTTTTCATTTCAAATTTTGAAATTGTGTTTTGGATGTTTAAGGGTTGTTCTAATGATTAAATGATGGTTGTGGGGGTTGTACGAGTCGAGAGGGATCATGAATGGTGGTTGAGGATGGCTGAGCAGCCAGACAGACAACCATGAAGATTTTCGGTGGCTGGCCATCGAATTCGGTTTCCGGCCAAGTACGCTCGAATCAAACCTCCAAACCTGTTTTTAAGGTTCCTAGAAACTAAATGGGATCATTAGGATGAAGTTTTGGTCCCTAGATGTGCCCAGAACATGAAATGGAACTTTGGGCTTAAAATGGATTATTGAACCAATGAGTTTTAGGACTGTTTTCATGGATTTAATTGCATAAAACACTTCCTAGGGCAGATTAGAGAGGATTGGTGGAAAGAAGGAAGAAAAAGGACGAAAAAATAGGAAGATATAGGGGGAACCGGCCGGACCAGTAGACCGGTTGGGGACCAGTCTGTGCGAGGAAGAAGACGGTCATGTAGCAGGTGACACGACCCATCCCGATCCCCCTGGGATTAACACGGGATGTGTCATGATCCCTTCTGACACGAAGTGTCAGACAAGGGATAATTCAAACCTTTAGCCCGACCGGCTTCCAAAGCGCGCCAGGATCCAGTGGAGGAGTGTGATGTCTTTGTCTCTGCTACAATCCGCATCCGAAATCAATCTGAAAGGCATTAAAAACCAGAAAAGATTGTGAGTGGACAAAAATAAATGAGTTCATAAAAACATATTTCAAAAAGACATTTATGCCCTTCACTAAAAAGTATGCATGCATACAAAACCATTTATCCAAATAACCATTATTAGGGTCTTAGCCCAAATTCCGTAAATCCAAATCATACGGGCTCCTGCCCAAAACCATTTACACAAGTCCATAATTCATTTCAACCATATGTGGGAACTCAACCCAAAACCATAAATCCGAATATGTGGGTCATTGCCCAAATCCATTTACTATTCACAAAACACAATTTCACAAATCCAAGAAATCATGTTTACCATATATATATCATATAACCAATCTTGTCACGGTTTCCAAAGCTACACGCGTGCTACCTGGGGTCTTAAATCCCAAGTCTCCCTAGGGTCCACCTAGGTCAATGTCCGTAGATCATTGACCTTCCCTAGGGATTATAATCCATAAGCCTTCCTGAGAGTAAGGTACCCAACGGGGGCGACTCCACTCAGTTAGTGTTTCGTGACTACTCCGGGGTCCACCCAGGAAAATGACCCTCCCCGGAGGAGACAATCCATAAATAAGGATGGTATACGAAAAACCATTTTGTAGTCGTTCTCAAAACCTTTCAAACCTTTCAAAGGATCCATACCCGATCCCCATAAACCGTCATGAAACCAGAAATCCATGTATGGGTCCCCGACCCGAAATCACAATCGTAAACCATAACTGGGCCCCAAGCCCGAATTCGTAAACCAATTGGGCCTCGTGCTTGATTTCGTAAACCAACTGGGTCTCGTGCCCGATTTCGTGAAACAATTGAGCCTCGTGCCTGATTATGTAACTAACTGGGCCTCAAGTCCGATTATGTAACTAACTGGGCCTCAAGCCCGATTATGTAAGCTAACTGGGCCTCCGGCCAGATTCATAAACCAACTGGGCCTCGAGCCTGATTCGTAAACCAACTGAGCCTCTGTCCCGATTCGTAAACCAACTGGGCCTCGAGCCCGATTCGTAAACCAACTGGGCCTCTGGCCCGATGCCTTATTAAATCAAATGAACTCCAAGTCCGAGAGTTCGTAAATCAAATGGGTCTCATACCCGATTCCATATTTTCAAATACGAAATCAATTCACGAACCAATTGGGCCTCTAGCTGGATAACGCAACTAAATGGACTTCAAGTCCGTGGGTTTCCAAAACAAATGGGTCTCGTGGCCGAGTTTCCCTTTTCTGTGGGTTATTGTCAGGACCCACCCCGGTTCCACCCCGAAAACCGAGGTAAATCCTGCTCCCGTCTGACACCTCGACACAAAGACCAAAGTAACTTCACGAAAACCGCCAATTTACATCGTCAGACGCAGGAGAATTTAAAACACGACAAGTCAACCGTTATACAGAGCATAGTACCAAACAAAGTACACACAAAGTACACGCACAACGGGAAAATTTAAACCACTCCGGGGTCACTCTCGAGTACTCTATGCCTCCGACGCTGCCTCAACGTCAACCCCCGCGCTAGCTCCACGACCTAGAGGGCATTTAAAAACAGAAAAGCGTGAGTGGGCCAAAATAAAAGCTTTCAAAAACCATTTCATAAACAAACCAAGGTTTTGCCCTCCGTTTTGAAAACATACATGCATAACCCAGTATTTGAAAAAGGATCGTCATAAAAACAGTTGCAGAATCATCATAAAAACAGTTATAGAAATCACGTCATAAGCATCATAAAACCATATCATAAAACAATACCCAACAAATCATTATCCGATCAAACATGCTGGACCTATCTGAGTCTTTAAACTCCCGAGTCTTTAAACTCAATCCAGGCCTCAATAATCCGAGTCTTTAAACTCCCGAGTCTTTAAACTCAACAGGCCTACAGGGGAAATATCAATATATCCGAGTTTTTAAACTCCCGAGTCTTTAAACTCAATCCGGGTCTTTAAAC
This sequence comes from Prinsepia uniflora, assembly GCA_032719365.1. Lineage (NCBI taxonomy): Eukaryota > Viridiplantae > Streptophyta > Magnoliopsida > Rosales > Rosaceae > Prinsepia > Prinsepia uniflora. The sequence goes on along the minus strand of CM064865.1, from coordinate 3,103,824 downwards.
CCAATCCGGGCCCGTCCCCCTTCAATCACAATATCCGGGTCTTTAAACCCAATATCCAGATCCAGAAAATCCAATCCAAAACCGTTTGAAAACCAATTCTAAATCCATATCCAAACTCGAATCCGAAATCACCGGTCTGATGCCCTTCCGGCGTCCAGAACCGTCATTCCGAACCCAAATCCGGAAATCCACTTTTCAACTTTAAAATAAAATCTCGCTTCTCGAAATCCGATTCTAAAACCGAAAACCTTTGCTCATCAAATCATGTCTTAAATCCATTTATAACCATTGAAAATCACTTATCATTTGAAATCCCAAAATCATGACATCGAAATCAGAATTCAAAGTTTTTTCGTAAAATGTGCTGAAAATCGTACTTTCTCGAAAAACGTGCAAATATGTAAAACCAACATAGCATATCCAACAATCATGAAATCACAGGTAAAACCATAAAACAATTATAGAAAAACAGTTATACATGCTCAATTATAGAGAAGGGGTCCATTCACAGATACCGGGCACGTCACTCGCGTCCCGTACGTCTCGTACGTTCCTCAGCCTCCTCGGGGATTCCTGATCCTGTCACAAGTCACCAAAGTACGTCACTAACAAGTCCACTAAGGTCCTCCTAATTTCCCACAAAAATCCCCGGGTCCTAAACGTAAAGAACCGAGACCCTAAACCTTCAACCTCACAGAACTAACTCGAATCGACGTCCGATTAACCCGAAACCTATCCCAATAGATTCGTTACAACATCTAAACCAAAAACTTAGTTGAAAGTTTCCCTAGAAACCGTCGCACGCGCCGCCCAAAGTGGCATGCGCGTGGGCCTCACGTGCCTGCATAGTCACTGTTCATCTTCAACCTCTCGACCCCGTGTACTGTTTCGGACTAGCGTGACCGGTTCTTCGCCGTCCGTCCACCATTTCTGCTCCTCTTTTCACCATTCTCTTCGCCCTCTACCCAGTAATCCATTCCCCTTATCAAAACTCTCCAACACGGCCTCTAAACCAATGTCCCTAACTCGAACCCGTGACCTACACAAACCTCTGTTCCACAATCCGACCACCCGTACACTTCCCCTTCACGGCTTCGACACCAAAAGGTTCCTAAGGACCTAAGGAATCGATTAGAACTTACCAAACACCTCGACTCGTACTCAAAAGCCACGACTTCCAGTTTGAGCTTTCACGGCAAAACAGAGCAAATAAACGGGGGAGGGGGGGGGGGGGGGGGGGGGAGAGAAATTACCTGTGCTCAGGCTGCCACCGCGAGCTCCGCCGTGCCTACGAGTCTCCTTTCGTCCTCCTCCATCATCTGGACACCACCACCAGCCTCGATTTTTCAAGCACGACAACACACCACCCAAACCCCCTCTCTGTTTTCCCTGAGAACTCCCCCTCTCCTCACACCAGGTTCCTCACGAAACTCTCACTCAAACTCACTCATCAGGTCTCACTTAATCTCTACTCTCACTCACCAAATCACAGTACCTCACACCGCCCTTCACCTGATCAATTTCCCTCTCAATCCTCACTCTGTTTCTCTCTTCTTCGAACAAACACGATGCACACACTGCAAAATTTTTAAAACACACACCGTGCACGGCCTAGAACCCACTAGACACATTGCACGTGTCCACCATCCCATGGTCCAACTCAAAATATCCAATTAAAGCCTGGACACTTGTCCTCATCTGGTGTGCACAAATCCCAATGCACCAAAAAGACCAAAATGCCCCTGTGAGTTAAAATTACCATTTTGCCCTTGCCGTTCTAGACCCGTATCTCGCCCGTCCAATTTCCGATGAAGGCATGCCGCCTGTCGTTGAACCCAGGACGACGAGATCTACCTAACGGTTCTCGGTCTACGTGTCAAAACCCGATCGTACGAAAAGTCAACTTTTCCCCCTATTTGAACCAAATTACGGTAATGCCCTCAACCTTCCAAACATCATAACTTCCTCCTCGGATGTCGGAATCGGGCGTGCCACCTGTCTACGGTCTCGTGACGTCCCGAACTACGTCACGGTCATCGGTCAATACCCAATTAACCGTCCGAACTAAAAGTCAACATTTTACTCAAACTAGGGGCAAACTCGTCATTTTACACCCAGAGTCCACAGTAACCAACTAAACACCGATTAGACTCACTAATCCCATCTTAAATACTCTGCTAATCCTGTTTCTCGGAACGGGTCGTTACAGTTATAATCCATAAGCCTTCCTGAGAGTAAGGTACCCAACGGGGGCGACTCCACTCAGTTTGTGCTCCGTGACTAATCCGAGGTCCACCCAGGCCAACGACCCTCCCCGAATGAGACAATCCATAAATAAGGATGGTATACAAAAAACCATTTTGTAATTGTTCTCAAAACTTTTCAAACCTTTCAAAAGATCCATGCCCGGTCCCTATAAACCGTCATGTAACCAGAAATCCATTTATGGGTCCCCGACCCGAAATCACAATCGTAACCCATAATTGGGCCCCAAGCCCGAATTCGTAAACCAACTGGGCCTCGTGCCCGATTATGTAACTAATTGGGCCTCAAGTCCGATTATGTAACTAACTGGGCCTCAAGCCCGATTATGTAAGCTAACTGAGGCTCCGACCCGATTCGTAAACCAACTGGGACTCGAGTCCGATTCATAAACCAACTGAGCCTCCGGCCCGATTTGTAAACCAACTGGGCCTCCAGCCAGATTCGTAAACCAACTAGGCCTCGAGCCCGATTCGTAAACCAACTGGGCCTCTAGCCCTATGCCTTATTAAATCAAATGAACTCCAAGTCCGAGAGTTCGTAAATCAAATGGGTCTCATGCCCAATTCCATATTTTCAATCTGAAATCAATTTACGAGCCAATTGGGCCTCTAGCCGGATAACGCAACTAAATGGACTTCAAGTCCGGGGGTTTCCAAAACAAATGGGTCTCGTGCCCGAGTTTCCCTTTTCAAATCCAAAACCATTTCATTAAACCATTACGGAAACCATAAGTACGTATAACCACAACGTAAAATCATAAACCTCGTTATACGTGAAAATACGTAAATCACCTTGAAATACGTGTAATCATGTAAATCACCAATCCATAATCATCATGATAGAAATCATATCTATAAAACATATAAAACATTTATGCATACATCACAGTTTAGAAATCAAGGTCCATTAACAGACCGTCTTATGCTGCAGCCTCGATTTGCGTGCTAAACCTGTCCAAATCACACTAGAGGGTTACTAACTACCTTATTAACCTCTCATTGAAGTTCTGTAATTTTCGTGACTTTAACTATTTTTAAACCTGATGCTAAACCTTCGGACATCCCAAACTATATCGAAACGATGTCCAATCGACACGAAACCAGTCCCAAAATGTTCGTTACATCTAATAGATGATTTCATGTGTTGAAAGTTTCCCCAAAAGACCCTCTACGGGCCCCCACGCGTGGCCTAAACCCCCTACGTGTTAAAGCCACGCGTGACACTGTTCATCACCCCTAACCTTGGGTGAACCGGGTTCGCCTAGTTTCGACCGGACCGGCGTGACCGGTCCAGTGCTCTAACTCTCTCATTTTTCGTCATTTCTCACCCATTTCAATTCCTATACCTTTGTCTACTCATTTCCAATCAACCTATGGATTCAAAACACATAAAAAGGACCCAGAAACTACCTGTGGAGATCGAACCTCACGACCCTATTTTTTTTCCTCCTCTGCCTAGGCTGCTCAACCATCCCCAGTCCACGATCTTGATCCCAATCGACAAGTATGACCACTAGAAACATTAACCAATCCTTAGAACCGATCTAAAACCTTCAAACCCAAACATCCAAGTTTGAACGTAAAGCTTACCTCACGGGTTCTCGGCCACCGTGCGCGTTGGCCCTCGCGGTCAACGCCACTATCATCGCCTCACTTCATCATCTCATCCTCAACCATGAGCCACCACCATCAGATGAGGTTTAGGGATGGGTGGTGAGTATGGTTCATGGTGTTCGAGTTTTGAAGAAAAACAAGGAAAAATGGTGAAGTTTGATGATAATAAACAGATGATGAAAATGGTGGAGATGAAAGGTGGAGATGAGAGGAAGAAATAGGGATGGACGGTGAGGATGAAAAGATGAGAGAAGTGGGAATTATAAAATAATAAAAATAATATTATTTTAATATAAAAACCCACCAATCAAGAATGAGATCCACAAATTGGGGGAGATGGCCAATTGGATGAGTGACACTTGTCACTCATACAAGGGTCCCACATTATTAAATCAGCCAAAATAGAATTAATTAATATTTAATTCGGATCCCGAGACGTAAATCCCCAATTTCACTCCCGTGACCATAAATTTTCCGTCCGACGTCCGATTTCGACGTGCCGCCTGTCTACGGACTCGTGACGTCCCGATCTAGGTCACGATCATTGGTCCTCGTACGTTTGACGCCCCGAGTCAAAAGTTAACATTTTACCGTAGACTCGAGATAAAACGGTCATTTTACACCGTCCGTTCGAATTCCCTCAACTAATCATCGATTAATCTCACTAATCCTTCATTAATCACTAATCAAATCCTGGAATTCGGGGACGGGTCGTTACAACCTTCTCCCCTTAAATAATTTCGTCCTCAAAATTCCAACTTTCCCGATTCCACAACCACCTCATGGAAAGTAATTTCGACCTCACAACAAATGTACACTTGTACATCCACTAACCAGAACGACACTTGTCTGCACCTAGATGTTCCATCATGAACTCATGTCTTATTGACTACACCCGATCACGTCGAGCGAAATTGATCACACGTTCCGAGCTGATGCCACCCGAAAATTCTAACATTTCGCTAACACAATCAACTTAACGGTTCCTTCCTCAATCACCAATCTATCATGACGTTTGCTCCCGCTGGGAGTCACCAAATTTCACTCATCGTTCCACGTTGACACATCCCGCCAAACTGTCACCACTTGACAACCGCCAGTCGAAAACTGACACTATACTTACTTGTGGTTACACTAACCGCCAACTCACTCACCCTGAGTATACGTATACCAACATCTCACTCGACCTATGTGTAACTAGACCCATCAGAATCACTCTGACCCAGCGCACAGTATCCTATGTCCAGTTCACGTCCTCAACTAATCCAATAGTATCGGGACTAAGCCGACTACCAACACGCTCAACAACATACCACTGTTATAACCTATATACCGTCCCCAGGCACCACAAGCTTGTCCAGTATCTATCCTCGTTCAACGTACCACGTACGTACATCCATCCACCAACCAGCCTACAACTTAGATCGTAGCCAATCACGTTTCAATTTTGGAGTCCATCTGTCTAATCCAGTACTAGACAGATCGAAAACTCCAACCCATCATCCATTTTGAGTCCCACGGTCACCCGACCAGCATCAATACGTCTACTTCTAATCATGTAATCCAACACGTATCATTCTAACTCACGCCTACCAAGGCGTACCCATTCATGCCAACTGGGCATCAAATCTTACCAACGTCTACCGAGACGCATCAACTCCGAACCTAACGGTTACCCGCTTACTCGATTACCAACTCATATTCGATTGACTTTGAAAGGAAGCCAATCCCACCATCCATACATCTAAGGCTGACCAAATTCGACCCCATCGGACACCTACTCGCTCGATTAATACACCATATGGGATTTACCTAGAAAAGAGTTCAATCCCAACATCTTCATACTCAAATATCCAAGTAAGAGCAATAACTCTCCACCTAATCTGATCATCAAGATCACGATCCTTGATCATCAAGATCACGATCCTTGATCATCACAATGCCCAAAGTCCTCAACATCAAAATCCCGATCCACCTAGGATCCACACATGTTATCCCTCAGCTAACTACCCATCTGAAATCTGGTCCTAGGGTCTTACACCCTCTTCTAATCCTTTGTCAGTCACATTACACCTTAACCAATTCTCCCATCTAAACAGATCAGTCAACGACGAGACACATCGAGACTGTGGGTCCTCTCCAATTACCTCATATCGATCCTTGTCATTCCACCTAGAAAAATCAAGGGTGTTCCAAAATGATGACATCACCATTCATCCTACGTGAATGCAAACAAAAAATCATTGCAATCACCACACCACGTAACCCAACATCGTCTGCCACCAAGCAGAAAATGAGAAATCTCATTCACCTAACCTCGAAATACTCAATTCCTCCTGATGACCCAAAAAAAATCACGGGTCCACCAACCAATACACGATAAATGTACTGGTGACAACAGACATTATCTGCCATGGCAAAACATGAGAAGTCACCCTAAATGACTTCGAAATACCCATTACCAATGAGGAATCAAGTACTCCCCTCGTCGCCTTAATCACAACCTATCTCTATTTTGAAGTTCCACCCAGGTTGGAACCAACTCATTCGGATATCAAACATGTGTCCGTAACCAGTCTAACTCACTACCCAGTTCGCCTATCCGCTTATACCGTTTACGTACATCCAAAAGGATATGGACCATTACTACTCGATCCTCACGTCTCAAGTTCTGCTGGATCCCGTCCAGTCCAACTTTATCCGTGATCCACTCCCGGACCACAGATACCGAACATATGCCCACCTCGACGGAGTCACATCCCGACTCGTGACTCATCGTCATCAAAATCACTGGCACCAGCACCAGCACACTAGCATCAACATCAGCACACACTATGCAAATCAGACAACCCTGGATCTTTGTTCATACTGAGCAACGACCCCGCACCTCTACTCTGACTGGACAAACTCTCCCTCCCTCGTACCCAACAACTCTGGGTACAGTCACCCTGACAACTCATACAAGAAAAGAAACGTTCCTTGAACGTCCCTCGATTCACAACAACCATAACTAAAACCACTCTCGATAGTAGTGCCTGCCACAATTCGTGCAGACCAAACCACCAGACACCGCTATCGAAACTCCGTATCTAACGGAATTAACCTCTCGTACTAACTACTCCGTGTCCCCACTCCGCGATTCCATCGACAAGTACCAACCCTGGTAACCTATCCAACCAATCTCTAACCAATCGTAACTCGACTCAACCAATGTCGTCTACCAGGTCGTCCATGACCTTAGCTGCACCAATTATCCATCACAACCAGAGTAGTACGACAACCAACTAGGTCTAACCGATTAACACAACTTCGGTTACATAGTGCAGTACCATCACTAAAGCTAACATGATATGACCGACAGACAGTCTCGGCTCCAAAAAGTCGCCAGAACCACACTACTCGCCGACTCACACTTCTGAACCATACAACAAACACTAGGGTTTCCTACAAAGGCCAACAACTAACTCCGTTGTACATATATCCTCTAACCTATCAATCACCTCTAGGGTTCACTTTTCCAAACCATCCATCATGATTTAGGGTTCCAAAATCACACCCTAAGGTTCCTCTGAACCCAACTGCAGAAGGCAGTATAATCCACAATCTGACCAACCCCGCGATCCTGACACTGTATGGACATCAATCCTATCCTACCATCAACTCAACTAGGGTTCACATTTACAGACCATCATGCAAATGGGACTCCACCACTCAATTGGGGTTTGGGGAAACCCAGTTGCTCCTAGCAGCATAACCATCTAACTCAACATGAACCAACCATCTAATGGTCACAACTCCAAACTATCTTCATATCCGATCCTACAATATCGTGATAGACGATCCCGACATAACCGTGGGCACCGTCAAAACTCTAACGTACTATTTCGTTCATCCTTCAGTAGGGTCCCACACTGCCAACCACGACAGAACTATGGCAACCTCGGGCATCAAGTGCCGAACCAAAACGATCCACGATTCAATCATACTAACTACCATACCAGTATCCTAACTATCAGGTTGATAACGAACCGCAGCCCATAGAGACATCACATCCTCGACCTGCGCGCACCACAAGATCAAACCTGCTCTGATACTACTTGACACGTGTAACGCCCCGGAAATTCGAAGGATGTAAATTTGTAAAATAATAAATGAAATGACATTTTTACCTTCATGAATAGTATGGTCAAATGTTGACTTTTTACTTGGCAGGTCGAACGGACGTAGGCCGATGACTGTGACGTAGTTCGGGACGTCACGAGTCCATAGACAGGCGGCACATCCGATTCTGACGATCAGGGAAGAAGTTATGACGTTTGGAAGTTCAAGGGCATTTTCGTAATTAGGTTAAAAAGGAGGAAATTGTTGACTTTTTGTTCGACCACTATTTTACACGTAATTCGAGGACCATTAGGTAAGTCTCGATGCTCTGAGTCCGTAGACAGGCAGCACGCTGAAAACGGACCTCGGACGGATGAGTTACGGTTCTAGAACGAGGAGGGCATTTTGGTAATTTTGTGAAGGAAGGGCAAAATGGTAATTTCAGGGCTGCAGTTTGAAACAGCCGTGGTGGTTTACTGTGTGAATTGTTTAATCTGTTCAGTGAAGTTTTTAACATGTTAGTGACGTTGAGGAAATTGTTTAACATTATTTTTGAGTTTGAGGTTGAGTGGAAACAGGCATGCTATGGACTGTGAAGAACACAGAGCACGGGCACCCATTTTCTTTTAGTTTTGGATCAGTTGCGGGGAACACTTACATAGAGGCACTGAGAGATTCTTTTAGTTAGCTATGAAGGACTAATTGATTATGGGGAGTTAGAGTGAGTCGAGATGATCGTTTTGGAGAGGAAAGAGCTGAGGAACTTGAGAGAAAACAGATTCGGGAAAAACTGGGAAAATGGAGGGAAAAATTCGAGTTTAATTTGTGAGTCGAGATGAGCTAAACAGAGGTTAGAAACAATCTTCTGGGTTCATTTCGACTTCAACCATACAAAAATCGAAGGAAGTTGATCACGGTTTGGCCTAGAACTGAAGTTCCAGTTTCTGGAAAATTTCAAGGTTGAGGAAAACTACCTACAGGTAAGGGTTTGTGAAATTGGTAATGGTTTAATGTTTTTTTAAGTCTTCCGAAGCTTCTGTGTCAATTAATTAGAAAACCAAGTTGATTTGAGTGAGTTTCGAAAGTTGACCCGTTTGTTTGATCATGAGTGAAATGATCGATTTAGGGCTTGTTGTAAGTAATTAAGAAGGGAGAACCTAAATTAACACTTAATGGAAGGATTTCAGTGGAAAAAGGGAAGGAATTAAGTGGGAATTGTTAGAGATTGAATCGGGTTGTGTCGCGGGCTTGTGACCCGTTTAACAGGAAAACGGGTAAGAACGACGACACTGTAGCTTACTGTGCATGGCACGTGGGTTTCACGCGCAGCCACTTTGGGCGGCGCGTGAGGCCATATCTCCTGTCACGGTGAACATGTGATTTGATCCTTTCAGTGTAACAGACATTTTGAATTAAATTTCGAGTCGATCGGACGTCGTTCGGGATAGTTTGGAGAGTTCGAAGGTTTAGGATTTTAATTTAATTACGTCGAAAAATCCCAAAAAATTATAGAAATTAATGTAAGCTTAATGGAAGTGTTTGTGACCCAAATTGTGATCTTTGAGAGGTCGGAACATTCCCGAGGCAACCGAGGAGCGTACGAGACGCGATTGACGCGTTCGAACTTCGTGAGTGGACTTTTGATTTCTAACCGAGCATGCATAACTGTTTTTACTCACTTGATTTTTGGTTCTATATATGATTTTATGATTATATTTATGACATTTCTGCTTCACGTAAATGCACGCTTTTCGATGTGATTTATCATATTTTTACGTATTTCGAGACTATGGTTTCTCTGATACTTGGATGATGGTTTGATGAGTGATTTTATACGATTTGTGCATATTACATTTTAATGATGATATGATTATGATTTGTGAGTAAGATTCGAGATTTGAACGTGAAATTCAGACATAAGTCATGTTCTTGATAAAATGTGATTTCGAATTGGTTTTGGAATTTGGATCACCATGGATGCTGAATTTGTTATGATCTACACATGATTTTGGGTTTAAAGACACGGTACTATTGCTGGATGATGTTTTCAGTTTAAAGACCCGGTTAATTGATGACGGGGGCGGGCCCGGATTGGGTTTAAAGACCCGGATTGAGTTTAAAGACTCGGGAGTTTAAAGACTCGGTTACTGTGATGTCCCCCGAGGCCTTGATTGTGTTTTGAATTTAAAGACTCATTGATATCCTGGGAAGGCCTGATGTATGAGTTTAAAGACTCGGATGGATCCAGCAGTTTGATTTGTTGATGTTACTTTCAGTTTTACATGGTTTTATGGCTGTTTACTGTAACGGTTTCCATATGATTTGTAAAAGTGTTTTCGAATACTTAGTTATGCATGCGTGTTGTAAAACTGGAGGGTGAACCCCGATTTCATTGAAATTTTTTCTGGAACCATTTGTTTTAGTCCACTCACACTTTTCTGTTTTAATACCCTCCAGGTCGTGGTACAAGTTTTGGGGGCTAACGTAGAGGCAGAGGCGGAGGCATAAAGTTTTCCCGTTGCGGTGTAGTTAGTTCACAGAGTAGGGTTTTATCCTTATCTTGTTTTGTAACCATGCTCTGTGATACGGTTGATTGGTTGTACCGTTGGTTGTATCGTACTTTCTCCCTGGTCTGACAGTTTGTGTAATGTATTATCATTTGGTTATTTTGGTTGTTTGTGTGCAATTGTCAGACGGGAGCAGGATTCTCCCCGGTTATCGAGGCGATAATCAGGGCGGGTCCTGTCAACACGACCCATCCCGATCCCCCCGGGATTAACACGGGATGTGTCATGATCCCATCTGAGATGAAGTGTCAGACAAGGGATAATTCAATCCTTTAGCCCGACCGGCTTCCAGAACGCGCTAGGATCCGGTGGAGGAGTGTGATGTCTCTGTCTCTGCTACAACCCGCATCCGAAATCAATCTGAAGGGCATTAAAAACCAGGAAAGATTGTGAGTGGACGAAAATAAATGAGTTCATAAAAACATATTTCTTAAAGACATTTATGCCCTTCACTAAAAAGCATGCATGCATACAAAACCATTTATCCAAATAACCATTATTAGGGTCTCAGCCCAAATTCCGTAAATCCAAATCATACGGGCTCCTGCCCAAAACCATTTACACAAGTCCATAATTCATTTCAAGTATATGTGGGAACTCAGCTCAAAACCATAAATCTGAATATGTGGGTCATTGCCCAAATCCATTTACTATTCACAAAACACAATTTCACAAATCCAAGAAATCATGTTTACCATATATATATATGATATAACCAATCCTGTCACGGTTTCCAAAGCTACACGCGTGCTACTCGGGGTCTCAAATCTCAAGTCTCCCTAGGGTCCACCCAGGTCAATGTTCGTAGATCATTGACTCTTCCTAGGGGTTATAATCCATAAGCCTTCCTGAGAGTAAGGTACCCAACGAGGGCGACTCCACTCAGTTAGTGCTCTGTGACTAATCCGAGGTCCACCCAGGCCAATGACCCTCCCCGAATGAGACAATCCATAAATAAGGATGGTATACAAAAAACCATTTTGTAATTGTTCTCAAAACCTTTCAAACTTTTCAAAGGATCCATGCCCGGTCCCTATAAACCGTCATGAAACCAGAAATCCATTTATGGGTCCCCGACCCGAAATCACAATCGTAACCCATAAATGGGCCCCAAGCCCGAATTCGTAAACCAACTGGGCCTCGTGCCTGATTTCGTAAACCAACTAGACCTCGTGCCCGATTATGTAACTAATTGGGCCTCAAGTCCGATTATGTAACTAACTGGGCCTCAAGCCCGATTACGTAAGCTAACTGGGGCTCCGACCCGATTCGTAAACCAACTGGGACTCGAGTCCGATTCATAAACCAACTGAGCCTCTAGCCCGATTTGTAAACCAACTGGGCCTCTGGCCCGATTCGTAAACCAACTAGGCCTCGAGCCCGATTCGTAAACCAACTGGGCCTCCAGCCCTATGCCTTATTAAATCAAATGAACTCCAAGTCCGAGAGTTCGTAAATCAAATGGGTCTCATGCCCAATTCCATATTTTCAAATCTGAAATCAATTCACGAACCAATTGGGCCTCTAGCCGGATAACGCAACTAAATGGACTTCAAGTCCGGGGGTTTCCAAAACAAATGGGTCTCGTGCCCGAGTTTCCCTTTTCAAATCCAAAACCATTTCATTAAACCATTACCGAAACCATAAGCACGTATAACCACAACGTAAAACCATAAACCTTGTTATACGCGCAAATACGTAAATTGCCTCGAAATACGTGTAATCATGTAAATCACAAATCCATAATCACCATGATAGAAATCATATCTATAAAATATATAAAACATTTATGCATGAATAAAAGTTTAGAAATCAAGGTCCACTCACAGACCGTCCTATGCTGCAGCCTCGATTTGCATGCTAAAAGCCTCCCCGGGCTAATCATTGTCACCAGACTCCCAAACCTGTCCAAATCACACTAAAGGGTTACTAATTACCTTATTAACCTCTCATTGAAGTCCCGTAATTTTCCTGAATTATTAACTATTTTTAAACCCGCTCCTAAACCTTCAGACATCCCGAACTATATCGAAATGATGTCCAATCGACACGAAACCAGTCCCAAAATGTTCGTTACATCGAATAGATGATTTCACATGTTGAAAGTTTCCCCAAAAGACCCTCCACGCTCCCTCACGCGCACCCTAAACCCCTTGCACGTGAAAGCCACGCGTGGCACTGTTCATCACCCCTAACCTTGGGTGAATCGGGTTCGCCTGGTTTCGACCGAACTGGACCGGTCTGGACTGGCGTGACCGGTCCAGTGCTCTACCTCTCTCATTTTTCATCCTTTCTCACCCATTTCAATTCCTAAACCTTTGTCTACTCATTTCCAATCAACTTATGGATTCAAAACACATAAAAAGGACCCAGAAACTACCTGTGGAGATCGAACCTCACGACCCTTTTTTTTTTCCTCCACTACCTAGGTTGCTCAGCCATCCCCAGTCCACGATCTTGATCTAATTTACAAATATGACCACTAGAAACATTAAACAATCCTTAGAACTCATCCAAAACCTTCAAACCCAAACATCCAAGTTTGAACGTAAAGCTTACCTCACGGCTTCCCGACCACCGTGCGTGTCGGCCCTCACCATCAACGCCACCATCATCGCCTCACTTCATCATCTCATCCTCAACCATGAGCCACCATCATCAGATGAGGTTTAGGGAGGGGTGGTGAGTATGGTTCATGGTGTTCTGGCTTTGAAGAAAAACAAGGAAAGATGGTGAAGTTTGATGATAATAAACAGATGATGAAAATGATGGAGATGAAGGGTGGAGATGAGAGGAAGAAATAGGGATGGACGGTGAGGATTAAGAGATGAGAGGAGTGGGAATTATAAAATAATAAAAATAATATTATTTTAATATAAAAACCCACAATCAAGAATGAGATCCACAAATTGGGGGAGATGGCCAATTGGATGAGTGACACTTGTCACTCATCCAAGGGTCCCACATTATTAAATCAACCAAAACAGAATTAATTAATATTTTATTTAGATCCCGAGATGTAAATCTCCGATTTCACTCCCGTGACCATAACTTTTCTGTCAGACGTCCTATTTCGACTTGTCGTCTGTCTACGGACTCGTGACGTCCCGATCTACGTCACGGTCATCGGTCTTGGTACGTTTGACTTCCCGAGTCAAAAGTCAACATTTTTCCCAAGACTAGGGGTAAAATGGTCATTTTACACCGTTTGTCCGATTTCGCTCAACTAATCACCGATTAATCTCACTAATCCTTCATTAATCATTAATCAAATCCTGGAATTCGGGACAGGTCGTTACAGCAGGCGTTGCACATGGGGGCGCGTGGGGGTGTTTTTGGGAAAGTGTTCAACATGTGAAATCATCTATTCGATGTAATGAACATTTTGGGACAGGTTTCCAGTCGATTGGATATCGTTTCGATATAGTTCGGGATGTCCGAAGGTTTAGGATTCAGTTTAAATACGTTTAAAAATCCGAGAAATTTACGGGGATTTAATAGAGGGTTATTGAAGTAGTTAGTAACCCTCTAGTATGAATTGGATAGGTCCGGGAGTTTTTGTGACCATGATTGGCCCGAGAAGGGCTTATGGTGCGCGTATCGAGGCACATCTTAGACAGTCTGTGAGTGGACTTTGTTTTATGAATTTGATGCATGCATAAATTTTTAATATGTAGTTATGAACATGTTTTGAGATGCCATGAGTGCATATGATTTAAATATGATTTGTTGGGCATTTTCGGAGGAAAATGTGTTAGTGTACGTAGTTCGAGATTTCCGTTTTATCTGTTGTTTGGGCTTCGGCCAAGTATACTATGTGCATGAGTTCTATGTGATTCCGAAGGTTTCATGGAGATGCGTGAAACTGAGGAACTGATTTACAGTTTTGGAGGATCTCACGGAGATGCGTGAAATCAAGATTCGGGCATGAGTCCCAGTTGAACTATTATTTGAAAGTGTTTTGGAAATGAGAACTGTTTTTTAGCTTTGGAAATATCTTTTGGGCATATGGCCCAGTTGATTTGAGGTTTGACTTAGAGTAGAGTCAAACGCGAGATAAGTCAGGCAGAGACCTAGTTATGAGTTTTACGAAAGGTATTTCGGGTGTGAGACCCAGTTGTGGATTTGATAGGATACGAGAAATTCTAGAATATGAAGTGTCGTGGACATTGGTTTTCGGGTTGTGACCCATTTGGTGGTATTTTGGGCATATGGCCCTATTGATTATTTTTTGGTTAGAGTCGTAGTCGCGATGAGTGCTATGTGCACGGCGACGAGATCGATCGATGTGTTCCTGATGATCTAGAGATGGTTGTGACGAGTGCTATGTGCGCGGAGACGAGATCGATCAGCGATGTGTTCCCGATGATCTAGAGATAGTCACGACGAGTGCTATCTGCTCGGCGACTAGATCGATCGGTTATGTGTCCCCGATGATCTAGAGATGGTCGCGACGAGTGCTATGTGCGCGGCGATGAGATCGATCGATGATGTGTTCCCGATGATCTAGAGATGGTCTCGACGAGTGCTATGTGTGCTGCGATGAGATCGATCGGCGATGTGTTCCTGGTGATCTAGAGATAATTGCAATGAGTGCTATGTGCGCGGTGACGAGATCGATCGGTGATGTGTTCCCAATGATCTAGAGATGCTAGCAACGAGTGCTATGTGTGCGGCGACGAGATCGATCGGTGATGTGTTCCTGACAATCTAGAGATGGTCACGACGAGTGCTATGTGCGCAGTGACGAGATCGATAGGTGATGCGTTCCCGACGATCTAGAGATGGTCGCGAAGAGTGATGTGTTCACGACGACGCTGAAATTAGGATGAGATGTATTCCCATGTGTTCTATGTTTTGGGCAGAGATCCCACTGGTTTTATGATTTGGGCTGAGACCTGTACTGGTTTTCTATGATTGAGTTTTTGGGCTGAGACCCTACTGAGATGATGACTTCGATTGAGAAGCAGTTTTCACTGTGTTTTGATTTGGGAAGCAATACATCTTGCTTCTGAGAAAGGATTTGGAAATATAGTGATTTTATGATGCATGCATGCTTTTACGTGAAGGGTATAAATGTATTTTAATATAAATGTGTTTTATAAACCATTGTGTCCAATCACAGCTTTTATGGTTTTAATACCCTTCAGGTTGATCGCGGATGACACGACCTACCCCCAATCCCCCGGGATTAAGAGATAAGCCATGCTTCCGTCTAACGTACGTGCAACAGGAAGGCTAAACTGACGTCTAACCTCCACGTAACACGTAAGTCGGACAAGGGATTCCCAAGTGAACCGTCTAAAAATTTCCGGACTTCCCAGAGCGCGCAAAACCTACTGTGGATCGTGTGTGTGATGTTTCCATCTCTCTCTACCAACAGCCCGCACCGCAACAACCTAGAGGGTATCGAAAAATATAAAAGACGGTGAGTGGACAAAATAAACAATACGTTCTAGAAACAGGTTATTGAAAAGTACATTTATACCCTCCACGTAAAAACCAATGCATGCATATGAAAATCTTTTCATAAAACCATTTCATATCCAAGATAAGAAAACCATCAATGAAAACCGGAATCATTTCTTTTTCTCAAATCCGTAACTCAAATCCAGGGCCTTAGCACAAAATCATAAATCCTCATCAAGTACGGGAACTCAGCCCAAAATCCACAAAATCCACAAAATCCAAATCATCCGGGCCACAGCCCAAAACATCTGAAAACCAGTGAAAAACCAAAGTAAAACATCAATCAATCAAGTTGCTGGATCTCAAGCGCGCCGAGTCTTTAAACTCAAAACACATGCGTATAATCAGGCCTTCCTGGGATATCAATGAGTCTTTAAACTCAAAACACAATCAACAGGCCTCGGGGGATATCACAATTACCGAGTCTTTAAACTCAAAACATATCAATCCAGGGCCCTCCCCTGTCATCAATCAACCGAGTCTTTAAACTCAAAACTAGATCCAGCCATATTCGGATCTTTAAACTCAAAACCAAGTTTCTACGGGTATTTAAACCCAAAACCAAGTGAAAATCATAGAAAATCCATTCCCAAATCTGAATCCGAAATCAACATTCCGTAAGCCGGCATCCGGAATCATCATTTTGAACCCAGATCCAGAAATCCACTTTCAAGCTCCAAAATCGAATCAGGAATCATCTTTTCGAAATCCGATTCCAAAACCCGAAATCATAGTTATCGAAATCACTTTTATGAACAGGGCTTCAAGCCCGAAATCACTTTTCCAAAATCCGTTATAAATCATTAAAATCAAATCATATTTCAAATCCCAAAATCGAATAATCAAAACCATGGTCAAATCACAACATAAATCGTAAGCTCATAAAACGTGCAAATACGTAATTATCTCGAAATACGTGCAAAACTGTAAATCATCAATACTATATCATAAACATAGAAATCACGTATAGAAAACATATAAAAACATTTATGCATGCATCATAAGTTAGAAAGCAAAGTCCACTCACAGACCATTCGAGTCGCCGCCTCGATACTCGTGAAATTCCTCTTTTCGGGCTAATCGACTATCACCGATTTTCCTGAACCTGTCCAAATCCCATAATAAGGCCAATAACTACTTCATAATGCTTCTACTAAAGCCCCGTAATTTTCCCAACTTTTTAACTATTTTTAACCGAGTCCTAAAACTTTCGGACATCCCGAAATCTATCGAGACGATATCCGATCGACTTGAAACCAGTCCCAAAATGTTTGCTACATCGAATACTTTAAAAGTCGTATTGGAACGTTCCTCAAAATCAGTACCACCCGCCCACATGCGCCGCTCAAAGGGGCTGCACGTGGGCCTCACGCGCCAGCACAGGTTGTCTTCAACCTCGCGTGAACCGGGGTTGAACTGGACAGGCCGACCCAATCCAGACCTGAACCGACATGGGCGGTTTAATGTCCAATTCCAGTCCAATTTTGTCCCTTTTTCTTCTATTAGGTTCGTCCAAACATATATGATCGATCTAGTTAATTAAAACGTGAAAGTAAGGCCGGTTTATTACCTTCCAAATCGGCATACGATCGAACACTATTCCATCATCCAATTTCCAGATTCCTGGTCGCCACAAGCCTGGGTCTCAACCTTAAATGTTTTCTAGGACCTCTAGCAACATGTTTCAATCATCACAATCGATCATCAAGCAACAAATCATGAAGTGCCATGTTTACATTCAAACCTGTCACTTCTCGGGTTTCACGGCCACTGTCCACAACGGGCCTCCAAGTCAAGCTCAATGGCTTCCTAACAACCTCAGAAATGTTGCGCAATTAATCAACTCAATCCTCAACCCCTAAATCAAACTTTACTATTATCACATTCAAGTAGGGGACTCACCGTTTTACAAGTGTCTTACCTCATTCCGCCGCCGTGGGCTCCGCCGCGACCTCCCTCATCATCAGCTCAACTCCTTTTCTACCTTTCCTTCACCAGCCAGAAGCAATTACTGAGAATCGAAGGAAGCAGTAGGGTGGGTTTCTCACGGCTCATTCTCAGTACTCTGTTTTCCTCTCAAGAACGTGCAACTAGTTTTAAAATGTGTGAGACAATTGTGAGAGACGGTGAGGAGCTTCCACAACCATCCAGAGGGGGCCAGGTGTCCAAAATCCTGTGGACACACATCCTAATACAGCCAAGTGTCCTCACCCTGCTGGGCACAGATCCCTAGGCAGCAAAAGACCAAATTGCCCTTGCCTTCACAAATTACCATTTTGCCCCTCACATTTTTAAACTCATAATTAAACCATCCGAAGTCTGATGACAACGTGCTGCCTGTCGTTGTACTCAGGGGATCGAGACCTACCTAACAGTCCTCGAAATGCGTGACAAATCCATGTCGTCTGAAAAGTCAACAGTTTGACCATTTTCAACCAAATTACCCTCAAACTTTCGAACATCATAACTTTTTCCTCGAATGACGGAATCGAACGTGCCACCTGTCTATGAACTCTTAACATCCCAAACTACGTCACAGTTATCGATCAAAGTCTATTTGGCCGCCCGAAAGAAAAGTCAACCGTTCGCCCATTCTAAAGGGCAAAACCGTCATTTCGCACCGTTCGTTCGAAATCACCCAACTAATCACCGATTTACTTCGCTAATTCATCATTAACTGCTAATCTAATCCTGATTTCCAAGACGGGTGTCAGGACCCGTCCCAATCCCCCCGGGATTAACGCGGGACGTTCCTGATCCAGTCTGACACGGAGTGTTAGACAAGGGAAATTCCGACTTTAGCTCTCTCGGGCTTCAGAGTACGCGAGGATCCGGAGGAGGTATGTGATGTCTGGGTCTCTGCTACAATCCTCACCATATTCAACCTGAAGGGCATCGAAAACCAGAAAAACTGTGAGTGGACAAAAATAAAAGAGTTGATAAACCATATTTCATAAAAGACCTTTATACCCTTCACTAAAAAGCATGCATGCATAGTAAAACTATTTATCCAATCACATATGTTTAGACAACCACATCCATACGGGCCCCTGCCCAAAACCATTTATAGAAATCTAGAACATAATAAATATATGTGGGATCTCAGCCCAAATCCATTTATCAATCATAAAACACAATTTCGCAAACCAAATGAAATCATGTTTATCATATATCATATAACCAATCCTGTCACGGCATCTAGCGCTACGCGCGTGCTACCCGGGGTCTCAAAGCCCAAGTCTCTCGAGGGTCCACTTAGGTCAATGTGAGTAGATCAATGACCCTCCCTGGGGGTTATAATCCATAGCCTTTCTAAGAGTAAGGAACCCAACGGGGGCTACTCCACTCAGTCAGTGCTCCGTGACTACTCCGGGGTCCACCCAGGCCAACGACCCTCCCTGGAGGAGACAATTCATATATATAAGGATGGTATACGAAAAACCTTTTGAAAACATTCTCAAAACCTTTCAAGGATTCATGCCCGGCCCCCATAAGCCGGCATGAACCATAAAAACCTTTCAAGGGTTCATACCGGTCCCCATAAACCGTCATGAACCAGAAATCCATTTATGGGTCCCCGACTCGAAATCACAATCTTAAAACATAACAGGTCCCTAAGCCCGAATCCCCATAAAAACTGGGCCTCCGGCCCGAATTGCAAGCCCGAGTTTACCTTTTCAAATCCAAAACCATTTCATGAAATCATTTTCAAAACTCTAAGCACGGAAAATCAATGCAAAACTGTAAACTTCTATTTACGTACAAGCACGTAAATCGCCTCGAAATGCGTGAAACCAAGTAAATCACAATCATCCAAATCATCATCATAGAATCATATCTATAAACCATATAAAACATTTATGCATGCATCACAGTTTAGAAATCAAAGTCCACTCACAGACCGTCCTAAGCTGCCGCCTCGGTTTGCGTGCTGTAAGCCTCACTGGGACTCCCAATCGTGTCCAAATTAATCTAGAGGGTAACCTCTCATTGAAGCCCCGTAATTTTCTCGAATTTTTAACTTATTTTAAACTCGATCCTAAACCTTCGGATGTCTCGAACATTATCGAGACGGTGTCCGATCGACACGAAACCAGTCCTAAAATGTTCGTTACATCGAATAAATTAAAAGTCATGTTGAACACTTCCCCAAAAGGCCCACCACACGCCCTCACACGCTGCACTATTCATCGTCATCAAGCTCCAGCGAACCCGATCCACTGGTTCGAACCGGACAGGACCGGTCCAGGGTCCGATCTCCCTCATTTTCAGTCCATTTTGTTCCTTTTGATTCCTAAAGCTTCCCCTACTCATTTCCTATCTATCTAGCCATTCAAAGTACAAGAAAACCAAGGAAAACCGTACCTCCTTGATCGACAATGGCGACGACGACTGCAACCTCCACCCGCCATCATTCCCGGCAGTCCAAGCTTCCCTTTTCGATCCCAAACGGTTCCTACGACCTCGAGAAACCCATTTCCATTAGTGAAAACCATCCAGACCCTTTAGAATTCAAAGTCCAAATTTTAAAATATTACCTCACAGTTTCGGGTTCCTCCGCCGTGGACCGCCGCCGTGGCCAGTCGACCAACCCACTGGACCTTCACTCTCACTCCGTCCTCACAAGAATATATAACTGTTTGGTGTGGTGAGGAGTGTGTGCTTGTTCAAGGGAAGAATGGAGAATGGAGGAGGGGGTTGTTTCGGGTTTGGATGAGGAAAAACTGAAGAAGATGATGGCTGGTGTTCAAGTGTGAAGGAGGGAGGTTTGGACGGCTAGGATGGATGGGAAGGGTGAGATGAAGGGCTAGGATGGAAAGTGGTTAGGGATTGAAATATAAAATAATTAAATTAATATTATTTAATTAGTTAGATCCACTTTTTAGGAAAGCCACCAATAGGATGAGTGACACTTGTCACTGATCCAAGGGTCCCACTTAAAATATCTGAACAATCAGATATTGCCACATCATCCCCACCTCGTAATGCTTCCATAGTGCAATCGAAATTCCGTGACTAATAACTTTCCCGTTGGACTTCCGATTTTGGCGTGCCGCCTGTCTATGGATTCGTATCGACCCGATCTACGTAACGGTCCTCGGCCCTCAACCATTGGACCTCCCGGGTCAAAAGTCAACTATTTACCCCTTTTAACCAAATTACCAAATTACCCATGAATTTCTCAACGTCATAACTTCTTCCTCGAACGTTGGAATCGGACGTGCCACCTGTCTATGAACTCGTGACGTCCCGAACTACGTCACAGTCATCGTCCAAAGTCCATTTGACCGCCAGAACTAAAAAGTCAATGTTTTGCCCATTCCAAGGGCAAAATCATCATTTCGCACTGTTCGTCCGAAAGTACCCCACTAATTACTGATTAATCTCACTAATATTTGATTAGTCACTAATCTAATCCCAAAATTTGGGACGGGTCGTTACAGCGGATACAGGCTGTAGCAGAGATCGAGACATCACATGCCACCACCGATCCGGGCGTACTTTGGTTAACCCCGAGCGGAGGTCGAGTTTATCCCTAGTCTGACACACGGTGTCAGACGGGAGCAAGAACATCCCACGATAATCCTGGAGGATTAGGATGGATTCTGACAGCACCTCCCGAGAGGAAATCATGTAACGACCTATCTCGAATTCCGGGATTTGATTAGTGACTAATTGAGGATTAGTGAGATTAATCGGTGATTAGTTGAGTGATTTCGGACGGACGGTGCGAAATGACCATTTTGCCCCTAGAATTGGGCAAAAAGTTAACTTTTGACCTGGGAGGTCTGATGCACGATGATCGATGGCTGTGACGTAGATCGGGACGTCACCAGTCTGTAGACAAGCGGCACATCGAAATCGAACGTCAGACGGAGAAGTTATGGTCACGGGATCAAAATTGGAATCTTACATCTCGGGATTCGATTAATAGTAAAATCTGATTGGGCAGATATTTGTGTGGGACCCTTGGATGAGTGACAAGTGTCACTCATCCCATTGGTGGCTTTCCCTAAAAAGGGGATCTTGTTCTAATTGGGAGATTAATTAACTATTAAAAAACTATAGTTCATATTATTTTATTCACTCATCTCTCATCTCCACCCTTCATCTTCATCTCACCTGATTTCCACTCATCCTCACCGTTCATTTCTCTCATCTGCGCATCATCATCAATCTCATCTCTCTCCCTTACTCCTCATGAAGAACAAAACACGAAACTTCCCATTTCACACAATCCCCATTACCTCACACCATGATCTTCATCTGCAATTGTGAGGACTAAGAGAGAGTGACCAGATGGACTAGGAGGACGTGATGGTGATGATCTGAGCACAGCGGCGCAGCCACGGTGGAGGTAAAACCCGTAAACCGTTTTGAAGCCAAAATTGGAAAACTAGGATTTGAGGTGTGTTAATCGATTTGATTAATCCTATTGTGTTCTAAGGACCAGGACGAGTCGTTTGGTGCTGGTTTTGTGAACCTAGGTGGCCGAAAAAACAAGGAACGAGGAGGAGAAATTTGGGGCTGCTGGTTTTGGATCGTAGGTATAAACCTCAACGTTCTTTCCTATTCTTGGATATATAGAACTGTAGAGTAGGCTTAGACGAACACATAGGTGGAAACCCTGTCGAGAATGGTGGCTAGAATTGGGAGAACCAGTCGGGTCGATTCGCCGATTCGGCTGAACCGGACAGAACCAGAGAACCGGGTTTGACAGAGGTTAGGGGTGACATTGTTCATCGCGCATGGGCTTTAAGCACAGCCGCTTGCGGTGGCGCGTGGGACGGAATTTGGTGTTGTTGTCAACATGACTTTTAATCTATTCGATGTAACGAATGTCAGGACCTGACCTTCCTCGGTCAGGACCCGACTCATCTAGCACCATATTGTCCACTTTGGGCCTCGCCCTCACAGTTTTGTTTTCAGGAGCTCATGGTGCAACTTCCCAGGGGGTCACCCATCATGGAATTGCACCAGCCTCAACTCGCTTAACTTTGGGGTTCCAATCCCCCCCAAAGCCACTTGAGCTCCCAAAAGGCCTAGTGCTAGATAGATGTGTGCCTACACCTTTAAAGCACACCACCATCCTCTCCCAGACCATTCCCCCTCGCAGGAATGTGGGATTGTTCACCGTTCCATCCAGGACTCGGGTCTTACAATCCACCCCCTTAGGGCTCAGTGTCCTCGATGGCACATTTCCCGATCGGGGTCTAGCTCTAATACCAAATTGTCAGGACCCGACCCTCCTCGGTCAGGACCCAACTCATCTAGCACCATATTGTCCGCTTTAGGCCTCACACTCACAGTTTTGTTTTTGGGAGCATATGGTGAAACTTCCCAGGGGGGTCACCCATCATGGAATTGTACCAGCCTCAACTCGCTTAACTTTGGGGTTCCAATCCCCCCCAAAGCCACTTGAGCTCCCAAAAGGCCTCGTGCTAGATAGGTGTGTGCCTACACCTTTAATGCACACCACCATCCTCTCCCAGAACATTCCCCCTCGTAGGAATGTGGGATTGTTCACCGTTCCCTCCAGGACACGGGTCTTACAACGAACATTTTGGGACTGGTTTCGTGTCGATCAGACATTGTTTCGATATAGTTCGAGGTGTCCGAAGGTTTAGGATCGAGTTTAAAACTAGTTAAAAATTTGGGAAAATTATGGGGCTTCAATGAGAGGTGAATGAGGTATTTAACAACCCTCTAGTATGATTTGGACAGGTTTGGAAGTCCCGGTGATAATGGTGTGACTCGGGAAGGCTTACGACACGCATATCGAGGCGATATCGTAGGACAATCAATGAGTGGACATTGTTTTCTAAATTGTGATGCATGCATAACTGTTTTATATGTTTTATATACATTATTTCTATGATGATGATTGTGGTATTGGTGATTTTCATATTTGCACGTATATCGAGGTTTATGGTTTTACTGTAGTTTTACGTGCTTGTGGTTTCGATGATGGTTTAATGAAATGGTTTTGGAATTGGAAAGATGAACTCGAGCATGAGACCCATTTGTTTTGGAAACCCTCGGACTTGGAGTCCATTTGAGTCATACTATCGGGTCGGGGGCCCAGTTGGTTTATGAAATCGGGCTGAGACCCATTTGAGTTATGTGATAGAGCTGGGCGCCCAGTTGGTTTATGAAATCGCGCATGAGGCCCAATTGTGATTTATAAACGTGATTTCGGGCCGGTGACCCTAAATGGTTTTGGAATTATGAATTTGTGATGGTTTTATGGAAATTCCGGGCAGGGCCTTTTGATATGTTTTGAAATGGTTTTATAAAAATGTTTTCCATATACCATCTGGATATGAGGACATGTGGATGGTCTTCTTCAGGTGTCTGAGACACTGAGGAAGTCACGGTGCATTGCCTGCGAGGGGTCACTACACGGAGCGACCAGACCGTATAGTGACTCAGGAGCAGGATTGCTATGATTAGACGTCTGGGACGTCAGACATCTGGGATGTCAGAGATATTGACCCGAAGAGACCCCGGGCAGCACGCGTTGCTTATACCGTGAGATATGACGTCTGGGACGCTAGGCATCTCGGATGCCGAGGATGGTTATGTGGTAAATATGGATTATTGGATTTATGAAATGGTATTTCAGTGTTTATGAAATTGTGTTTATGGATTTGGGCAATGGCCCACTTGGTTCTGGATTTACGGATTTTGGTATTCTACTGTTTTGGGCTGAGTTCCCATGTATGTTTGGATTTACGGTTTTTGAGCTAAGACTCTAATGGTTCATTTAAGTAAATGTTTTGATTACTGGTTTTCGATGCATGCATACTCTTTAGTGAAGGGCATAAATATCTTTATGAAATGTGTTTTTATGAACTTATTAATTTTTGTCCACTCACAGTTTTGAAATGGTTTTAATGCCCTTCAGGTTGATCACGGATGCGGGCTGTAGTAGAGACCGAGACATCACACTCATCCACCGATCCTGGCGCGTTCTGAGAGCCCCGTATGGGCTAAGGTATGAATTATCCCTTGTCATCCCGCATTAATCTGCCGGGGGGGGGGGGGGGGGGGGATTGGGATGGGTCATGTCAAATCAGGTCCTAAAATGCCTTCTCAGGATGTACCGGACTCCACTCTCTATCATGATAGTCCAACGGGATCATCCAACAAGCGTATAGCCTCATATGGCCCTTCAAAGCAAGTAGTTAAACCTTCTAAAAGGTTGAAGGTTGTCTCTGCTTCCCCTAAAGTGATTGAGGCATTAAGGGATGAGGATTTTGAATGACTAGTGGAAAGGACACAAATGGCATCTAGGACTTCAAATACAAAAATTGCCCATGTGATTGTGGAAACTGCGAAGTTAGTGCCATATGATGCTTATGATAAAGTTTTCAGAGACCTCAGGATTGCAAAAGCTGGGGCCCACAAGTTGGTTGCCATATTTCTCAAGCAAGCTAGCTTGGAAGAGGAGAATAAGCAATGGAAATATGAGTGTATCCGCATTCGAGAGGGTCGTGACCATTCCCAACAAAACTAGAATGCCTTGGTGGGGATAATTTGTTCATTGGAGAGTAAGGTGAGCGAGCTAGAGACAAGTCATGTAGAAACTTTGCTGGTAGAGAGTGAGCGTGACACCGCTCTCAAAGAATGTGCTCTATTGCGCGGGCGTTTGCATGATTCTGAAGAGTAATTTTGGAGGTTGAAATCTAAAATTTGAGAGCTGACTGCTTGCTACCATCACATGCCCCCACAACTTTGTGCTTTAAGGAAAATGAAACGTAAAAGTTGGGTATGGAGAGTCGGAGAGGTATCATCACCAAAGAATTGGAGCTTGAACTAGAGATGGAGTCTGAGCCTGAGCTGTAGGCTTAGAAAGACGACGTTCCTGAAACTGGCGAGTCGACATTTGATGATATTTCCTTACTTTCAACAGAAGAGTAGGTAGAGTTTCAAAAAACGATGGGCTTTGAAGACTTGCATCCTTAGTTTCTATATTTTTTTATGCTGATGATTGTATTTGCATTATTGTATTCAATAATTGGTTTGAGCAATCGATATGTGATTTTCCAATCATCCTTCAAATAAATGAAAACAATACTTATGAAGAATTTTGAGATTCTAGTTTCCAGTCTCTTTTTCAAACTTTATTCACAATTCGATCTAGCCCAAACTATTTGTAATGACCCGTCCCGAGCGTCGGGATTAAATATTAATTAATGATGATTTAGAATGACTAATCGGGGATTAGTTGAGTGAAATCAGACGAATTGTGCAAAATGACCGTTTTGCCCCTAGCGTGGGCAAAATGTTGACTTTTAGTTCGGGCGGTCAAATGGACTTTGACCGATGACCGTGACGTAGTTCGGGACGTCACGAGTTCATAGACAGGTGACACGTTCGATTCCAACATTCGAGGAGAAAGTTATGACGTTCGGAAGTTGAGGGGTATTTTGGTAATTTGGTTAAAATGGGGCCAAATGTTGACTTTTGACCCGGGAAGTCCAATGGACGAGGGCCAAGGACCGTTACGTAGGTCTCGTCGATACGAATCCAAAGACAGGCGGCATGCCGAAATCGGAGATTCGACGACGAAGTTATGGTCACAGGAACGGACTCGATTAATAGAACGAACCGGGATTAAAATATTATTATATTATTATGAACAGTACCCGGTGACTGAACACACTTGGATGAGTGACAAGTGTCACTCATCCCTTAAATTCAGGCATAAAACCAGGATCCATGTTTTTGGGGAGACCTAATTATGATGTTTTATTAATTAATTATGTTTAATTATTTTATATTCCTCCATTAATCTCTTCAGCCTTCTTCAACCCGTGTACAACCAAACTTCAATTTTCTTCCACCCTTAATCTCCTCTCTATCAACTGATCTAAGGAGTGCAAATTGGAGAGAATTCAGAGACTGAATTAGTGAGGGAAACACGAGGGATTGAGGGAAGTTGAGGAACTGGAATTTGGGTTTTAGAAAATTTGGAGGGAAATTCAAATTGGATGAATTGAGCCGTGACGATCAAAATGGGGTTCAATTTGAGTCTTCTGGGATTGCCACGATCAGTTTCATCGAAGGAACGAAGGTAATTGAGGTCCATTTGAGGTAGAACCAAAACACTGTGGTTACAGAAAATTCGAGCTTGAGTCGTGGAGTTTGAGGCTTGGATTGATACAATTGAGTTAGGGAAAGAGTTTAACGGAGTCCATTGAAGCTTACTGGTGGATCAATTGAACGAAATCGAGAAGGTTTGATGGTTTTCGAAGGATGAACAGTGTGCGGGTGTTCTTCGAATGATCACCTTTGATCGTGAGGTTTGAGGTAAGGTCGAGTGTAATTGATGTTTCAGGACTTTAATTAGACTTGAATCGAAGCTGACTGAGTGTTCAATTGATGAAAACAGTTTTGAATTGGTAGGATTTGAACCGGGTCTGTTCGCGGGTTAAAGGGGCCCGTTTTACAGACAAACGGGTGAGGAAGAGAGTGACTGTAGCAGGCGCGTGGGTTTCACGCGCAGCCACTCACGGGGGCGCGTGAGGGCGCGTCCGGCCTAGTTTTAAGGTGAGGTCAACATGAGTTTTGATCCTCTCATTGTAACGAACATTTTGACGCTGGTTTCGAGGAAATCGGATATCGATTCGATAATGTTCCGCGTATCCGAAGTTTTATATTACGTTAAAAATACGTATTTAAATTCCGGAAAAATTGGGGAAAATTATATGAAGTGTTTTGTGATGTTAGTAACCCTCTATAATGATTTTGGACAGGAGTTGTGATTACCAGATTTTACGGAAAAACGTGCAGCTCGGAAACGGACCGTTTTGGACGGTGTGTGTGAGTGGACTTTGTTTTCTAACCGTGATGCATGCATATATGATTTAAATGCCTTATTATATGATTTTATATGCTTTGGCATGGTTGATATTTCAATCCGGTGATTTCTCGATTTTATGGATTATTATATTATTATATTTGGCACAATTTTTGAGAAATTATGAAATTGGTTAAAAATGAGGTTTGGACTTGGTTTATGAGTCCGGGATTGAAATTGATTGAAAAGAAATGTTTGGACTCGGATTATGAGTCATGGATTGAAAAATGATGTTGTAACTCGGGAATGAGTCAAGGGTCAATTTCGTGGTTTTAAGTGAAAATGGAAACGGAGGTTGCAACGCATGGATTTGCGTGATAATGTTATTTTGGGCGTGAGAACCCAAGTGAATAGTGATTTTGACTCCGATTTGGAGTCACTTGTGAATTTGGTGAAATTAATGATTTTTGGGATTTTATGATTATTTTAATCAGTCTTTCGGGCACGTTTTACGAGGAACGTGTAAATGATGTTTTGGGCTAGGTCCGGAGTCTAAATGATTTCCAAAATGATATTTTGACTTAGTTGGTGAGTCAATGATGATTTCTGGATTATTTTATTGTTTTAAAATGTGATTTTAACGGTTTATGTGTAAATGGTATTTTTGGGCTTGAGACCCAGTCGGGGATGATCTTGACTTTGTATGAAGTCAAGATTTGATTGAAATATTTTGGGATGTAATTCCCGAGATGGTTTTCATTGTGATTGTGAAATTCCCAGACGACCGGAGCTTGGGGGGATTACCCAGACGACCGGAGCTTGGGGGATGTGATTGTAGGATCAGGAGTTGATCCTAGGGTAGTCAGCTTCTCGGATGAGACTGAGCCTGGATGTACCACTCGGAGGTGTCTGAGCCTGGGGATGTGTTCGCCCAGAGGTGACTGAGCCCGAGGGGGTTGAGCCCAGAGGTGTCTGTTCCCGAGAGAGTGACTGGATATTGGCTTACGCGTAGTGCAGCACTTGTGAGTAGTGCAGATGTGATTGTGTGATATGTTGTGCACTTGTGAGTAGTGCGGATTGATTGGATTGATATATTTATTGTGCACTTGTGATTAGTGCTGATTGATGTTGTTTGTGATGACGTACTGGTATTGAGTACGGGTTTTTGGTCTTTGTGGCCAGGTGATTATGTTTTCACATGTTTTGGCCTGAGAGCCGGGATTTGATGTTTTATAACATGAACTGATTTGGTGAACATGAGACCATGGGTAAAACGTGTTTTGATTTTATCGGTCCACTGTCCATACTTGAATGATTTCATACTATTACTCATGTTTTACGATATGCATGCAAGTTTGTGAAAACTGGAGGGTAAGAATGTATTTTGGTAAATGTTTTTATCAGAGGTCATTTTTGTCCACTCACACCTTTTCTGTTTTGTGACCCTCCAGGCCGTGGTAAGACGTTCGGGACTGATCGTGAGGCAGTGGCAGCATCAGAAATCAGCGTAAACATCCCTTGTCTGGCAAGCACTGAAGGGTAGTTTCAGACCTTTGGTTGACTTGTCAGACGGGAGCAGGACCGGGCACGGTTTGTGACGTCTAGTTGGGACGGGTCCTGTCACTATTTCATTCATCAGATGCCCTTGTTGTAGCCATAGGCGTCCAACATTGGATTTTAGCTAACTTGGTTAGCATTGTTTTTGTGTTGCCTTCAAGGAAGGGATTTTTCTTCTTAAAATAAGATTTGAGGTGTTTCCTAGCGGAAGGCTTTGAGAACTTCCTGATGTAAGACTTTGAGTGCTTTATGGTGGAAGGTTTTGCAAAAAATATGATTAACTTGAGAATGACTTGATAATTTTCTTGATAAGTTGAAAGAAACATTGTTGAAAAACCAAGACTATGTTAAGTACATAACTAAGGCTAGTCAAGTTTTCGGTTTGTACTAAACATAGTACTTTTTAAGGTGATGAACGTTCGTGGAACCACTCACCAATTTCACATTCATGGTTTTGAGAGTGTAACTACCTTTTCCTTATATTTGGTAGATTTGGTAAGGTCTTTCCCATGGGGGGTTTATTTTTTGAGACTTTAGGCAGTTCGGTGTTGCAAACTTCTTTTTAAGAAAAAGGTCACTAGGGATGAAGTGTCAGATCCTTGACTTTTTGTTGTAAGAACTTCAGACTTATTGTTAGTAGCTGGAGATACGCTTAACCACTTGTTCTCTTAATTTCTCTTTGAGATCAAAAGAAGTTATTAGAGCTATAGAGTTGACCACTTAATCATCAAGCTCGGTAAAAGGCATATGAACAACAACATGTGGTGGTATGACAGCATTGGTGCCATACTCAATAGTGAATGGAGACTCGACAGTTGTACGACGCAGAGTTACGTGATAAGCCTAGAGTGTGCCATCCAACTCTTCTTCCCACAAGCCTTTTTTATCGCCGAGTCACTTCTTGATACAATCGAGGATTGTCTTGAATGGCCAAGGGCTCATCTGTGCATGCAACTCCTCTGGTGATGCCAATTGATTAGGCTTGAACCTTTGGCATTTATCGCATTTTTTGGCATATTGCAAGATTTCCTGGCGTAAAATTGGCCAATAAAATCTACACTAAGCAGTCTTTTGAGCAAGTGACCTTCTAGCAGAATGATTTCCATAATGTATTTCATGAATTTTAGCCAAGATCTTCAATTTTCCAGGATGCCTTAAACATAGCAAGTTTGGCCATGTGAAACTCTTATGAAAAAGTCGACCCTTGTCATCATAGTATCGTGTAGCTTTCATCTGGATTTTGCAGGCTTCTAATCGATCATCAGGCAATGATCCATGCTCTAGATAGTTGACAATGGGGTCTTTCCAACTCGGCGAAGAATCAACCTGTCTCATTTCAATTTCCTTGATATCAATGCTTCGTTGCTTGAGATACTCAATCGGAATTGAGCGCTTGAATCGATAATCAATGGATGATGCTAGATTTTCTAGTGAATCAGCTTGTGCATTTTCAGCTCGTGGAAGCTGATGAAAAGTGAAAATCGTGAAAGCTGTAAGAATTTCTTGGACCTTATTGTTGTATCTAAGCATCCTCGCATCGCGTGCATCATATTCACCAATTCACTGATTAGTGATCAGCTGTGAATCAAAATGAATAACGAGTTTCTTGACTCCCAACTCCTTGGCATGTGCGAGCCCACAAATCAATGCTTCATGTTCTGTTTCATTGTTAGAAGCCTTAAATCCAAACTGTACTGCTTGTTCCATTATTGAATCATCAAGAGTGATGAGGAAAATCCCCGCTCTTCCACCTCTTTGGTTGAGGAAATATCAACGAAGAGCTTCCATAGGAGATTGGAAGTTGAAGGTTGCAGAGAAGAGGAATTGTCACCCTGATCTTGTGACATGGAGGTGTCAATTAAAGGTGGAAATTTTTAACATAGCTCGAAACCCGTACGAGATTTACTCGGGCCAACCTGCACGATTAAAATTTCGGGTCATTTTTGGGTCAACCTGTTATGATACGTTTAATAAACGGGTGGATTTTGGGTCCATCTATTAACTCGTATAATGACCTACTAACCAATTTAATAAATGGGTAGATTTCGGGTTAACTTGTTAACCCGTATATTGATCTATATATTAACCTGTTTAATAAACGTGTCATTATGAACTCATATATCTACCCATTTACCTACCTAAATACCTATTAAATATTATAGTTTAAATAGGTTGAACATGTTAAACAGGTCAAACGGGTCATAGGTTAATTAGGTTTCCAGTATGACCTATTTATGAAATGAGTTATACTAGTTACACGAGTTACTTGGGTCATTAACATGTTGGATTTGGGTTGAACATCATTGACACGATTATTAAGAAGTCGAGTTTGGGTTGGGTATATTTGGGTAAAATAGAGTTCATGACATGACACGAGCCCGACACGGCACGACCCATTGCCAGCCCCAGTGCCAGTCGTCTTGGGGACTTTGTCCAGTTCCTTGCTATTGTCTCTTTCCATTGATGCTAGTGTGAACTCCACAAAAAAATATGCTAAGGCTTGGCCTTTGATAGCTGTTCTAGGACGATAGAGTAAATCATGTTGACTCAACTTTGTGGTCCATTGTATTACTTATGTTGATGCATCAAGTGCATAGAGCAATGAATGGAGCGGATATTCTGTCATGATGATTAGCCGATGAGCTTGAAAGTACGGCCACAGCTTCTTTGTGGTAACCAGTAATGCCAAGATCAACTTTTCAAACTTTAGGTATCGTGTCTCTACATCAAGGAGGGCCTTTGACATATAGAATATCAGAAGCTGAATCCCATTCTCATCCAGGAAAAACGCGGAGCTTACAACGACATCAGAGACACCTATAAAGAGGAACATGTCCTTTTTATCTTTAGGTTTTGATAGTAGTGATGAAGACGTCAAATAGGTCTTGAGGTCTCAAAATGCCTTCTTGCAACCTTCATCCCACTTATCTTTGGATGCCTTCTTTCCTGCGTGGAAGAAAGGTCGACACTGATTCGTTGCCTTGGATAAGAATCTGTTTAGTGCTGCCACCCGACCAGTAAGACTTTGAATCTCCTTCAGAGTCGATGGTGACTTCATCTCAAGAATCACCATGATTTGCTTTGGATTTACCTCGATCCTTAACTGGGTCACAAGGTAACCTAAGAACTTCCTTGTTGATACTCCGAAAGTGCACTTTAGGGGGTTGAGCTTCATTTTGTATTTCTTCAGTAGATTGAAGGTCTTTCGTAGGTTTGCGATATGATCCTTCGCTTTTTACCTTTGACCATGATGTCGTCCACATAGACTTCCATGAACTTACCGATGAGATCCTTGAACATTCGATTAACAAATCTCTGGTACATTGCTCCATTCTTGAGGCCAAATGGCATGACCTTGTAGCAGTACACATCTCGATCGAAGATGAAGGCGGTCTTGTCTTTGTATTTTCATGCATGAAAATATAGTTATAGCCTGAGTATGCATCCAAAAAGCTAAAAATCTCATTGCCCGCAGTAGAATCCACTATGAGGTCGATTCTTGGCAAGGGATAATTATCTTTTGGGCATGCAAGGTTGAGATCGGTGCAATCGACACAAACTCTCCATCATCTTGCTTCCTTCGTCTTGACAAGTACGACGTTTGCTAGCCATTTAGAGTGCAAATCTTCTTCAATTGAACCAACAACAAGTAACTTGTCAATCTCTTCTTGGATGATAGCAATTTTCTTAAGGGAGAAATTGCGTCTTTTATGCTTGACCAGCTTATAGTTTGGATTGACGTGCAACTTGTGGCAGGCAATGACAGGGTCAATCCCTAGCATGTCAGATGGTGACTAAGAAAAAACTTCTTTTTCCTCTCGTAGGAACACAGTGAGTTCTTCTTGTTCTTTATCACTCAACTGAACACCAACGAGAGCATGTCGCTCAGGATATTAAGGGTTAAGCTAAATGAGGGTGACGTCATCTTCTGGTTTCCATTCTTCTGGAGTTGGCGATTCCTCATAAACATCCGGATCTTGACCCAAAATTGGCTGCTATTTGGGAGACGAAGAAGAGAGTTTCCCCCCAGAAAATGATCCAATCTAAAGAATAAACTTGGTCTTCTTGACCTCCTTTAGCCCTTTAGTGAAGCACCGTCGAGCCATTGCTTGATCGCCCTTTATCTCCCTGATTCCTTCTCTGAGGATTGGAAATCAAATTTTCTGAAAAAGACTCGATGTACTGGCTAAGATCTTATAAAGCCATGGTCTTCCCAATATTCCATTGTATGGAGAATACTCATTGATGATGTAAAAAGCTTGTGATGTGACAATGGGGTCAGAGTGCACATCTAGCTAGAGGATGCCAACGATCATATTATTGACCCGTTAAAACCTCAAAATGGAATAACCCTTTTCGTAAAGAGGTTCTCTAATCCTATTTTGCGCACATCATCAAGGCCTAGGATATTTGCTGCACTTTCTTCATCGACGTGGATTCGATCAATATGTGCATGTGCAATTTCGATTGACACAACCAAGACATCATCGTGTGGCTAGTCAAGTCTTACCTTGTCTTTCAAAGAGAAACCAATGACAAGGTCATTGGCCATCCCGGGGGGTGGTGATGTCAGGACCCTACCCTCCTCGGTCAGGACCCAACTTATCTAGCACGATATTGTCCGCTTTGGGCCTCCTTGCCCTCACAGTTTGTTTTTGGGAGCTCACGGTACAACTTCCCAGGGGGTCACCCATCATGAAATTGCACCAACCTCAACTCACTTAACTTTGGAGTTCCAACCAAATCCAAAACCACTGAGCTCCCAAAAGGCCTCGTGCTAGATAGGTGTGTGCCTATACCTTTAAGGCACACCACCATTCCCCTTGTAGTAATGTGGGATCGTTCACCGTTCCCTCCAAGACACTGGTCTTACAATACCACCCCCTTAGGGCCCAGCGTTCTCACTAGCACACTTCTCGATTGGGGTCTAGCTCTGATACCATTCTATCAAGACCCTACCTTCCTCGGTTAGGACCCGACTCATCTAGCACGATATTCTCCGCTTTGGGCCTCCTTGCCCTCACGGTTTTGTTTTTGGGAGCTCACGGTGCAACTTCCCAGGGGGTCACCCATCATGGAATTGTACCAACCTCAACTCGCTTAACTTTGGAGTTCCAACCGAACCCAAAACCACTGAGCTCCCAAAAGGCATCGTGCTAGATAGGTGTGTGCCTACACCTTGAAGAAACATCACCATTCCCCTCCCAGACCATTCCCCTTGCAGGAATGTGGGGTGGGACCGTTCACCGTTCCCTCCAAGACACGGGTCTTACAGGTGACATATGAGACTTGAGAGACAGCCAAAGCATCACAGATCTTCATTTTCTTCTGTTTAGAAGTGGTTCCCAGCAACTCTGACTCTGCTATGATTGTGTTGATGCGAATCATCTTTGCTGCTGGCTCCTTGGGTCCTTTGTCAGCATGTCGAGCTGTGGATTTCTCTTTGACGTACTCTGTGAAATATCCTTACTTGATGAGATTTCAGATATATATATCTCAAAGGATCTGTATTTTCTAATGTTGTGCCTATAACATTCGTGGTAGGCACACCATTTCGTCTTGTTGGCCTTCTCTTGATCGCTTTTGATTGGTTCTAGCTTTTGGAACTAGGGCTTGTCCTTTATTTAGTTGTGGATCTGGTGGACTGGTAGAGATAACTAAAAATTAGGCTTTCCCGCTGTCGGAATTTAGGAAGTCTGTCTTGCTTTGCGTTTTTTGGACTTTCCATGCACAAGTTTTCCATGTGATTCATCGTTATTAGTGGCCTTTTCGCTTTCCCCAACAAGATCCTGTGCATGGGTGGCATTTTTCTCATCCTTCCAACATGCATGTCGCTCTGCCAGAGAGAGCATCTTGGTGAGACTTCGTGCGTTACTCATGACTATGTCACCATAGAGTTGACTATCCTAAATGACAGGACCCATCCCAATCCCCCCGGAATTAGTGCGGGATAACCCTACTCCCGTCTGACACGAAGTGTCAGACAAGGGATATTTCCAACCTTTGCCCTCCCGGGCTATCAGAGTACGCAAGGATCCAGAGGAGGTATGTGATATCTCGGTCTCTGCTACAGTCCACATCCGATGTCAACCTGAAGGGCAGTCAAAACAATAAAAACTGTGAGTGGACAAAACAAGAGTTTATAAAAACATTTCCATAAGAAGACATTTGTACCTTTCACTAAAAAGCATGCATGCATTCAAAAACCATTTAACCAAAGAAACCATATATGGGAACTAAGCCCAAAACCAAGATTGAAAGAACCATAATGAAAATGACCGTACGGGCCACTGCCCAAATCCATAAGGGACTCAGCCCAAACCAGAAATAAACCAAGTGCACGAGCCACTGCTCAAATCTTGTGCACACTTGTGCACACCACATATCATATATCATATTTATATCACATACACATATAATTCACACAACCAATCCTGTCACGGTTTCCAAAGCTACGCGTGTGCTACCCAGGTCTCAATTTGAGTCTTCTCAAAGTCAAGATCAATGTCCGCAGACCACTGACCTTACCCGAGGTAATAGTAACCATAGCCTTCCTGAGAGTAAGGAACCCAACTGGGGGGTGACTCCACTCAGTCGGTGCTCCGTGACTACTCCGGGGTCCACCTAGGCCAACGACCCTCCCCGGAGAAGATAGAACATGTAAAGGAAGGTATATGAACATATATATACATAACACAAACATTCAGGCTCGGTTCCCCTGAACCGTCATGATCCATAATATCCATTATATTCATATACATATAGACAACATTCTCCATGACCGGTTCCCATAAACCGTCATATACCACAATGACCTGACAAAGGTTCATGCCGGTTCCCATAAAACCGTCATGTACCATAATGACCAACAAGGGTTCATGTCGGTTCCCATAAACCGTCATGTACCATAATGACCAACAAAGGTTCATGCCGGTTCCCATAAACCGTCATAAACCTGGAAATCCATTTAAGGTTCCCTGACCTGAAATCAAAACCATAAAGTAACCTGGGTCTCGTGCCCAGACATATGACATCAGCTGGGCACTGTGCCCGATATCTGAGGTCATATGCCCGAGACAAAACCAAATGGGTCTCATACCCGAGTTTATCCTTTTGAAATCCAAATCCTTTTCATTAAGACCAAGAAAGACATAAAGACCCGTATAGGGCCGAAACCTCGAAATACGTGCCTATACGTAACCACACATCCAAATGCACTCATGGAATCACAAACAAGTATTTAAAACATATAATAAACATTTATGCATGCACCAATTTAGAAAACAAGGTCCACTCACAGACCGTCCGGGCTACCGCCTCGATTTGCATGTCGTAGGCTCTCCCGAGCCGATCACCATCACCGGGACTCCCAAATCTATCCAAATTTTAATAGAAGGTTACTAACTACTTAATTAACCTCCCATTAAAGCCCCCGTAAATTTCTTGAACTTTTAACTATTTTTAAACCGACCCTAAACCTTCCGATAGCCCGAAACCTATGGAAACGATGTCCGATTGACACGAAACCAGTCCCAAAATCTTCGTTACATCAAATAGAAGATTTCATATGTTGAACACTTTCCCAAATTATGGCCCACGCGCCCCTAGAAGGTCGAAAACACTGTTCATCGTCTTCAACCTCCAACTTACTGTTCACAGTACTGTTCATTCGTCTTCAACCTCGGTTTTCTCCGATTTTAGGTCCATTTCATCTCCTTTTAATCCTAATATCATCCTAATCTTATTTCCTATCATTTAAACATTTAAACCCCAGCAAAAACCACCCAAAACCGTGCTTTTCCGATCATCAATGGTGGCCGGATTTTCTCCCGCCGTTCACGGCCATTTCCGGCCATCAAAACCCCCAAAACTAATCCTATTAGATTCCTAGAGTCCCCAGAAATGTTTCCCAATCCTTAGAATCGAACAAAAACTAACAAAACCGAAATTTGAATTTTTGGACATTTCCTTACCTCACGGGTTCACCCGCCGTGGCCAACCGCCGTGAGCCACCATGGCCGGCCGTCATGTCCTCCTCATCATCCCAGTCCTGCCCTCACTCTCACACGGTCACACTTGATGGAGGTTTGTGGTGGTGTTGTGTGTTTGAAGAAAATGAAGAAATGAAGAAAATGGTGGGTTATGGGGTTTTCGGGTCTTTGAGGGAAAATGAAGAAAAATGAACAAAGATGAAGTGATGATGGCTGATGAGAGGGAGATGGAATTGATGGTGAGGATTGCGAGATTAATTAGAAATGAATGGATAGGATTTAAAGATGAAAAGATTAATTATATTAATATTTAATTAAGTGAGATCCACATTTTAGGGGTTTGGACCAATGGGATGAGTGACACTTGTCACTCATCCATGGGACCCACTTAAAATATCTAGCCCAATCAGATTTTGCCAAATCATCCCATCTTGAAGTACGTGCATAGTGAAATCGAACTTCCGTGACCTATAACTTCTCCGTTCGAAGTTCGATTTCAGCGTGCCGCCTGTCTATGGATTCGTATCGTCCCGATCTATGTAACGGTCTTCGGCCCTCGGCCATCGGACCTCTCGGTCAAAAAGTCAACATTTGACCCCTTTTAACCAAAATTACCAAAATGCCCCTAAGCTTTCAAACGTCATAACTTCCTTCTCGAACGTCGGAATTGAACGTGCCACCTGTCTATGAACTCGTGACGTCACGAACTACGTCACGGTCATCGGTCAAAGTCCATTTGACTGCCTGATCAAAAAGTTAATGTTTTGCCACCATCAGGAGCAAAACGGTCATTTCGCATCGTTCGTCCGATTTCTCCCAACTAATCACGGATTAACCTCACTAATCGTGATTAGTCACTAATATAATCTAGGAATTTGGGACGGGTCGTTACACTAAAGAAGTCCCTGTTTGAATGTCATTGCAGCAACAGGTTCATTACACCCAACAATGCGAGATTTTTTCTCGCAGTATCTCCGAATGTATTGTCGAAGAGTCTCTTTTGCTCTCTTTGGAATAATGAAGAGATGGTCATCCTTTACTTTGACTGTACGAAGTTTTGAGTACTCTTTCACAAAATCCAGAGCCCTTCGGGGGAGATGATTAAACCACGTCATGGCTTGGCCTTGTAGTGAGGCTTGAAATACTTTACACATGAGTGCATCATTGTATCTGTGAGGAACCATGACTTCTCGATAATAATCTATATGTTTCACCAGGTCAGAAGTTCCTTTGAACTGATTGAACGTTGGAGTTACAAGTCTATGAGGGAATGAATCCTCCTCAATATCTCTCACAAATAGTGTGGATAATTAAATTTGGTGATGGAGATCGTCTTCTCGATCACCATCACGTTGGACACGGAGGTGTCGATCTAACATCATTTGGACATCATCAGCTTGCAGCGTACCTCGTTGAGGTGGAGAGTCGTTACGTGCTAACCGTTGGGAACCTCCTCGAGTCTTAACCTTTGATTTATGAGATCGTGCGGGTGAGTAAGCTTTGTCCTCCTCCTCGCTGCGATGGGTAGTTCATCTTGGAGGATTCTGGGATGCCACATGCTGCCTCCTGCTTCCAAGTGAGTGTTCCACTCGAGAAGTTACCCCCACCTGCATTCCATGCCGCTCATGCACTGATGACTTTGGGCGTTATGGGCTATTTGCTCAGCGGGTGTTACTTTTTTCTCCGGAGTCACTTAGGGAGGTGTCTCGAGACACTGTTTGGTATCGGACCGTTTCCTTCCTTGGACGTCTTGAAACGTCCTCATGCCTTCCACGTGAAGTGGAGTGTCTCTCAGGTTCTTAAGTTGTTTGTTCTGCTAAGAGTTGTTGCAAAAGCTCTGACTATATTTGAACTTGGTTGCTCAATCTTTCGACTTTTTATGACAAGTTTTGAGGAGATTGGCGTCGAGGTGCTTGCGGCTGGCGCGTATCACGTCGAGACCTTTGCCCTAAGAGTTGCTGGTCTGCATCAAGTCCAATTTGTGCTCTATTCTCTCCTGAAATGTCACATCGTCCATCTAGGAATTCCCGCAGATCCATGTTTACGTAGGGCTAACTTTGCCTTGATGCTGCTCTCATCAACCGCCCGCTAGTTTGCTGCAAAGCTGAAGTTCCTTCTCCTAGCGCTGTCATTTGAGTTGTTGGAGAGCGAAAGGTTCTGAAACTGAAAATTGGAATCTGTCCCTGCGTCTCCATGGGAGCATCGATGGACACACGTCGAGGGCAAATTGAGCACACCTCTGGCGTCTCTATGTGAGCTTCATTCCCCGCCTGAGATGTTGAGGGTGAAACACCATCTTCGGCTGATCGAAAGAATCGACGTACTCTAGCCATGTTTAATCGGAGAATCTTGAGCGGAAAGTTTTTGTTGAACAATGAACAACGTTCAAGTTCTTTGAACAATGTTGATCCATGACGAACAAAGTAAGATGAACGATAAACAAAGTCTGAAAAACAATGAATAACGAAGAAGGATCGTGAGAGCTCTTCTTGAATATTTCTCAATCGGCTCTCAATGAAAGCATAAATTGTTGAAGCAGAATCCGTTCGTACTCTCAAAAATCTTCTAGATCCCTGCAAACAGCAAACAACAAACAGTAAGCTATCATTCGCTCTGATCGAGGCCCCGGAGGTTTGTTCGACTAAGAATACTTCAATGTTTAAGTTAACTTTGAAAGAGAAATCTTAAAAACTTAAGTAGCGTTAAATCGAATTACCTTGAAAGTGAAATGATCGTCTATATTTATAGAGAATTTTAGAAAACCACGGAACGTTCTGATTGGTCGGTTGATTTATAATTAATAAATAATATATTTATATAAATATATTATTTAATAATTATAATAATTGTTCATTATAATGATAATTATTTTAATTTGATAATAATAATTATTATCTATTATTAAGAATAACGACAATTAATTTTCGAAAAAAATATTAATATTTTGGAAGTTTTTAATCTCATTAAATAACGGATTCAGCTGGTAAATATATTATTTAACGTGCGGGTGTCTACGAGCCGTTAATATTATTATTAAGAGCAATTTGGACATTTTGAGTCACATGACAGTTATATAATTTTTAGGTGATTTTGGATTCCACCCGTAAGATGAGAAACTGTTAATGAGGCTTTCAAAGCAGCTTCTACGGAAAACTTATGCTGGTTGATTAAGTATTCGGCTACTGCAACTATGGGTTTGGAGAAAGAGTAAAACAAGCGTGAGATAGATTGATGGAGAGGAGGTTTGTGAAGCTGGACTGAGTCCCTTACGGAGAGTGAGAGTGAGATTAGCTTTTTGTTCCTTACAGGGTTTTGGTGAGCGCTTAGCAGTGATTTCTAATTTTCTACTATTGAAGAGAAAGATCACAACTGATTCGGTGATATCATGTATTTATTACATTCCATTCCTGTTCCTAGAATAGCTCTTAGATGATAGGATCGTACTGTACGTAACCAATATATTTATGCCTTGTAAAGCTTACTGAAATATATATGAAACATATACATTCATCACACTTTTGTTTATGGTATCAGAGCAACGCTCTTGAGACCTTAGAACACAATACAAACGATACCTCATGGCCGGTGACGAAGATCGTGATCCTGTCAAACAAGGCAAGGATATGAACACTTCCAGGACTGTAGAACCATGGGAGAACTTCAACCATCCATTCTTTCTCCATCACTCAGATCAACCAGGCGTTGTCCTCGTTTTGCAACCGCTGATGGAAGACAACTACATAGATTGGGCGCAATCAATGGTCATGGCGCTCACTATCAAGAACAAGAAGGGCTTTATTGATGGAACCCTAAAAAGGACGGCACACAACGCCGATGAACAAAACCAGTGGGATCGATGTAACATCCTTGTCAAGACCTGGCTTCTAGGAGCCATGTCAAAGGAGATTACCCGCAGTGTCATCCACAACAAAGATGCTCGAGGTATGTGGTTGGAGTTACAAGAAAGATTTTCTCACACTAACACTGTTTCGTTGTTTCGTATAGAGAACAGAATACATGAGTGTGAGCAGGGAACAACTTCAGTCACCTCCTTCTTTACAAAACTGAAAACTCTATGGGATGAAAAAGATGCTCTCTGTGCTTTCCCTCCATGTACCTGTGAGGCTGCTACTGAGGTCATAACCTTCATGGAAACACAGAAAACCATGAAGTTCCTTATGGGATTGAATGAGAGCTTTGCACAAACCCGCAACAACATTATAGGAATAGATCCTCTTCCAAACTTGAACAAGGCTTATGCGATGGTGTTACGTCAAGAAAAGAAAGCAGAGACCTCTGCTAATAAGCCCACAATGTCATCAGAATCAGCTGCCTTTTTCTGTTAAGAAGGTCACACGTGACTTCCATCATGGAGATGGAGAAGGCAAGTATTGTGAGAAATGTAACAAGAACAATCACAACACAAGGAATTGTCGAGCCCATCTCAAGTGCACATATTGCAATGGGAAGGGACACACCTATGACTATTGCCGGAGAAGAAAGAATGCAACTGAAGGTGGACAAATGCAGCCCAAGGCAAACCTTGTTGATTTACAAAGTGATCATAAGGAGACCGTGACTGATTTTCCATTTTCAAGAGAAGAATGTCATCACCTTCTCAATCAGCTCTTGACCAAAACAAAGTCAGCCTCTGCCAACTTGGTCGGTAACATTCAAAATTACGAAGAGCTTTCAGGTAAAGTTTTTCACCTTGCACAAAATAGTAAAGAGCCAATATGGATATTAGATAGTGGGGCTAGCGATCATATTGTTTGCAGTCCTACTTTGCTCACCTCACACAAATCTGTCCCTAACCGATGGGTCAAGCTTCCCGACGGTACCACAACTCATGTAACTCATATTGGCACTGTCATGTTCTCTCCTCACTTTGTTCTTCACAATGTTTTGTGTGTTCCTTTGTTCTACCTCAACTTTATTTATGTGAGAAAATTAGCATTCGACTCTTTCTATATTACTATCTTTCTAAGACAAATCTGTATCATACAGGACCTATAATCGGGGAAGATGATTGGGACGGGAACTGAGAATGAGGGACTATACCGCCTCAATCTACCAAGGAAAGGAACATGCAATGCGGTACATATCAACTCGGATAGTTTGTGGCATCAACGACTTGGTCATCCTTCAAATAAAGTATTTTCATTGTTTTAATTTCTTGAAAATAAAGCTAGTGATTCAAACCCTTGTTCTATTTGCCCTTTGGCTAAACTCACTAGGCAACCTTTTCCATTAAGTGTTACCCGTAGTGCATCTTGTTTTGATTTAATTCACATTGACATTTGGGGGGGGATACCATGTCCCATCTTATTCTGGTGCAAAGTATTTTTTAACTATTGTCGATGACCATTCCCGTAGTACTTGGGTATATTTGATGAAACACAAGTCCGAGGCACGTACTTTGCTCATTCATTTTATTCAATTAGCTGAAACCCAGTTTGGTAAAAATGTTAAGATTGTTAGAAGTGACAATGGCCCGGAGTTCAAAATTCCTCAATTCTATTCTTCTAAAGGCATTGTTCATCAAACTAGTTGCGTCAACACACCACAACAAAATGGTGTGGCTGAGCGTAAACATCGACATTTGTTAAATGTGGCAAGGGCTCTTCTTTTCCAAGCCAATTTACCAAAACCTTTTTGGAGGGATGCGATTCTCACGGCCGCTTACTTGATTAATAGGACACCAACTCCAAATCTTCATGGAAAAACACCATTTGAAAAACTTTTCAACAAGGAACCTAGTTATTCTCATTTGAAGGTTTTTGGTTGTCAATGTTTTGTGTCTACACATCCCTCTCGTCCCACTAAGTTTGATCGTAGGTCAATGGAATGCATTTTCATTGGCTATCCACACGGACCAAAGGGATACAAATTATACAATTTGACAACTAAGAAATCCCTAGTTTCAAGGGATGTGGTTTTCATTGAACACATTTTCCCTTTAAAAACAAACACAAGTTCTACTTCTTCCAACATTGGTTTGTTTCCTTCTTCCACCAATCTTCCTCATTATGATATAGATCCCACTCAAATTCCTGTAATTCCTCCTCCGAATCCTCCACGTACAATTACTCTTTCAAATCCCCAAACTTCCGCTGAGCATAATCCTACCACGTCACCTCTTCCTCACTTAGATATCATCCCCTCTAATCCCATCTCATCACAATCATCTCCACAACCATCTTCACCACAACTCCGCAAGTCTACACGAGCTACCAAGGTTCCCACCGCATTGCAGGACTTTCACATTGAAGCGGCCCTCCCCTCACGCCTCGCACCGCCATCTCCTTCGAACGAGGTTATACCCGCTACAGCTCCTAGTCTCTCCCATGTTCTTTCTTATGCCAACCTTTACTCACCTCATAGAGTCTTTACTGCTAACATCTCTATGCATAGAGAACCCACTTCTTTCTCACAGACAGTTAATGACAGGACCCATCCCAATCCCCCTGGGATTAGTGCGGGATGACCCTGCTCCCGTCTGACACGAAGTGTCAGACAAGGGATATTTCCAACCTTTGCCCTCCCGGGCTATCAGAGTATGCCAGGATCCAGAGGAGGTATGTGATATCTCGGTCTCTACTACAGTCCACATCCGATGTCAACCTGAAGGGCAGTCAAAACATTAAAAACTGTGAGTGGACAAAACAAGAGTTTATAAAAACATTTCATAAGAAGACATTTGTACCCTTCACTAAAAAGCATGCATGCATTCGAAGACCATTTAACCGAATGGAAACCATATGTGGGAACTAAGCCCAAAACAGAATATAAACCAAGGTCGAAAGGACCACCATGAAATCGACCATACGGGCCACTGCCCAAATCCATAAAAGAAACCAATAAGAGACTCAGCCTAAAGCCATAACCAGACTGAAATCAAATACACGAGCCACTGCTCAAATCCTGTGCACACCTGTGCACACCACATATCACATATCATATATCATATATCATATATACATATAAGTCACACAACCAATCCTGTCACGGTATCCAAAGCTACGC
This sequence comes from Prinsepia uniflora, assembly GCA_032719365.1. Lineage (NCBI taxonomy): Eukaryota > Viridiplantae > Streptophyta > Magnoliopsida > Rosales > Rosaceae > Prinsepia > Prinsepia uniflora. Next base: position 3,059,429 of record CM064865.1, on the reverse strand, counting down.
GCGTGCTACCCAGGTCTCAATCCGAGTCTTCTCAAAGTCAAGGTCAATGTCCGCAGACCACTGATCCTACTCGAGGTAATAGTAACCATAGCCTTCCTGAGAGTAAAAAACTCAACTGGAGGGTGACTCCACTCAGTCGGTGCTCCGTGACTACTCCGGGGTCCACCCAGGCCAACGACCCTCCCCGGAGGAGATAATAGAACTAAATGAAGGTATATGAATACATACATATACATAACATAAACATTCATGCCCGGTTCCCTTGAACCGTCATGATCCATAACATCCATTAACTAGGGTTCATACCGGTTCCCACAAACCGTCATGAACCAGAATGACCTGACAAAGGTCCATGCCGGTTCCCATAAACCGTCATGAACCACAATGACCTTCCCAGAGTTCATGCCGGTTCTCATAAACCTTCATGAACTTGGAAATCCATCTAGGGTCCCTAACCCGAAATCATAAACCGTAAAATAATTGGTCTCGTGCCCGAACATATGACATCAGCTGGGCACTGTGCCCGATATCTAAGGTCATATGCCCGAGACAAAACCAAATGGGTCTCATACCCGAGTTTATCCTTTTGAAATCCAAAACCATTTCATTAAAACCAAATAAGAAATACATACCCGTATAAGCACCGTATAAAGACGAAACCTCGAAATACGTGCTTATACGTAACCACATATAAATGAACCCATGGCATCATCAAACAAGTAATAAAACATATAATAAACATTTATGCATGCACCAATTTAGAAAACAAGGTCCACTCACAGACCGTCAGAGCTGCCGCCTCGATTTGCGTGCCATTCAGCTCCCCGAGCCGATCACCATTACCGGGACTCCCAAACCTATCCAAATTTTAATAGAAGGTTAATAACTACTTAATTAACCTCCCATCAAAGCCCCGTAATTTTTCCGAACTTTTAACTATTTTTAAACCGACCCTAAACCTTCCGACACCCCGAAAACTATCGAAACGATGTCCGATTGACGCGAGACCAATCCCGAAATCTTCGTTACATCGAATAGAAGATTTCATATGTTTAACACTTCCCCAAATTATGGACCACGCGCCCTCACGCGCTCCAAGAAGGGCCAGATTACTGTTCATCGTCAGCAAGCTCCAGCGGACCGGTTTTCCTGTGCTGGACCGGTTTACTTGGTTTGGTCGGTCCAACTAGACCGGCGTGACCGGTTCATGGTCCTAGACACCCCATTTTTCATCCTAGTTCTTCCTTTTTGGTTCCTTTCATCCTATTTTGCTGCTTTCCATCCATTCCAATCTCTAAAACTACCTAAAAACACCTAAATCCTATGGTTCGATTTTGAACCAAACGGTTCAAAGTTCCCAAAATGCAGCCATGGCTTCACAGCCGCCCCTAGCTTCCTAAAACCTTCCTAACATGTCCCTAGCAACCTAATGTACTCATTAAAACCACTAGGAACGAACCATAACATCAAAAATGTAAAAATGGATCAAAATGGACTTACCGAGAACCTCACGGGTTCTTCCTCCTTCCAGCCGCCGTGGACGGCGGTTCTGGCCGCCCAGCAACCTCCTCAGTCTCCCTGGTCCTCTGCCTGGTCATGGGTGAAGATTGGATGGGTTTTGGTTTGCACGGATGGGAGAATGGTGGGTGTGTTTGAGATCGGCTTGTGTTGTGAAGGCAAAGGGAAATGGTCGATGCGTGAATACAATTTCCCTGGGCAATGGATGGGTGACACTTTTCACTCATCCATTGGGCCTCCATAAAATATCTGGGCCCCACTAGAGTCCAAAAGTTAACTCGTTTCGTAATTCGTGCAATAGTGCACTCGAACTTCCGTGAACCATAATTTCGCCGTCGAACGTCCAAATTCGACGTGCCGCCTGTCTATGGATTCGTATCGTCCTTATTTACGTAACGGTTTTCGGCCCTCAGCCATCGGACATCCTGGTCAAAAATAAACATTTTGACCATTTTAACCAAAATTACCAAAATGCCCCTAAACTTCCGAACGTCATAACTTCTTCCTCGAATGTCGGAATTAAACGTGCCACCTGTCTATGAACTCGTGACGTCACGAACGACGTCACGGTCATTGGTCAAAGTCCATTTGACCCCCCAAATGAAAAGTCAACGTTTTGCCATGACCAAGGGCAAAACGGTCATTTTGCATCGTTCGTCCGATTTCGCTCTACTAATCACGGATTAGCCTCACTAATCGTGATTAGTCACTAATCTAATCTAGGAATTTGGGACGGGTCGTTACAACCTTCCCTCCTTAATTAATTTCGTCCTCGAAATTCCAACCGACCTAATTCCAACCGTTCTTCCTTCCTTAATTTAGTTTCGTTCTCGAAACTTCAACTATCCTGATTACGCATCCACCACGTGGAAAGTAATTAACCTCGCAATGCGTGTACACTAGTACACCAACTAACCAGGATGAGACTTACTCGTCTGCAGCCAGACGTACCACTAACGCTCGCGTCGCATCGACTACATTCGATCACGTCGAATGACAGTAGTCATACATTCCGAATTGACACTACTTGTCAAATCTACCATGTCATTGACACAAATAACTAGACGGTTCCCTTCTCAATCACTAATCTATTCTGACGTCCTCCCACTGGGAGTCATCAGACCTCACGAATCGATCCACGCTGACACCTTCGACAAATTCTCACATCTGACAAACTGTCACCACTTGACAGTCGCCAGTCGAAAACTGACACTATACCTCCTTGTGGTTACACTAACCACCAACTCTCTCAACCTGTGTGTACACTAACCAACAATTCACCCGACCTGTGTGTAACTAGACCCATAAGAAATACCATGACCCACTGCACAGTATCCAATGTTTAGTTCACGACCTCGACTAATTCAATGGTATCGGAACCAATCCGTCTACCAACACGCTCACCAACATACCACTAGTATAACCTATATACCGTCATCGGGCACCACAAGTCTGCCTGGTATCGTACCTCGAACAACGTATAAGGTACGCACATCTACCCATCAATCAGCTTACAACCACAACAACCACGACAACACGACCACATGACGACCTAGGTGGTAGTCAAACACGTTTCAATTATGGAGTTCACTTGTCCAATCCTGCATTAGACAAATCGAAACTCCAACCCATTATCCATTTCCAAATCCGAATCCGCAATTCCGTAAGAAATCCCGAATCCAAACCCAAAAATCACATCCACAATCATGTCCAAATCCGAATTCGAAATCATTATTCCGTAAGCTAGCATTTGGAATAACCATTCTGAACCCAAATCCATAAAAGAAAATCCACATTCAAGCTCTAGAACCAAATCCTGAATCGTCACCCAGAATCCGATTCCAAAACCCAAATCCAGAAATTCTCTTTCAAATTCCAAAATCAAATCCTGAATCGTCATCCAGAAATCTGATTCCAAAACCTGAAATATCGTTCACGCCTACCGAGGCGTATCAAAATCGAACCTATCGGATACCTGCTCAACCGATTACCATCGATTGACTTCATAGGGAAGTCAATCCCAATATCGACACAGCTCTAAGCTGACAAAATCCAACCTCATCGGACACTTACCCACCTGAGTAATATACCATATGGGATTCACTTCGAAAAGAAGTTCAGTCCGAACATCCTCAACTCAAACATCCAAGTAAGAGCGATAAACTCTCCACCTGTCTAGATCATCAAAATCACGATCCAGATCCATCACTACATCAACCGACCATAGACGTCACGATCCCTGATCGTCACGAAGCCTAAAGTCCTCAACCATTTCCCACATCTAAATAGATCAGTCAACGACGAGACACGCCGAGACTGTGGGTCCTCACCAATTACCTCGTATCGATCCTTGTCATTCCACCGAGGAATACAACCAACTCGCTGCATTCACCGAGGATACAAGACCATGACATCAAAACTCATCCTATGTGAATACAACCAACTATCTGCATTCACCACGTCACGTAAACCAACATCGTCTGCCACCAAGCAGGAAATGAGAAATCTCAGTCACCTAACTTCGATATACTCGATTCCTCTTGATGACCCAAAACAAATCTCGGGTTCACCAACCAATACACGATCAGTGTACTAGTGGCAACCAACAACATCTACATCATCAACATCATCTACCATCATCAATCATGGTAGAACCTGAGAAGTCACCCTAATGACTTCGAAATATCCATTGCCAATGCGGAAAACCTGCATTCCACTCGTCACCTCAATCGCAACCCCTCACGATTCCGAAGTTCCAACAAGATTGGAAACAACATACTCGGACATCAACCACGTGTCCCTCACCAATTTAACTCTATCCGTGATCCACTCCTGAACCACAGATACCGAACATATGCCTATCACGACGAAGTCATATCCCGACTCGTGACTCACCGTCATCGCAATCACCGGCACTAGCACCAGCACTAGTACCAGCACCAACGCACTATCACCAACACTAGTATCAGTATCAGCATCGGCACACAGGGTGCAAATCTGACAACCCTGAATCTCTGCTCATACCGAGCGACGTTCCTGTACCTCTGCTCGAATAGGAAAAACTCCGTCTCCGTCGTACCCAACAACTCTGGGTACAGTCATCCTGACAACCCATACGAGAAAAGGAAACGTCCCCTGAACGTCTCTGATTCCCAACAACGGTAACTACAGCCACTCTCGGTAGTATCGCCTGCCACAAACTCGTGCAGACCTAACTACCAGACATCACGATCTTGACTCCACATCGAACGGAATCAATCGCCCGTACTAATTACTTCGTATCCCACTCAGGGATTTCATCGACAAGTACCAACCCTGATAACTTGTCCAACCAACTCGATCCAGTCGCAACTCGACTCAACCAATGTCGTCTACTAGGTCATCCATGACCTTAGTTGCACCAACTATCCATCACAACTACGGTAGTACGACGACCAACTAGGTCTAACCGTTCAACATAACCTCGACTGCAAAGTGCAGTCCCAACACAAGCTGACATGACTAGACCTACTAACGGATCCAAATACAAATAGTCGTCCAAGTCAAACCACTCGTCAACTCACATTTCCGAACCATACACCCAAGGTAGGGTTCCACGATCACACCTAGAGTTCCCCTGAACCCACCTGCGAAAAGCAGTAAAATCAACAATCTGACCGACCCTGCAGTCTTGACATCGTAAAGACGTCAATCCAATCCTACCGTCAATCCAACTAGGATTCCTCGAATCTGATCGCTAACTGCCAACTGCAGTAATTCCATCTAACTCAAACAAATCCGATCATCAGATGGTCACAATTCCCCAACCAGTCGTCGGAACCGATCCTACGACATCGTGAAAGATGATCCCAACTAACTGTCACACGATCAAAATGCTAACGTACGAATACGTTCATCCATTCATAGGGTCCCACTCTGCCAACCCTGACAAAACTATGGCAACCCCGGTATCTAGTGCCGAACCAAGACATATCCCGATTCCATCCTACTAACTATCGTATCGGCATCCCAACAATCAGGTTGACCACGAACTGTATCCACTTGAGATATCACATCCTCGACTTGCGTACATTCCAAGAGCTCCACGGTTGCTCGAATAGAGACAACCCCGCTCTGCAATTCAGAGTAACATGAGCAATCCTGCTCTGATAAGCAATCCTATGCTCTGATACCACGTTGACAGGACCCATCCCAATCCCCCCGGGATTAGTGCGGGATGACCCTGCTCCCGTCTGACACGAAGTGTCAGACAAGGGATATTTCCGACCTTTGCCCTCCCGGGCTATCAGAGTATGCCAGGATCCGGAGGAGGTATGTGATATCTCGGTCTCTGCTACAGTCCACATCCGATGTCAACCTGAAGGGCAGTCAAAACATTAAAAACTGTGAGTGGACAAAACAAGAGTTTATAAAAACATTTCATAAGAAGACATTTGTACCCTTCACTAAAAAGCATGCATGCATTCGAAAACCATTTAACCGAATGGAAACCATATGTGGGAACTAAGCCCAAAACAGAATATAAACCAAGGTCGAAAGGACCACCATGAAATCGACCATAAGGGCCACTGCCCAAATCCATAAAAGAAACCAATAAGAGACTCAGCCTAAAGCCATAACCAGACTGAAATCAAATACACGAGCCACTGCTCAAATCCTGTGCACACCTGTGCACACCACATATCACATATCATATATCATATATCATATATACATATAAGTCACACAACCAATCCTGTCACGGTATCTAAAGCTACGCGCGTGCTACCCGGGTCTCAATCCGAGTCTTCTCAAAGTCAAGGTCAATGTCCGCAGACTACTGATCCTACTCGAGGTAATAGTAACCATAGCCTTCCTGAGAGTAAGGAACCCAACTGGAGGGTGACTCCACTAAGTCGGTGCTCCGTGACTACTCCGGGGTCCACCCAGGCCAACGACCCTCCCCGGAGGAGATAATAGAAGTAAAGGAAGGTATATGAATACATATATATACATAACATAAACATTCATGCCCGGTTCCCTTGAACCGTCATGATCCATAACATCCATTAACTAGGGTTCATGCCGGTTCCCATAAACCGTCATGAACCAGAATGACTTGACAAAGGTTCATGCCGGTTCCCATAAACCGTCATGAACCACAATGACCTTTCCAGAGTTCATGCTGGTTCCCATAAACCGTCATGAACTTGGAAATCCATCTAAGGTCCCTGACCCGAAATCATAAACCGTAAAATAATTGGTCTTGTGCCCGAACATATGACATCAGCTGGGCACTGTGCCCGATATCTAAGGTCATATGCCCGAGACAAAACCAAATGGGTCTCATACCCGAGTTTATCCTTTTGAAATCCAAAACCATTTCATTAAAACCAAATAAGAAATACAGACTCGTATAAGCACCGTATAAGGCCGAAACCTCGAAATACGTGCTTATACGTAACCACATATAAATGCACCCATGGCATCATCAAACAAGTAATAAAACATATAATAAACATTTATGCATGCACCAATTTAGAAAACGAGGTCCACTCACAGACCGTCCGAGCTGCCGCCTCGATTTGCGTGCCATTCGGCTCCCCGAGCCGATCACCATTATCGGGACTCCCAAACCTGTCCAAATTTTAATAGAAGGTTAATAACTACTTAATTAACCTACCAGCAAAGCCCCGTAATTTTCCCGAACTTTTAACTATTTTTAAACCGACCCTAAACCTTCTGACACCCCGAAAACTATCGAAACGATGTCCGATTAACGCGAGACCAATCCCAAAGTCTTCATTACATCGAATAGAAGATTTCATATGTTTAACACTTCCCCAAATTATGGACCACGCGCCGTCACGCGCTCCAAGAAGGGCCAGATTACTGTTCATCGTCAGCAAGCTCCAGCGGACCGGTTTTCCTGTGCTGGACCGGTTCACCTGGTTTGGCCGGTCCAACTAGACCGGCGTGACCGGTTCATGGTCCTAGACACCTCATTTTTCATCCTAGTTCTTCCTTTTTGGTTCCTTTCATCCTATTTTGATGTTTTCCATCCATTCCAATCCCTAAAACTACCTAAAAACACCTAAATCCTATGGTTCGATTTTGAACCAAACGGTTCAAAGTTCCCAAAATGCAGCCATGGCTTCACAGCCGCCCCTAGCTTCCTAAAACCTTCCTAACATGTCGCTAGCAACCTAATGGACTCATTAAAACCATTAGGAACGAACCATAACATCAAAAATGTAAAAATGGATCAAAATGGACTTACCGTGAACCTCACGGGTTCTTCCTCCTTCCAGCCGCCGTGGACGGCGGTTCTGGCCGCCCAGCAATCTCCTCAGTCTCCCTGGTCCTTTGCCTGGTCATGGGTAAAGATTGTATGGGTTTTGGTTTGCACGGATGGGAGAATGGTGGGTGTGTTTGAGATCGGCTTGTGTTGTGAAGGCAAAGGGAAATGGTCGATGCATGAATACAATTTCCCTGGACAATGGATGGGTGACACTTGTCACTCATCCATTGGGCCTCCATAAAATATCTGGGCCCAACTAGAGTCCAAAAGTTAACTCGTTTCGTAATTCGTGCAATAGTGCACTCAAACTTCCGTGAACCGTAACTTCGTCGTCGAACGTCCAAATTCGACGTGCCGCCTGTATATGGATTCGTATTGTCCTTATCTACGTAACGGTCTTCGGCCCTCGGCCATCGGACATCCTGGTCAAAAAGTCAACATTTTGACCATTTTAACCAAAATTACCAAAATGCCCCTAAACTTCCGAACGTCATAACTTCTTCCTCGAATGTCGGAATTGAACATGCCACCTTTCTATGAACTCGTGACGTCACGAACTAAGTCACGGTCATTGGTCAATGTCCATTTGACCGCCCGAATGAAATGTCAACGTTTTGCACGACCGAGGGCAAAACGGTCATTTCGCATCATTCGTCCGATTTCGTTCTACTAATCACGGATTAGCCTCACTAATAGTGATTAGTCACTAATCTAATCTAGGAATTTAGGACGGGTCGTTACAGTTAAAGATCCGAAATGGAGAGAAGCCATGCGGCTAGAGATTGAAGCGTTGCAGATTAACAAAACATGGAGCTTAGTTTCACCTCCAGCTCACAAACAACCGATTGGTTGTAAATGGGTATACAAAATCAAGTACAATCCAGATGGCACCATTGAGCGTTACAAGGCGAGGTTAGTGGCAAAGGGTTACAGCCAAGTCGAAGGTCTTGACTATAGAGAGACTTTTGCACTAGTTGCTAAACTCACTACTGTTCGAGTTTTGCTTAGTCTTGCAGCTCAACAGAATTGGCAGCTTCATCAACTAGACGTGAATAATGGCGATCTCCATGAGGATGTGTACATGCAACTCCCACCTGGTTTCGAACGAAAAGGGGAGGACAAGGTATGTAAGTTGCATAAGTCATTATACGGGTTGAAACAAGCCTCTAGACAATGGTTCTTGAAGCTCTCCTCTGCTCTAAAGTCAGCCGGTTTCAAACAATCATGGTCCGACTATTCTTTGTTCATTCGAAACCATCAAGGTATCTTTACTGCTTTGTTGGTTTATGTGGACGATGTTATCCTAGCAGGAAACAATTTAGAAGATATTACGAAGACCAAAAGCTTCCTATCAAGTCACTTTAAGTTGAAGGATATGGGGAAGTTAAAGTATTTCCTTGGTCTGGAAGTAGCGAGGTCCAAGCGTGGCATTGCATTAAGTCAGAGAAAATATGCATTAGAAATACTTGAGGACACAGGTTTTCTTGGTGCAAAACCCTCACGGTTTCCGGTTGAGCAAAACATGAATCTCACACAAGAAGATGGAAGATTGCTGGAAGATGCATCTCAATACAGAAGACTTGTTGGACGCCTCATTTATCTATCACAAGGCCAGACCTCGTGTACGCAGTTCACATCCTTAGCCAATTCATGGACAAGCCACGACAACCCCATTTAGAAGCAGCACATAACGTGTTAAGATACCTCAAGCAAACACCAGGTCATGGAATTCTCTTGCCTTCCAAAGGACCAATGGAGTTAAGAGCATACTGCGATGCAGATTGGGCGCGTTGCAAGGATACTAGAAGGTCTACAACAGGTTATTGCATCTTCCTTGGAGGTGCTCCCATTTCATGGAAAAGTAAGAAACAAAGTACTGTCTCCCGCTCAAGTGCAGAAGCCGAGTACAGATCTATGGCCACTACTTGCTGTGAGATAACATGGTTGTTGTACATTTTGAAAGATTTGAATGTTAAGCAAAGGCAACCAGTCAAGCTCTTCTGCGACAACAAGGTAGCAATACACATAGCCTCTAATCATGTCTTCCACGAAAGGACCAAACACATAGAGATTGACTGCCATGTTGTGAGGGAAAAAGTACAAAGAGGTTTGATTCAAACAGAGCATGTGAGAACGAAAGAGCAACCAGCTGATATTTTTACAAAGCCTCTGAGTTCGAATCAGTTTACATTACTGTTGGACAAGCTTGGAGTAATCAATATCCACTCTAGCTTGAGGGGGAGTATTGAAGAGAAAGATCACAACTGATTCGGTGATATCATGTAATTATTACATTCCATTCCTGTTCCTAGAATAGCTCCTAGATGATAGGATCGTACTGTATGTAACCAATATATATGCCTTGTATATGAAACATATACATTCAAAGCAGCTTCTGCGGAAAACTTGTGCTGGTTGATTAAGTATTCGGCTACTGCAACTATGGGTTTGGAGAAAGAGTAAAACAAGCGTGAGATAGATTGATGGAGAGGAGGTCTGTGAAGCTGGACTGAGTCCCTTACGGAGAGTGAGAGTGAGATTAGCTTTTTGTTCCTTACAGGGTTTTGGACTGAGTCTCTCAATCCTTACAGGGTCTGTGAAGTCATCTAATTTTCTACATCAAAAACAAATTCAGAGAAATTGGGCTTGAAATATAAATTTGCCTTTCATTCGTAAGAATTGTAGGACTCAGAATGCAGAATAAACTTCTTCTTGATGGTGATGGGCACTGGGCAGCATTCTGATACAGAAATTTGATGCCCAAATCCAAGCTAGAAAAACCCTAACAAATCCCTAAAATCCAATCCGCCAAACCATAGAAAGTTAGAAACAGGTCATAATTGAATTTGGATTGAATCCATTCATGGATTGCAACTTTTTTTTTTTTTTGGGTGCCCACCAGATGTTCGACCGTAGCTTGTTGAGTCTGCAATTTCGAAGTTTTGTGAAATTTGGGTTTTGTTCCCGTGCCCAAAATAACTCGAGCCTTTCACCCAAAAACTAACTTGAACTTGACAAAAGCAGCCCAATTTATATTTTAATTGAGCTGGCTATAGGCTTTGCATCATGACCCGGGTCAAAATATAAATATTTAGTTTCATGTTCAAAATTCAAAGTTGAAAGAGTGAACATATAAGTAAAACACAAATTCATTAAGTCATCTCACAAAGCCAAAGAAAATAAATATAGGAAAACATATATATATTCTTAGGTAGCCAAAGTCGACCCACCATGAGCTAGCAATTCACCACATGTCACCATACGAAGTGGTTTGGACAAATGCAGGCTGTGACGAGTTGAGAGGATTTGATGAGAAACTTGTTTCATTGTTGGACGACATTGCGGATTGCAATCCAAGCATGCAAATGCTGTCCTCACAAGAGAGATCACTTCTCCAGAAACTTGATGTGTAGGATGGGAAATGCGTTGGTCCAAAACATCCACAATTGCCATAGAACGGTCAACTGGTAAAGCAGAAGATGATGACGCTGACCATCCTAAAGAAAAGTACGAGAGAAGTTCTCTCGGATGTCTCCCCATAATTACTTCCATTGTTACCACTCCGAAGCTATAAACATCGCATTTCTCATCCACTTCTGGTGTATAAGCAAGCTCTGCACATAAAAAACACTCAACGGGATTAATTGTTTACTGTTCAATGAATGTTAAGAAAATATTTCTTGTATACTTAAGATATTACCAGGTGCCATATATCCCAATGTGCCTGCGAGGGCAGTCCAATTGGCAGAGTCCGGGTTCAAAAACTTGGCAGTGCCAAAGTCTGAAACAGATGCCTCATTTTCGCAATCCAACAAAATATTTTTGGTTGATATGTCTCGATGTACAATTGGTGGTATGCAATCGTGGTGCATGTAAGACAAAGCATGAGCTACGCTTTTGACTATCTCCACTCTTCTGCTCCACCCCAAATCTTTAGCTTCTTCATCTTTGCACAACATTTCGGCTAAGCTACCTTTTTCAAGATATTCATACACCAAAAATGAGTGTCGTGGATGCAAACAGAAACCATAAAGCTTCACAATATTCCGGTGTCGTATCTCAGTGAGTGCCTTTATTTCATTCAAGAATTCCTTTTGAATATTATTCTCATCACCACCCCATTGCTGATGGAACTTCTTCACGGCCACTGTGTTGGAAGACGACAAAATCGCTTTGTAGACGCTTCCATGTCCCCCATTCCCAATGCAATATATGGAATCAAAATCTTTGGTTGCCCTTATGATCTCCCCATACATCTTTTTTCCATCAAAATGTAGTATGGAAAACGAAACTTGTTCATGCATGTTACCATTTTCTAGATGGTGATTATGCTTCTTTCTTCCTTTTAATACGAAGACAATTGTAAAAAAGGCAGATAGAAGAATGAGTCCTGCAAAAAGGGAAAATATGATTCCAAATGCCCGATTGAGTTTGGTTTTTGAGTCATGTTTGTTGCAGGATTTCAAAGCCCCAACTTTGCCACAAAATCCTTTGTTGCCTTGTAAAAATGTTTGTGGAGCTTCACGAAATGCGGTGATATTGGGAAGGGGACCTTCCAAGTCATTGTAGGATATGTCAACAACCATCAAGCCATGCATGTCTTCAAAACTTGTTGGTATGAAGCCCGAAAGATTGTTGTGGGATAGATTGAAGGTAACCAAACTTACCAAAATGCTCATTTCTGACGGTATACTACCTTCAAGTGAGTTATGACTTAAGTCCAGGTCCGTAAGTTGAACTAACTTCCCCAATTGAATTGGAATCTCTTGACTCAACTTATTGTTGCTCAAATTCAGATGGTATAAATTCAACAAGGAACCCAAATGGCTTGTAATTGACGCATTGAGTTCGTTATTTGACAAGTCAAGATATAGAAGATTAGCCAATGATCCAAACTCCGAGGGTATATGACCGGTAAGTTGATTTCCATTCAAAACCAACTTCAACAGAGAAGACAGTCTCCCGAATTCCATAGGAATGACTCCAACTAAACAATTTGAAGAGAGATCGAGGTTATGAATTTGGACTGCTTTGCTAATCTCACGTGGTATGATACCAGTAAGGTTGTTTCCGGAAACTAGTAGGGTTTTTAATTGTTTGCATTCACCCCATTTTTTTGAGATCTCACCATAGAAGTTATTGTAGCTTAGATCTATGAAATCAAGATCTGGATAGACACCAAAGTCTTGAGATATATTTCCTGTCAACTGGTTTCCATTGAGACGGACTCTTTCTAAGCTTGTGCAAGTTTTGAGGCTTTTGGGGATTGGACCAGTGAAATGGTTGTTTTGTATTGTAAAGTGTGTGAGTGTTCCACCTTGACATATATTTTGAGGCAAATAACCAGAAAACTGGTTTCCATCCAATTCCACCATAGCCAGTTTCTTGAGGTTGTTCATCTCTTTCGGAATTGAACCAAAAAGGTGATTATCAAACAACATTAGGTAAGTAAGAGATGAAATGTTTCCTAACTCAGTCGGAATAAAACCAGAGAGTTGATTTTCAAACAAGTGTAGCATTTCTAGCTTTTTCAGTCTTCCAAAGTTTGAAGGAATAACACCTGTTAGCTTGTTTTCGGACAAATCTAACCCCACCAAAGATTTCATTCTTCCTATATTTTCAGGAATAGTGCCAGAAAGATGATTAGTATATAGGTAAAGATTGAAGAGGTTTGTGAGATTAGACAATGATGTTGGGAGAGGACCAGCGAGTTGGTTTTTATACAAGTGTAACTCCAAAAGGGATTCCAATTTCCCTATATCTTCAGGAATAACACCGGAAAGATGATTTGCATGGAGGCTGAGATAGTTAAGTTTTGTCAAATCAAATAGTGATGGTGGGATTGAGCCACTGAGCTGATTTAGACCCAAAGATAGCTGGACTAGAGATTTCAGATTTCCCACTTCTTGTGGAATAGTACTAGAAAGATTATTCTCACCAAGATAGAGAAAGGTAAGATTTTTCAAAAGACCAATTTCTGGTGGGATTTTCCAAGACAATAGGTTACAAGACAGATCAAGAAAAACAAGGTTGGAGAGGTGATGTATTTTAGGCGGAATGGCATCATAGAGTTTATTGAAGCTTAGGTCAAGATATTGAAGATTAGGAAAGGATATGAATGAGAGTTCATGCAACGTACCTTGTATTTCAGAAGTGCTAAGGTTTATCTGGACGACACTTCCAGCAGCGCTGCATGAAATACCAGTCCAAAGGCATGGAGTCCCATTATTGTTAGGGGGAAGGTAGTTCCATGAGTTGAGATTTTGGACCCGATCTTCATTCAAAAAGCTGGCTTTCCATTCGAGAAGAGCATCTGCTTCTGTTTTAGTAGTAGCAGCTACGGCAAAACTCCCAATGTAATTAAAATTTGGTGATGATAAAAGGGGCTGATGAAACCAAAACATCATAAGGAAATAAGCTACATAAGTTAAAGATGCCATGCTTAATAATGTACGTTTGGTATATATTGCTACACTTCTTCAAGCCCTTATTTATATATAGACTCATCTTTGTGGCTTAGACTCGGAAGTCTTTCCACCACTCTTCTTTTCTAGTCTTTGTCTTTGAGAACTTTCCAATTTTCTATTGAATATATCATGTTTGTTCTTCGCTGTGTATAGCTATCATTACTTGCCATGTTCTATTTAAAGAGTAACTTAACAAATATTTTGTTCAGAGTTGAAAACCCGTTTCATTTTCATACTCTTGGGTCAAAATAGGGTGCTGGACAAAAATAATTGCATCATTAATATATTAGAACTTTTTAGGTCACTGAGAATAGTGAAAGTAAAGGATTTTTATGGAGTTCCATAGTAGGGAACCAAAAATTCAATTGGGCTGTATTATACGTAATAATATGATGTTCTAACGGCTTATTAAATAGTTTCTTCTTGAAAGATCATTCTTACTGAATTCATCTAAATTGGTAGTAGTCAAATATATAGATGAACATAGTGTAGTGGATATCTAACACTAGAGCTAAATATTTAGATGAATATGGTTTGTGTAGAAATTAAAGTTTGACTCCAAAATTAATTGTTAAGATGTGTTTTTTCGATGGGGGATATTGCCTCACACTCTAACATGTCCCCTCACATGTGGCGGAATTTCCGACCTACACATGGCGAGTGAATATACAGGTTTAAGTCTTGCACGTAGGACAACTTTGCTCTAATACCAATTAGTAATGAGAGGAGTAGTTCAAGCCCATTTAAGACACAAATGTAAGTCGTATTTTTCAGATGTAGACATTGTCGCACGCTCCAACAGTTTGCCAAACAACACAATAAATACCCATGTTAAGTCCGAAATTCTATTTCCAAATTAAATGAGAATCCCAAAATATATAATTGACTACAATTATATAACCATCCTTATTTATTAATACAATTTTAATTAATTAAAACGTATTATATATATATATATATATTAGTGGGGGCCTAAGACCCCTGGCCCCATTGTGGCTACGCCTACGATTGTAATATTATTTAATTTATCTAGCATTATTTCACGAGCAGCTTACCCACTCACTTTCTCTATTTGGGTATTTAGTTTGTCTGCTTATGAAGTACTTGTTGGGAAAAATAATATAATGGTAATTATAACTCAAACCACAAAATATATATATATATATATAAGAAAATAAAATAGTAAGGAATAGAGAACACTAGATATAACGTGGTTCGACAATGTGTCTACGTCCACAGGGAAACAACAACAATAACTTCCATTAACGAAATTAGGGGTATAAAGAGATGCATAACTTCAACAACATCACTTGAAGGAAATACTATAAGACCCGTGTCCCAGGAAGCCAGAGCTAGAGGTGTTTCCAGACGGTTGATGCCCAGGGGTTATGTCCCAAGCAGCAGGAGATAGGGGTGTTCCCAGATGGCTAATGCTCGGGCGAGCAAGATGGGTGAATAATCCAATATCGCTCGAGGAGGGAAAGGAGAACTGTTTTATATGTGTGGACACGTATCTTTCTAACATGAGAACTTTTTGGAGCTCATTGACTTTGGAACTCCAAAGTTAAGCGAGGTTGCGCTGGTGCAATCCCAAGATAAGTGACCTACTAGCAAGTTGCACGTGAGTTCCCAAAAACAAAAACGTAAGGGCGTGACTCAAAGCAGATAATATTGTGTTAAGGGAATCATGTCGTGATAATTTGGTATCAGAGATAGACCCCGACCAGAAGTGTGCTTGTGAGGACATTCAGCCCCAGGGGGTGAGTGGATTGTAAGACCCGTGTCCCAGGCAGTCGGAGTTAGGCGTGTTCCCAAATGACTGATGCTCGGGGGTTGTATCCTAGACTGCAGAAACTAAGAGTGTTCCCAGAAGGCTGATACTTGGGAGAGCAAGAAGGGTGAACAATCTCACATCACTCGGGGTGTAACGCTCCGAAAGTTTGTAAATAATATTGTAATATGAAATGACCATTTGGGCCTTAGTGAGGGAAAAAGTTGACTTTTGACCCGAGAACTAATTTGGACTTGGAACCATGACCGTGACGTAGATCGGGACGTCATGAATTCATAGACAGGCGGCACATCGAAATCAGACTTCGTACGGGAAAGTTACGGTCTCGGAAGAGAAAAACGGATAAATCGCGCCTCGAAAACCGTGTTAATTAATTAATATCTGGATTAGTTGAAAAGTAGGTGAGGGACACTTGGATGAGTGACAAGTGTCACTCATCCGTTAGCTAGGGTTTCTGATGGGGTTCATTGATTGGCCCATATAAATAGTAACTTTCATCTCTCTCCTCACCCCATTCGTCCATTTCATTATCTGTTTTTCAAACATCAAATAACCCCCCACCCGTGTTGACTGAGAACCACCACAACCTGACCACCATACCATCAGCCACCGTGACTGGCTGAGAGAGAGTAGTTGAGGGACTGACCGGGAAGGGAAGACGACGCCGTTGAGGGGCAGAGCCACGACGGAGCCACGGCGGGAGGTGAGTTTCAGAAAACCCGAGAGCCCGTGTTTTGGACCAAAAATGGAGATTGTTTTTTCACATGTTAATGGATCCTAATGACTTCTAGGGACTGAGACGAGCTTGTAGGACTTGATTTCGAGGCCAGTAGTGACCGGAACGGCGAGATAACAACGGCGGAAAGTCGAGGCACTGTTCATCGAGGTACACCTTCAGATCTAGCCTGTTTTTTATGTTTTTAGGTTGCTAGCTGGGTTGAAGACGAGCATTTAGAGAAAAAAATAGGAAGAAAATGGTTGAGAAATGAAGGTTTGGCAGCCGGGTCAAGTCGCGGGTTTGTACGACCCGGTTGCAGAAGTCTGGGTCGACCCGTCGCGAGGTAAGAGATGCTGATGTCATCATGTCAAATGTAACGACCCGTCCCAAATTCCAGGATTAGATTAGTGACTAATCACGATTAGTGAGGCTAATCCGTGATTAGTTGGGCGAAATCGGACGAACGATGCGAAATGACCGTTTTGCCCCTATGGTGGCAAAACGTTGACCTTTTAATCGGGCGATCAAATGGACTTTGACCGATGACCGTGACGTAGTTCGTGACGTCATGAGTTCATAGACAGGTGGCACGTTCAAATCCGACGTTCGAGAAGGAAGTTATGACGTTCGGAAGCCCAAGGGCATTTTGCTAAGTTTGGTTAGATGGAGGTCAAATATTGAATTTTTGACCGGGAGGTCCGATGGCCGAGGGCCGAAGACCGTTACGTAGATGAGGACGATACGAATCCATAGGCAGGTGGCACACTGAAATCGGACTTCGAACGGGAGAGTTATGGGTCACGGAAGTTCGATTTCACTATGCACAAACTTCGAGACGGGGACATTTTGGCGAAATCTGATTGGGCAGATATTTTAGTGGGCCCCATGGATGAGTGACAAGTGTCACTCATCCCATTGACTTGATCCCCCAATTTGTGGATCTATATAATTAATTAATATTATTTAATTAATTTTTTAATCAAATCCACCCACCATTCAATCTTGGCCATCCATTTCAATTCATCCTTAAATCCACACCCTCCATTTCTCTTCTCTCATCAGCCATCATTCTTCTTTGTTTCCTCACACCCGAAACCCCCCCTTCACCATTTTCTCCATTTTCTTCAAAACACAAACACACATATTTCCCACCTCCATTACTCATCTTGTGAGTGTGCTACAATGAATATGACCGTGAGGAAGTGGAAAGAGGCTGAGGATGGCAAGCCACGGCCAGCCACAGCGGAGGACACGGGGGGAGAGAGAACCCGTGAGGTGAAAATATTTCAAATTTTGGAAATTCGATTTTAATGGTTTTTACTTGATTCCATTAATTGGGTAAGGTTTCTAGGGAACCCAGGAGATGAATGAGATTGGTTTCGAGGCGTTGGACGGCCTGGAACAGCCGTGAACGGCGGGAGAACTCACGGCCGCCATGGCCAAGCTCGAAGGTATGGTTTTCGGTGTTTTCCTTCCATTTTAATGTCATAGAACCCTAGGTTAGGATTAGAGGATGAAAATGGGACAAACGGGAACGGTTTTGGTGGCCGAACGGCGGAGAACCGGCCGAGTTAAGCCGCGGGTCACGGCGACCCGGTTGCAGTCATTCGAGTCGACCCGCGAGGAGGCAGGGATGACTGATGACGTCATCCTGATGACGTCATCATGTCAGGGATGACGTCATCATGTCAGATCTGACAATGTCAGACTGACATGTCAGACAGTGGGCCAATGGGAGCGTGACACGTGTCACTGTCAGGGGCTGTTAGTGATGACGTCATGCTGACATCAGCGATGACGTCAGCAGGTACTGTAGCGGCGCGTGAAGCCCACGCGCAGCCACTTCAGGAGGCGCGTGAGGGCGCGTGGCAGGGAATCTGGGGAAGGTTCCAACATACGAAATCATCTATTCGATGTAACAAACATTTTGGGACTAGTTTCGTGTCGATCGGACACCGTCTCAATATATTTCGGGGCATCGGAAGGTTTAGGTTCGGGATTAAAAATAGTTAAAAATACGGGAAAATTACGGGGCTTTGGTAGGAGGTTAATTAAGTAGTTAGTAACCTTTTATTACGATTTGGACAGGTTTGAGAGTCCCGGTGACGGTGATCGGCTCGGGGAGCCGTATGGCACGCAAATCGAGGCGGCATCTCGGACGGTCTATGAGTGGACCTTGTTTTCTAAATTGGTGCATGCATAAATGTTTATTATATGTTTTAAATGCTTGTTTGTAATGCCATGGGTGCATTTGTATGTGGTTACGTATAAGCACGTATTTCAAGGTTTCGGCCTTATACGGTGCTTGTACGGGTCTGTATTTCTGTATTGATTTAAATGAACTGGATTTGAATTTCAAAAGGATAAACTCGGGTATGAGACCCATTTGGTTTTGTCTCGGGCATATGACCCCAGATTTCGGGCACGGTGCCCAGCTGATGTCATATGTTCGGGCACGAGACCCAGTTATTTTACGGTTTATGATTTCGGGTCAGGGACCCTAGATAGATTTCCAAGTTCATGACGGTTTATGGGAACCGGCATGAACTCTGGAAAGGTCATTGTGGTTCATGACGGTTTATGGGAACCGGCATGAACCTTTGTCAGGTCATTCTGGTTCTTGACGGTTTATGGGGACCAGCATGAACCCTGGTTATGTTATTACGGTACATGACGGTTAATGGGAACCGGCATGTTACCTGATTATGGATATTATGGATCATGACGGTTCAGGGGAACCGGACATGAATGTTTATGTTATGTATATATATGTTCATCTACCTTCCTTTACTTCTATTATCTCCTCCGGGGAGGGTCGTTGGCCTGGGCGGACCCCGGAGTAGTCACGGAGCACCGACTGAGTGGAGTCACCCCCCAGTTGGGTTCCTTACTCTCAGGAAGGCTATGGTTACTATTACCTCGAGTAGGATCAGTGGTCTGCGGACATTGACCTTGACTTTGAGAAGACTCGGATTGAGACCCGGGTAGCACGCGCGTAGCTTTGGATACCGTGACAGGATTGGTTGTGTGACTTATATGTATATATATGATATGTGGTGTGCACAGGTGTGCACAGGATTTGAGCAGTGGCTCGTGTACTTGGTTTCTTTATGGTTTGGGGCCGAGTCCCTTATGGATTTGGGCAGTGGCCCGTATGGTCGTTTTCATTGTGGTCCTTTCGACCTTGGTTTATATCTGCTTTGGGCTTAGTCCCATATATGGTTTGTTTTGGATAAATGGTTTTCGAATGCATGCATGCTTTTTAGTGGAGGGTACAAATCTCTTATGAAATGTTTTTATAAACTCTTTGTTTTGTCCACTCACAGTTTTTAATGTTTTGACTGCCCTTCAGGTTGACATCGGATGTGGACTGTAGTAGAGACCGAGATATAACATACCTCCTCCGGATCCTGGCGTACTCTGATAGCCCGGGAGGGCAAAGGTCGGAAATATCCCTTGTCTGACACTTCGTGTCAGACGGGAGCAGGGTCATCCCGCACTAATCCCGGGGGGATTGGGATGGGTCCTGTCATCAAACCTATCAGAGTACTTGGCCCAGTCAGCATCTGACACGTGTCACATGTCAGTGTACAGTCAGCACTGACATGTTAGTGACGTGGCCCAATTAGGGACTGCCACGTGTTACTGACATGTTAGTGACGTGGACTAGTGCTATGTTAACACGTGGCACCTGTCAAAGCTGACACGTGGCACTGATAAGCCGTGACCTGGACCAATCATATGTCGACACGTGGCACCTGTCAGAGTCTGACATGTCAGACCTGACAGCTGTCAGATGACATCAACGATGACGTCATCAGTTACTGTTCCAGCGTTGATCGATGAATTGACCAACGCGTGGGGGCGCGTGTGAACAGTGTTTTGGGTGGGACCACCACCATCCTTTAGGTTTCAACGTACCGGATCCAATGGCGGTGGTTTCGTGTCAATCGGAGATCGTTAAGTTGGTCAAATAGGGTTTATTGCCTCGAGAAGTGTGTTCGGGCGGTTTTCCTGGGCCGGTTTTAGTCTAGGGTTTCACGGTTGAGTAGTAGTGACTTGTAGTGACCTTTACGTGTACTTTGGACATGACAGGGATTGTACGATAGCACCAGGACAGGTTTATACGCTTGATTTGCAACGGGATCGTACTGTGAGTGGCCATTTGATTTCGTATAACACTTGCATCCATAATTGTTTTAAGTATTATATTATATGATCAAACTGAGTATTTGAAATGCCTTTAGTTATGATTCTTGCACGTACTACGAGATTTTGGGCATGAGACCCGTCTGGTTGTTTATACACTGTTTTGCGGTTCAGTTACGTATATTGATGATTCTTCCAGTTCTGTACTGTATAAATCTACCCTAGTGATACTGTCTCCTCTGGATGTTGGTACCCCGGAGTGGTCACAACGCATTGCCTTCGAGGGGTCATTCTACGGAGAGACCGGACTGTAGAGTGACTCAGGAGCAGGATTTCATATGTTAGACGTCTGGGAGGCATCTAGGATGCCATACCCGGACTGGGTTCAGGATTTAGACTCGGGATTGAGACCTCGAGCGGCATGCGTAGCCTTGGGAATGTGACCTTATTAGGCGTCTGGGACGTCAGACATCAGGGATGGGATGTATAGTGCAGTACTGAGTCATTGATTATGATTATATTATTCTGCTTATGGCTATATGATATGCTATTATGGTTTTCGATACTGATGCATACATGTTTGGAAAACGGAGGGGTAAAGCTATATGATTTCGTTATGATGAACTATTTTATGAAACTTTGAGTTTTGGCCCACTCACCCTTATTGTTTTACTGACCCCTCCAAGTCGTGCTACTGAGGCAGACGAGGATCACGAGGCAGAGGCATAGGTTAACGTTGCGCACCTGAACCCTACTTCTGGGTAGGTCGCACGTAAGGAAACTTTAGGCGTCGTGCTCGTCATTTGTGTTTTAAGCTTTCCCTTATCTGACACTGTTTTATTTTTGGACGATTTGTATGACTTATTTTGGATATTTATGCATTTGAGTTTCCTTTAAAGGTAAAATTGCTATTCTAAGGTCGGGTGTCAGACGGGAGCAGAACACGTCCCCGGGTGGTCCCAGGGGGATCGGGGTAGGTCATGTCACGGGGAAAGAAATGTGAAGTGTCTTATATGTGTGTGCACATATCTTCCTAGTACAAGATTTTTTGGGAGCTCATTGGTTTTGAATTCCTTTAAAACTCCAAAGTTAAGCGAGGTTGGACTGGTGGAATCCTAGGATGGGTGACCTACTAGGAAGTTGCGTGTGAGTTCCCAAAAACAAAACTGTGAGGGCATAACCCAAAGCAGACAATATAGTATTAGGGGAATCGGGTCGTGACAAATACTCTCTCACACACTTGTTTAGCTACCTACACTATAGCACTAAACACTCTCAACTTGGAGTGGACACTCTTCACTTTTTACTTGGAGGAAGATGTTTCTCTTGGATGAGATTGATGGAATGAGCAAATGACCTCTCCTTATATAGTTCAAGGAGAAACCATCTAGATATCTTCATTAATGGTCTATCCACCTACCTACTTCATTTATGAATCTTTCACCTACTTCCTTTATAAACCTTCTACATATATCTCATGTTCATGCACTTTAAGATTAATTTAGAACCACAAGTTTGTTTTAGATAAACCCAATAATTATGGAGGCTCAAAATACTTTTTTTGTGAATATACTTTAATATTAGGCCTGGATATTTTACAATTACCCCTTCTAGGCCAACCGGGTAAAAAATAAGTGACTTTTACTTGAAGTTCATTCCAGCGGACTTACTACAATACTCTGACTTCTGCTGGGGAGCAATTTTTTTCAACATATCTGAAATTTTATTATTTTTGTGAATTTTCATCAACACGAAAAGCTTATTTGACACTGCATATTGGATCCAATGATAACAAAGATCAATGTGATTAGTACGCGGATGATACACTGAATTTTTGCTTAAGTGAATAGTACTCTGTAAGACCCGTGTCCTAGAGGGAACGGTGAACGATCCCACAATCCTGCGAGAGGAAATAGTCTGAGAGAGGATGGTGGTGTGCCTTAAAGGTGTAGGCACACACCTATCTAGCACTAGGCTTTTTGGGAGCTCAACTAGCTTTGGGGGAGATTGGAACCCCAAAATTAAGCGAGTTGAGGCTGGTGCAATTCCATGATGGGTGACCCACTGGGAAGTTGCACCATGAGCTCCCGAAAACAAAACCGTGAGGGCGAGGCCCAAAGCGGACAATATGGTGCTAGATGAGTCGGGTCCTGACAATTTGGTATCAGAGCCAAACCCTGACTTGGAAGTGTGCCAGGGAGGACGCTGGGCCCTAAGGGGGGTGGATTGTAAGACCCGTGTCTTGGAGGGAACGGTGAACGATCCCACATTCCTGCGAAGGGGAATAGTCTAGGAGAGGATGGTAGTGTGCCTTAAAGGTGTAGGCACACACCTATCTAGCACTAGGCCTTTTGGGAGCTCAACTGGCTTTGGGGGGGATTAGAACCCCAAAGTTAAGCGAGTTGAGGCTGGTGCAATTCCATGATGGGTCACCCACTGGGAAGTTGCACCATGAGCTCCCGAAAACAAAACCGTGAGGGCGAGGCCCAAAGCGGACAATATGGTGTTAGATGAGTCGGGTCCTGATCGAGGAGGGTCGGGTCCTGACATACTCCAACTGTCATAATATACCACATAACTTCCTTGCTTCACCCCCAACTCTTGAATAAACCTCTGCAGCCAAATCATTTCATTGCCCACTTCATTTGCAGCAATATACTCAACTTCAGTAGTGGATAAGGCAACACATTTCTGTAACTTCGACTGCCATGAAATAGCTCCCTCGGAAAAGATGAATAAGTAACCAGAAGTGGATTTTCTATCATCAAGGTCTCCTGCCAAGTCTGCATCGGCAAAAACTTCTAGAACCGGTTTCAATCCACCAAAACACAAGCACAACTTTGAAGTGCCTCTCAAATATCTGAGTATCCACTTGACTGATTCCCAATGCTTTTTTCCAGAGTTTGAGAGATACCTACTAACAACACCAACTACATGTATTATATCTGGTCGAGTGCAAACCATAGTATAAATAAGACTACCAACAGCTGATGAGTAGGAAATACCTACCATCTTGTCCTTCTCTTCTTGCATATTAGGGCATAACCTTCTTCTTAACTTGAATTGATTATCTAGAGGTAGGTTCATTGGCTTAATTTCTTTCATGTTGAACCTCTCAAGCAGTCGTTCAACGTACCTTTCATGTGGCAACCATAAGTTCTTGGCCTTCCTGTCATGAGTAATCTCCATACCTAAAATTTGCTTAGTTGGACCTGAGTTTTTCATATCAAAGGACTTTGACAAATATGATTTCAACTTGTGAATCATAGCAACATCTTTCCCCACAATCAACATATCATCAATATAAGTAATAAAATGATGAAGTTACCTCCAGTGAATTGCTGGATATACACACATAGATCGGAATCTATTCTCTTGTACCCGTGACCCATCATGAGTGAGTCAAACTTCTTGTACCACTGCCTTGGTGCCTGCTTTAGCCCGTCCAAACTTTTCTTCAACTTACAAACCATGTGCTCTTTTTCCTCAACTTCAAAACCTTCCTGTTGCTCTATGTAAATTTTCTCTTTCAAATCACCATGCATAAATGTTGTCTTCACATCCAACTGCTCCACCTCAAGATCCATACTAGCTACCATGCTCAGAATAACTCGAATATAAGTCATCTTGACCATTGGTAAGAATATCTCGTCAAAATCAACTCCTTCCTTCTGCCCAAAACCCTTGACAACCAAGTGAGAGTTGAACTGTGTCAACTGCTCATTGTCGGCCCTCTTCAATTGCACCTATTTTTAGTGCTTTTCTGCCTTTAGGAAGCTCCATCAACTCATAGGTGTCATTCTTCAATAAAGACTCCATCTCAGACTTCATTACTAATCTTCATTTGTCATTATCTACATGAGTCTTTGGCACCTCAAAATTTTTAAGCTCTTCATCGCCAGTCAGCAGAATGTATCTAGAATACGGGTCATCCTCATCACTAGTCACAAAATATACCATGAAGAAGGATACTTGGTATTCGGCTTTGACACTCTGTTTGATTTACGAACTAGTATATGGGTAATCTCTAACTACTAATTTTATGAGTAAGAATGATATCGGGTTATTGATCCATTTATGAAGATTGAGATTAAAAACGTTGACGATCTTTTTTCCTGACCTCGTGGACATGACTACCAAATATATATACATTTCACAAGTCTTCGTGTGGCTCGATCGGATTCCAAAAGAGTTGGTGGCCGAAACTTTTGAATTTTCTTGTTGCATATAATCAAGTACAAGATCATTAAAAGTGATTCTGTAAACATTTTAACGTACATGATTCACCTTATTAAGGTTGGAAGCTTATGATGGGGCGTGGAAGAATCGGAGTTTCTTTTCGCACACTCTGATTCATCACTTATCAGTTGTCGAACATGAAATTTGAACTGGCGTTCATTAATAGGAGATGGAGCATTATTGATCAATATGCTTTTTAGAGAGTGAATGTTCAGGGAGCAATACTTCGCATCTATATATTGTATATATCAAGTGGACGCTTATTGAATTTTTGCTATGCAAGTGGACACTTATTTTTTTGTAAAAATCATCTATGTGAAAAAATAATAATGAAATTAAAGATCATTGATCATATTGTATATATCAAAACAATCGATGTGTTAATCACATTCAAGATCAAAATATAAGAGCGTCAATTTAATTGATAATTTCATAATTATCTCTAATTTATTTAATTTCTTTTAGTGATGATCTTTATATGATGTTTTAAAAAATCAATAATGAATATGGAAATTTAATAATTAATAATGAGAAAAATAAGCACATATTGAGTAAGCTGGATGCAAATATCTTTCACGCATGTTCTAACTGCGTTTCCATCTTCTTCCACTTTTGAAAGTGAGGACTGTTTCGTTGAAGACTTTGAGAGAATTTCATACACTAGAGTCAAAAAGTAGGGTGCTGGGAAATCTTGCAGCATCCTAAATAGACTATACTTTATCATAAAATTAAGCATCCTAATTGATTACAGTAGACAATTTTGAAGGAATGGGGTCTTACAAGGATGTTTCATGTCACTGAAATGAGAACAAAAGTAGAAAATATAAGTGGGGGGCATTGCTACGTACATGAATTTGATTCGTATAAATGCTTGCTGATGGCGAGGCTATACGGTGTATCCCCATTGGAGACGAGGGTGATATTGATAGGCTTGTTTGGCCTTTCAGTAAGCCAGGCACATACAGACTTACAGTGTAAATTCCGGGGTTAGTTCTTAATAAAAGCTAATTTATTTCAACGACATTTGGGAGATAACCCTCGGTGCTGTTTGTGCGTGGTTTGGAGGTTCACTGAACTATAGAATTGACATTTAACAAATCTCACCTTTTGATCGGTGGCTCATTGATGCTTGTGGGAAAAATCTTGAAGGGAATGCTGATCCTATTTGGATAGCGTATGATATTGCTTTCACATGCTGGGAATTACGGAAACACGGCAGTAAGTTTGTTTTTGAGGGGGCAAGATTTGATCTGAAACTATGATTAGATCAGATTCGTTGCAGGTTGGAGAATTCTAGACATTGTCCTATCCTTCCCACCTGGGCTCCTGCTGTTTCCTTTTGCGGTTGGAGTCTGCCTATGTCTCCCTCTGTCAAGATTAAATGCTGACACATCTTGGACCGGGGGCTAACTCTTTGTCGGGCGAAGTCTGCTCTGCTAACCGAAGCTTAGGCAGCGTTGGAGAGATGTCTATTGGCTCAACAACGGAACTTCCATCGTGTCATCATGGAGTCAGGCTCCAAATTTCTGATTAATTTTATTTCCGAAAAAATAGATAGAGGTAAATGGAAATTGCTTCCAATCTTGTCTAGATTTTAGACATGCAGCGACGATTTTGAGGAAATTCGATTACAATGTATTTCAAGGTTTGTAAATAAGGTAACTGATACCTTAACTGGTCTAGCTCAAAGAAGAATGAGTAGAGAGATCTACGTTGATTGTCTTTTATCATTTCTAGTATTTGTACTAAATGACGATGGATTACCATGTCCTCCACCATAATTTCTTTTGTTTATGTATTGAAGGTGTGGAGGTCCCTGAGTCTGTTACACGTTTATATCCCTTCTTTCCTTAATGTCGTGTTTCTTTTGTGTGTTGATTGTCTCTGTTTTCTGGGCCAATTTGGTCCTCGTAATGAAATTCATTTTCAGATTAAAAAAATGTTTTATTAATGTGAACTTAATAGCTATAATTAATTAATATGTTTCACGAGAATCAAATTTACGAGACTCGTTAATTACTCTCACAGAGACCAATGGTGAGAATAATGAAATCTGTATTGTTTGAGATTTAACGGTAGAATATAGAAAGTTTTGAGAAGGGAGTGGGGGTGTTTATGTAGGAATAGTGATGGAAGAGCTTGTGCTTAAATTTTGAGCACAAAATCCAAAAATTAAACATTTAAGCATAAGCGATTAACATACTTTTTTTAGTATGGGATAATAAAGATTTTCAAATTTTAAGTCTAAAATTATTTTTTGAAGACTAGAAGTCAATTTCATTATTTAAATAATTACAATGATGGTTAGAGATTAAAAAGATTAAAAAAAAAAGTTGATGAATTTTGAATAGACATTAATGTTATCAAAGACTAATTCTTTAGCAAATTCTTAATCTCATAATTCTTTCTTTTTCCTAACTACAATTAAAATAAACATTACTCGGTAATCCGTGCTCAAAGATAAATAAATAAATAAAGAATTAAAATTATGTGAATTATTATAACGAGTTAGAAAACCGTAAAATTGGTGTTATTTGCTGAGTGTAGTCATTGTTTTTTGTTATTATAATATGAGGAGTTTTAGTAGGTTGAGAGCTTGGGCCCAACTCAACTCAACCCACGAGGGAAACAAATCCTAATAGACCCGGCCATATCAATCCGAATACAAACTGAACCAGAATTTATAAAGATGGTTCAAGGCTGAGCTGACCCAAAACCAGTCCTTAAAGCTAATGTGATGCTCTGTTGTTCCCTCATTAGTCGTTATGCATTATTCAAAGGATATTTTGTACAACATTTGACGGAAAAAGAGAGGATTTTAATCAAGTACAATTTGAAGTGAAACAAAATAGAGAGAATGTACAGAGGGTATAAAAGGAAACATACATTTATATCTTTCCAATTTACCATTTTACTCTTTTACCATCAGCAATAATCTAAAATGAGTTCATTTCCAGTAAATAACTCTTGTCCTTGAGCAGAGCTACCACAACCTCACCATACAGCCCATCCCCGCCAAATGCCCCCATCACCAAATCAGCATCCTCCACGTCACCACCCAAACTCGGCCTCACCACAACAAGTGTCGCCCCCTCCACCCAAACCCTACCTTTCAGCTCCACCCTCGGCACGTGCCTCATCCTCATCCTCACGCTAGGCACCTTGCTCCTTCCCCTATCCCATCTCGCCTCCTCATCCTCCTCCTCCATCATACACGTCTCTTCATTTGCGCACTCTCTCAACCCCTCCTTGTCCATCACCACCATGCCCTCTCCTACTATGTCCCTCAGAACCAGCGTCTCCAGCCCTCTTTGCTCCCACGCCACCTCTTTCAACAGGTAGTGCCGCCCGATGCCGCGATCAGAGTTCTGATCGTCCACACCACCCTCACTTTCAGACCTCCAGCGAAGTCCACTTCATCTCCGGCCACCGGAGCTACTCCACCACCACCGACGACTATCGATCGAAACCCCAGGATCACACAGGTCCTCAGCGTTTTTCCGAACTCAGCCCGCCATTTCAGCACCGTGCCTTTCTCCAGCCTGAGGTTACCGGAAGGGAGCTCGATCGAGAGATTTCGGACGCGATGGAATGAGCAGAGAATCTGCGCCGGCGAGTTCTGTGAGCGGGTCCGGGTCGAGTCGGGCTTCGATGAGACGAGGTCGTGGATTGACTTGAGTATCAATTTGAGGAAGGCGACGAACAGGTGCGAAACGTCTTCGTTGTTAGACTCCGATTCAGAATCGGAGGAGATGACGCGGTCGACCGTTAAGAGGAGTGAATCGTTGTGAGGGACGAGCGAGTTGAATCGCTTAGAGACGGCGCGACAGCGGATGAGCGTCTTGATGTCGGAGACGGAGTCGAAGATCTGGAGGATGAGGGAGTCCAGGAGGCGATCGAAGCCGTCCATCTAAATCATCTGAACTGAAAAGAGTCGCAGATTCAGAGACTCAAAGAGAAACGGTGAGTAGTTGATTGCTTTGTCTTGGTTTAGGTGAAACGAGGACACACGGAGAGTGAAGGAAAAGCTCCTCTTTAGAAGAATCGAGAACGAGGTGGGCCCAATTTGGCCAATAGGTGGGGTCACATCAGGGCCCGCACGGCATTTTGCTTAACGTTGGCAACGGTTTTAGATTTGCTATATTTTTGTGAGATATTTATTTTCGAAATTCAAACCGTAGTGAAATACTTAGGGAGCTGGCGTGGCACATTATGAACCGTCGATGAATGTTCATCTCAAAACCAGTAACGGTTGTTTGCGCGTAAAAGAGACGACTTGTTGTTACGGGGGCAGACGACATGCATTGAATCGAAGGATGGCCCACAGTTCGAAGAGTTGTAATTGTTAAATATAGAAAAAAAGAGGGAATGGGTCCAAAAAAGGATGCAAATATATTTAGGAATAAGCCCACTAGATGAAATAAAATTGTATTTTTTAATGTTTTAGGTGCCAACTAATCAATTAATCTATTTGGTACATTGTAATGAAAATCCATCTTTAGCCTGATAGAGATGATCCATTCTGATTTTGTTGCCCAGAAAAGGAAAAAATTGGGGTGCGGTGTGATTTCTTTCTCATACTTATCCACCTAACAATCCAACCATTACTGATTTTCATTTCTTAAGACAAAAAAAACTGGACAAGGAAACCAAAAACGGAGAGAACCAACAAAAAAAGTTTACTTATCTAATTAACAATCATTGTGGATGGTTTATTAATAAATGTCCAAATTAGAAATAGGGTAATATAATAAATTATGAAAATGCGGATTGCAGTATGACAATTGTTTAACTTTAGAACGAATTAAAAATGAGCAAATTATATTTTACTATATTAGATAACAAAATTATACATATTTTAAAATATTTTGCTTTATTATATATTTTCAAAAATATTACATGAACTCACCCAAAAATATTACATGAACTCACCCTCATATTTTCCGTTTTCTTTAATATGGTATGGTACTATAGTTTGGTTGTTCGTGGTTTGTAAAAGCCAGTGTTACTTTGGTATGGGCCCATTGATTGCAGCCTGGCTCCACCGGCCGCAGTTGCAGGGAGAAAGAAGAAAATTGAGCCTTCAAAGCCGGTGTTACTTTGGTATGGGCCCATTGGTTGCAGCTTGGCTCCACCGGCCGTGGTTGCAGGGAGAAAGGAGAAAATGGAGCCTCCGTCTCTCTGGCCTTTTCTCTGCAGTTTTGTTCTATGCTAGGTCTATATTCATGTTGCGTAAATGGACAATTATACCACTCAATTTAATTAAAATATAATTAATTAGCAGGATCCGTGTAGAAATGCATAGACCGTATGTTTATTGCAGCAGCCAAAGTGGCATTTTATAGGGGTTTGTTTAAGGGATAAGACAGAGTAGTTCTTATCTCCTTAAACTGCTTCTAACTGTGTTAGGAAAAATGTCCTATATACAAGTAACTGTAGGTAACTGTCTCTAAATAGGACAAGTGTCCTATACCTAGTACTTAACTAATGTCTAGCTTTTACTAGGGACTTAGGTACACGGGTTCAACCTAGGAACTAATGTACAGTGTGTGCTAGGTGGATATATACATAGTCTAACATCCCCCCGCAAACTAGGCGCCCGATGGGTGACAAGTTTGGTTGTAAGGGTATTGTGGCGGGCGGTGAACAATCCTTTTGTGGACAGATCTGCCAGTTGCTGCTGGGAGGGAATGAACTGTACTTGATGAGTTCCAGAAATCACCCTTTCTCGCAGGAAATGATAGTCCAGGGCTATATGCTTTGTTCTAGCATGGAAAACTGGGTTCTGAGACATGTAGCAGGTGCTCAGATTGTCACAGTGCAGCTGTATGGGCAGGGGAGGAGTGAACGTGAGTTCGCGGAGTAGATTTAGGAGCCAAATGCTATCTACACATGTGTAAGCCAGGGCTCTGTATTCTGCTTTTGAACTGGACCTGGAAACTGTCTTCTGTTTCTTGGAGCACCAGGAGATAAGAGTAGGGCCGAGGAAGATGCAAAACCCTGTGACTGAACGTCTGGTGTCAGGACAGCCTGCCCAATCTGCATCGGAGTAAGCTTGAAGTCTGAGGGGGAAGGGGGATTTGTGAATGGTGATGCCAAGGCCAATGGTGCCTTTGAGATAGCGGATGATCCGCTTGACAGCAACAAGATGGAGGTCGGTAGGATGACTCATGAACTGAGCAGCATGCTGGACTGCAAAGGAAATGTCTGGTCGGGTTAAGGTTAAGTATAGAAGGGCACCTACGAGTTGACGGTAGAGGGAAGCATCAGGCAATGGGGTTCCTGTATGGGCTGAGATTAGATGTTTCGAGGCCACGGGGGTGGGGGCAGGTTTGCAATCGAGGAGACCACTACGGGTTAGGATGTCTGTGGTGTATTTGTTTTGGGTTAGATGAAGGCCAGTGGCTGTTGGAGTGGCTTCAACACCTAGGAAGTAGTGAAGAGGTCCCAAATCTTTGATGGCAAATTCACGGGCCAGGCTGGTTTGGAAAGTCTGTATGGCAGATGGAGAGCTACCCGTGAGGATGATGTCATCAACGTAGAGGAGGAGGAACAGGATAGTTGTTGAGGTCTTGTAAATGAACAGAGATGGATCTGCCCGGCTTTGTGTGAAACCATGGTGGAACAGGAAGGTGCTGAAGCGTTCAAACTAGGCTCTGGGTGCTTGTTTGAGGCCGTACAGAGCCTTGTGGAGTCTACACACATGATTGGGACTTTGTGGATCAATAAAACCAGGAGGTTGTTGCATATACACTTCCTCTGTGAGTGTGCCATGTAAGAAGGCATTGGTGACGTCCATTTGTCTAATGGACCAGCCAAGGGAGACTGCAATAGTTAGGACGACCCGGATAGTAGCTGGTTTGACAACGGGACTAAAGGTCTCTTGATAATCAAGACCTACAGTTTGATGAAAACCCTTGGCGACTAGACGGGCTTTGTGCCTTTCAATGGTGCCGTCTGTATGTCTTTTTGTTTTAAAGACCCATTTGCAGCCAACTGCATTGGCATGAGAGGGTAAAGGAACAAGGGACCAGGTTTTCTGGTTGAGGAGGGCAGAGAACTCTGTTTGCATAGCTTGGATCCAGTGGGGATATTTGGAGGCTTGCTTGTAAGTGGAGGGTTCAGGAGACTGGGTAGCTAGTGTGGCATAGGCTTGAGGAAGAGGGTATTTGGAAAGGAATAGAAGATTTCGGGATTTGGAGTGACCTGACTTGCTTCGAGTGGTCATGGGGTGAATGTTGCGGTTTGGACGTGGGGGAGGTGAAGTAGAGGGACTGGAAGGTGCTAGGGAGGGTGGAGGACTGTTTTGTGGTGGAACAGAGGCTAGAGGAGTTGGGGAAGGACTGGTTGGGGCTGAGTGGTGGTGGGAAGTATTGTGGGAAGGTGTTGTTGGGATGGAAGGGCACTGCTGTGAACTGGGATGTTGAGGGCCAGTATAGGTAGTGACTGGGACAAACGTAAAGTCTGGGGTGTGGGTAGTATTTGAGGGATAGGGAAACTGGCCCTCATTAAAGAGGACATGGCGGCTGATATAGACACGTCCAGTGGGGATGTGAAGGCAGCGATAGCCTGAGTGCTGAGCACTGTAGCCAAGGAAGAGACAGTGAAGTGATCTGGACTCTAACTTGTGTTTGGTGTAATCTTCAAGGTAGGGAAAGCAGGAACAACCAAATGTTCGAAGAAGGGAATAGGGTGGGGATTTGTGATGGAGTAAGAAGTATGGCGAGGACCATTTGAGGACTGCTGTGGGGAGGAGATTGATGAGGAAAACGGCTGTGGTAATGGCATCAGCCCAATAACAGAAGGGGAGACCTGCTGTATTTAGAAGTGTGCGGGCAACTTCAGATATATGGCGATGTTTTCTCTCAGCCAACCCATTTTGTTAGGGGGTGTGAGGGCAGGAAAATCGCTGGTGAATACCGTGGGAGGAACAGAAGCTTTGGAAGGCTTTGTTAGAAAATTCTTTGCCACCATCACTGTGAAACTGTTTGATGGTGGTGGAGAATTGGGTTGTGATATATCTGGAAAATTTTGAAAAGTGTTCAAAGACTTCAGATTTGAGTCTCATAGGGTAGACCCATGAATATCGAGTGTAGTCATCAGTAAAAAGCACATAATAACGAAAACCAGAAACAGATGGCACAGGGGACATCCAAACATCTGAATGAATTAAGTCAAATGGGTGTTGGGAAGTGTGGATTACATTATTGAAAGATTGACGAGTACATTTGTTTAAAGCACACTGATTACAGAAGGGTACAGAATTAAAAACAGTAGGATGACTTATGTGCTGCTGGTTGGCTAAGGTGCGGATGACTTGGGCAGATGGATGTCCCAGCCTCCGGTGCCAAAGACTTGGAGTGGTGGTGAGGAGTGCCTGGGGTGGGGAATTAGGCTTGATGGGATACAATCCATCTCTACAGGGGCCCTGAAACAGAATGGTGTTTGTAATTAGATCTCGAATTACAAAGTGTGTGGGAAAGAAAGTAATGCTGACATGTTGGTCCTTAGTGTACTGTGCAACAGACAAGAGATTTTTGCGGATGGATGGGACATGGAGGACATTAGAAAGATTGAAAGCTGAGGAACCAGAGGAGAATTGAACATTACCCGTGTGTGTGATAGGCAGGGTGGTGCCATTGCCCACCATAACTTGGTCTGGTGTAGGAGGATTTGGGTGTGGTGCAGCAGGGGACATGGTGACATGGTTGGTGGCGCCACTGTCAGGATACCAATTGGGGTCATTGACAGCGGTGATGTGAAGTCCGGCGAAGGCTTGGGACAGATCATGATCTGCTGGCTGTTGAAGTTGGGGACAGGCGGCTGCAACATGGCCAAACTTGTTGCAGGACCAGCATTGAGGACCTTGGGGCCTGGCTGGATAAGTGGGAGGAGAACCAAGGACCCCGGGGGAGTTGTTGGAGGGTGGAAAGCGGCCAGAACCATGGCGGGAGAAGGGCCGGGAGCCGCGATTAGACCTAGAGCCACGGTGGTAATTTGGGCGACCTCTGTGGACATAGAATGTCTGAGGAGCAGGGAAGGGTGCAGGGTTGGGGCAGTGAGCATAGAGGGCAGTGGGCGGAGGATTAGAGACATAGGAGGGGTATGCGACCTGCTGGGCCTCAAAGGAGAGGAGGCAGGCCCGCAGATCATTGAAGGGTGGGAGAGGAGGGAAATTGAGCATGGCGGTGACGAGCATCATGTATTCTGGTCCTAGGCCACGTAGGACGACAGTGACTAGATCATTGGGAGAGAAGGGTTCATTAATGGCTGCAAGGGAGTCGGCCAGAGTTTTGGCGTGAGAGAGGTATTCAGAGATGGTCCGAGTGCCTTTTGTGAGAGACATCAACTGGAAACGCAGATTGGTGGCATTAGCAAGGGACTGCTGGGAAAAGTTCTGGCGAAGACACTCCCAGATATCTCTGGAGGTTTGAAGGCCTACAACTTGGGAGAGAATAGATTCAGTCAGTGTGGCCCGCAGCATGCTGATCAAGGTCTGATCGATTTGGTACCATTGTTGGAAGGCAGGGTTGGGGAGAGGGGCAGCAGGGAATGTAAGGACTGAATCAGAAGTGGCAGAGGTAGGAGAGGACGTCGTACTTGGGGTTGGGAGAGTGGAGGGAGGGGCAGGATGAGTACCATCTATGAAGCGCCAGTAATTGTGGCCAATGAGGAAGGGCTTAATTTGGCTTTCCCAGAGGAGGTAATTGGATTCAGTGAGTTTGACAGAGACTAGATTGGAGACGTGAGTAGGGGAGATTGAGGGAGTGGAGCAGGATTCGGTGGCCATTTTAATGAGGGAAGAACAGAAAAAGGTTCATTTTGGGAAGAACAGAGGGATCAACTATGGTTATCAGACTAAGTGCTCTGATACCATGTAGAAATGCATAAACCGTATGTTTATTGCAGCAGCCAAAGTGGCATTTTATAGGGGTTTGTTTAAGGGATAAGAAGTTCTTATCTCCTTAAACTGCTTCTAACTGTGTTAGGACAGATGTCCTATATACAAGTAACTGTAGGTAACTGTCTCTAAATAGGACAGGTGTCCTATACCTAGTACTTAACTAATGTCTAGCTTTTACTAGGGACTTAGGTACACGGGTTCAACCTAGGAACTAATGTACAGTGTGTGCTAGGTGGATATATACATAGTCTAACAATCCGCATACTCCACCTCAACATACGATGGATTCAAGGTGTAATGTTTTTTTTTTAAAGTAGTAAAGTGAAATATTTTAAAATACATGTCAAATCATTTTATCTAATGTAAATTATATGATAATCAAGTGTAATTTGCTCATTAGAAAATGTAGTAATGACGAATGAGAGATCATAAGCATTAAAGATTTAATCATGGTAATAAAAGGCAAGAAAGTATTTTTAGTTCATTGGGAATTGTGGAGCCATAAATTACCGGAATATTCAGGAGCTGCCACGTGGCCAACAATTCTCATAATGCCGATATTACCCTCGATAAAATTGACATCGACATGTAACGGTCTCCGCATTAATTTAATATATTTACCAGCTAAATATATTAATTAATCAGATCAATATTGATAATAAATAATTTTCCAGCGAATTATTTATCCATTAATAAATAAGTGATTACACTCGGCACAATCACTTATTTAATATTTTCCCCTTCAACCAATCAGACGCTCCGGTGACCCTCAAGACTTCACTATAAATAGAAGACCACATTTCACTTCTAGAGGTAATCGAAAATTTCTGCAAACACTCTGTCAGATTATTCTCTCTCAGAAAACTAACTTAAGCATCAGAGCGTTTACGGTTGAACCACCCCCCGGGGATTCAACCTTAACCCCGTTTGATTTTCATTATTCTGTGAAGGGATCGAGAAGGAATTTCACAGAACCGGACGATTTCTGCATCAGAAACTGGTGCTTTCATTGAGAGCCGATTCGAGAAATACTCAAAGCGTGCTCTTTAGTTTTTCCTTGAAAAACCTCCATCATCACACTTTCGACACTTACAGTTCTTTACATGGTCAGAACACGCCAATCCGCGCGAGCCTCCGAGACTGCCACATCCGTCGCTGCGATCGTTGCCATGAGCGAACCACTGCCTAAGATTCCGGAGGAACCATTTTCATGTCTCCTGCACGGCCCGCGCCACGCATCAATTCACCTACCATTCGGAATGCTGGATTGGACACCTATGTTCAGTTTCAGAACGTTCCCCATGGCCACTGCTACTCTGAACCCCCCACCTGCAACGGGGGCAGGCGCATCATTTTTTCAACAAACAGACGGGCTGCTAGCGGGAGAATCATCTCTAAGAGTCCCGAATCAGCCCCCTTCCGGCTGGGATCTAAGGAGGCACTTGGACGCCCTGCGCAACTCACAGGCCGACACCCAGGTACCAGGGAGACATGCTTCGTCACATCTATCTGAAGGCGCGACGTGCGTCCCGACATGCTACTCATCATGAGCAAGCACCTAGGGGATCACCTCCGCGACTTGGACTGACACAACAGGTCGAGCACCTGAGCAACCTAGTTCGGGCCCAATCGGAGCTTTTGCAACAGCTATTGGGGGACATCGGGACATCTAGAACCTCTGAAGGAGACAATGAACCTCGCAAGACACCAGAGGACGTCCCGAAGCGCGCTGGCAAAGAGCATGTCCGCTGCCAGACGATGTCCCGAGACACGTCACTAAACGACTAAAAGGAAGAAAGCTGCACCCCCAGAGCAAGAGGACAAGATCAACCAAGGATATCGGCCCGAGAACGACTCGGAGGATGTCCCGGAGCACTTTCACGCATTGAGTACCCACACGATAACCAACGGCAGCAAGCAGTCTCCCGTGCGTCACGCACCCACTCAGATGATCAGGGCGAGGAGGACGAGACTTACTCGACAGCACGCTCGAGAGCCAAGCCCGCTGCAACTCGAGGGAGTCGACGCCATTTGACCCGGCGTGGGAACCCCCGTCACGAAGGGCCATTGCACGCTGAAGACGTCCGAAGGATGCTGGATCGACGCCTCCAGGGAGTTCAACGCAACATAGACTTGGAGGATGACCTTTGGCGCCAAGTACAGACGTCATCGTCTTCGCCGTTTGTGAGGGAAATTGAGGAGGAGCCATTCCCGCATCGATTTTCAACACTAAACTTCAATCAGTACAAAGGAACCTCCGATCCAGGAAAACACATCAATTACTATCGGGGGGTCATGGTACCTCACAGGCACAACGACACACTCATGTGCAAAGTTTTCCAAGCCTCACTGTAAGGCCAAACGACGACATAGTTCAACCATCTTCCCCACAGATCAATCGCCTCATTCGAAGAGTTGGCCCTGGCCTTCGTGAAGGAGTACTCGTAGCTTCGCACCATCGAAGTCAAGGATGACCATCTCTTCACCATCCAAAGGAGGTCTAAGGAAACCTTGCGGCAATACACCCGCAGGTTTTGCGAAGAGAAGTCCTGCATCGTTGGTTGCAGCGATCTCGTCGCAGCCATGGCATTTAAGCAAGGCCTACCGCGGGAAAGCCAGCTCTACGGAGACATCGTCATGAGCAACGCCCGAAGTCTCACCAAGATACTGTCCCTAGCGGAGCGACATGGATGCTGGGAGGATGAGAAAAGCGCCACACATGCTGCCAACCATGTTGAGGAAGATGGAAATCCCACAAAGGCGTTTTGACAGGACCCATCCCAATCCCCCCAGGATTAATACGGAATGACCCTGCTCCCGTCTAACACGGAGTGTCAGACAAGGGATATTTCCGACATTTTCCCTCCCAGGCTATCAGAGTACGCCAGGATCCGGAGGAGGCATGTGATATCTCGGTCTCTGCTACAGTCCACATCCGATGTCAACCTGAAGGGTATTAAAAACAGAAAGACTGTGAGTGGACAAAACAAAGAGTTTATAAAACATATTTCATTAAAGGGACCTTTATACCCTCCACTAAAAAGCATGCATGCATCGTAAAACCATTTATCCAATCATATATGTTAAAACATCCATAATTAGGGTCTCAGCCCCAAATTCTGTAAATACAAGTCACCCGGGCTCCTGCCCAAAACCATTTACAGAAAACGATAGTATAGTAAACATACATGGGATCTCAGCCCAAATCCATTTATCATTATAAACACAATTTCCCAAACCAATTGAAATCATGTTTATCCATTATATTCATATCCAGAACCTGTCACGGTAAAATAAAGCTACCCGTGTGCTAACCGGGGTCTCAAACCCAAGTCTCTCCAGGGTCCACCAAGGTCAATGTCCGTAGATCAATGACCCTCCCTGGAGGTAACGAACTATGGCCATCCTGAGAGTAAGGAACCCAACTGGGGGGCGACTCCACTCAGTCAGTGCTCCGTGACTACTCCGGGGTCCACCCAGGCCAACGACCCTCCCCGGAGGAGACAATAATATATAAAGGATAGAATATGAAAAACCTTTTGAAATCATTATTTAAATCTTTCCAGGATTCATGCCCGGCCCCCATAAGCCGTCATAATCCATAAAATCCTTTCCGAGGGTTCATGCCGGTTCCCATAAACCGTCATGACCCATAAATCCATTTCAGGGGTTCATGCCGGTTCCCATAAACCAACATGACCCATAAAAACCATTTGTAACACATAGCTGGGCGCTAGGCCCGAATCCACATAGAAACTGGACCTCCGGTCCGAATCGTAAACCAACTGGGCCTCCGGCCCGATCCCGTAAATCAAATGGGTCTCGAACCCGAGTTTACCTTTTCGAATCCAAAACCATTTCATGAAATCATATCCAAAACCATAAGTATGGAAAATCAGAGTAAAATCGGAAAATCTCGATTTACGTGCAAGCACGTAAATCGCCTCGAAATGCATGAAACCATATAATTCACAATCATCCAAATCAACATCATCAAATCATATTCATAAAACATATAAAACATTTATGCATGCATCACAGTTTAGAAATCAAG
The DNA here is from genome assembly GCA_032719365.1 of Prinsepia uniflora. Lineage (NCBI taxonomy): Eukaryota > Viridiplantae > Streptophyta > Magnoliopsida > Rosales > Rosaceae > Prinsepia > Prinsepia uniflora. The sequence continues at coordinate 3,020,308 of CM064865.1, read as the reverse complement.
GTCCACTCACAGACCGTCCGAACTACCGCCTCGATTTGCGTGCCATAGGCTCTCCCGAGCCAATCGCTATCACCGGGACTCCCAAACCTGTCCAAATTTTAATAGAAGATTACTAACTACTTAATTAACCTCCCATTAAAGCCCCGTAACTTTCCCGAACTTCTAACTATTTTTAAACCGACCCTAAACCATCGAACAGCCCGAAACCTATCGAAATGATGTCCGATTGATGCAAGACCAGTCCCAAAATCTTCGTTACATCGAATAGAAGATTTCATATGTTGAACACTTTCCCAAATTACTGTTCACACGCCCTCACGCATCCCAAGAAGACTCAGAATACTGTTCATCGTCTTCAACCTCCAGCAGCATTGTTCAGACCGGTTCACTGTAGCAGCACTGTTCCGAACCGGCGTGAACGGTTTAGGGGTTTTCTCCCTCTATTTTGGTCCGATTTCAACCCTAATTAATCCTATAATTCATATCTCTTCATTCCCTATCATTTCTACTCCTCAAAACAACCTAAAAACACCTAAATTCCATGGTTTAATTTTTGAACCATACGGTTCAAGCTTCCTAAAATTCTCCCATGGCTTCACAGCCGTCCAACCCCATTAGAAACCTTCCTATTAAGTCTCTATCAACCTAATAATCACTTCCTAGGCACCCAAAAGCAACCATAATGCAAGAATCGAAATTAAATGGAAAAATGGACAAACCGAGCTACCTTCGGGTTTCACGGCTCCACCGTCCACGACAGCGTGCCCTTGGCCGACCACCACCATCCTCAGTCCTCTCTTCCATTTCTGGTCTCATAGTTGATCATATGGGGTTGGGTTGGATGGGTTTTGGGTTGCACATAGATGGAGAGAAAGGGTGAGATCGGGTATTTGAGTTTGAATGAGGAAAAATGGTCGATGCATGAATCAATATAGGTGGCCTGTGGATGGGTGACACTTGTCACTCACCCATTAGGCCTCCATTAAATATCTGGGCCCCACTAGATTCCAAAAGTTAACTCGTTTCGTAATTCGTGCAATAGTGCACTTGAACTTTCGTGAACCGTAACTTCGTCGGCAAACGTCCGAATACGACGTGCCGCCTGTCTATGGATTCATATCGTCCTTATCTACGTAATGGTCCTTGGCCCTCGGCCATCGGACATCCCGGTCAAAAAGTCAACATTTGACCCCTTTTAACCAAAATTAACAAAATGCCCCTAAACTTCCAAACGTCATAACTTCCTCCACGAATGTCGGAATTGAATGTGCCACCTGTCTATGAACTCGTGACGTCACGAACTACGTCACGGTCATCGGTCAAAGTCATTTGACCGTCTGAACGAAAAGTCAACGTTTTACCCACGCTAGGGGCAAAACGGTCATTTTGCATCGTTCGTCCGATTTTTCCCAACTAATCACCGATTAACCTCACTAATCGTGATTAGTCACTAATCTAATCTAGGAATTTAGGACGGGTCGTTACACGTTTGCGCAGCCAAAGGATGATGCCCACCGCAGGAACTCAGTCGAGAAAGCCAACAAGCGAAAAGGGAACCCGTCATCCAACACGTTCGTGGGTGCGAAGACAAACACACAGTTTTCGGTACCTTTACTCCAAATATATAATCAGATAAAGGAAATAATGTGGTTCGAAAGACCAGCTCCCGTCAAAGGTGACCAGGAAAGGGCCGACAAGACAAAATGGTGTGCTTATCACAATTGCTTTGGGCACGACATAAGCTCTTGCCAGACTTTCGAAAGATACCTCCTGGATCTCTTGAAGGAAGGACACTGCACCAAGTACGTCAGAAAAAAGGCAACGGATCATCTCGGAAACAAAGATCCCCAGGAACCCGCCCAAAAGATGATCTGCGTGGACACCATCATTGTCGAGTCCGAGTTATAGGGAACAACCAAGAAACTAAATCAGTGACCAAGTCATCATCGAAGGCACAAAGTTTGAGATTAAAATTCGGCTCAATGCCTACTTTACTCATGTAGTATCTTCCAATAAGATTCAAGATATGTCGTTCCAACGTCTAATGAAGTTGTTTTATCGCCTATACCTTTGTTTAGAAAGTATACCATGCCTTCGCCATGCGAAGCACTCCAAGCCTTCGTCATGCGAAGCACTCTAAGCCTTCGCCATGCGAAGCACTCCAAGCCTTCGCCATGCGAAGCACTCCAAGCCTTCGCCCCGCGATGACAAGACCCCGTCCCAACTGGACGTCAAAAACCGAGCCCGGTCCTGCTCCCGTCTGACAAGTCAACCAAAGGCCTGAAACTACCCTTCAGTGCTTGCCAGACAAGGGATGTTTGCGCTGATTTCTGCTGCTGTCACTGCCTCACGATCAGTCCCGAACGTCGTACCACGGCCTGGAGGGTCACAAAACAGAAAAGGTGTGAGTGGACAAAAAAATGACCTCTGGTAAAAAACATTTATCAAAAATACAATCTTACCCTCCAGTTTTCACAAACTTGCATGCATATCGTAAAACATGAGTAATAGTATGAAATCAATCAAGTACGAATAGTGGACCGATAAAATCAAAACATATTTACCCATGGTCCGTAAAACTCATGTTCACCAAATCAGTTCATGTTATAAAACATCAAATCCCGGCTCTCAGGCCAAAACATGTGAAAACATAATCACCTGGCCACAAAGACCAAAAACTCGTACTCAATACCAGTACGTCATCACAAACAACATCAATCAGCACTAATCACAAGTGCACAATAAATATATCAATCCAATCAATCCGCACTACTCACAAGTGCACAAACAAACCATCAACTGCACTACTCACAAGTGCGGCACTACGCGTAGGCCAATATCCAGCCACACTCTCAGGAACAGACACCTCTGGGCTCAACCCCCGGGGCTCAGTCACCTCTGGGCGAACACATCCCCAGGTTCAGACACCTACGAGTGGTACATCCAGGCTCAGTCATACCCGAGAAGCTGACTACCATATGATCAACTCATGATCGTACAATCACATCCCCCAAGCTCCGGTCGTATGGGTAATCCCCCCCAAGCTCCGACTGTCTGTGAATAACACAATCACAAAGAAAACCATCTCGGGAATTACATCCCAAAACATTTCAATCAAATCTTGACTTCATACAAAGTCGAGATCATTCCCGACTGGGTCTCAAAGCCCAAAATACCTTTTACACATAATTCTTTAAAATCACCTTTTAAAACAATAAAATAATCCAGAAATTATCGTTGACTCACCAACAAGGTCAAAATATCATTTTAGAAATCATTTAGACTCCGGGCCTCGCCCAAAACATCATTTGCACGTTCCTCGTAAAACGTGCCCGAAAGACTCATTAAAATAATCATAAAATCACAATAAATCATTAATTTCACAAATTCACAAGTGACTCCAAATTCGAGTCAAAATCACTATTCACTTGGGTTCTCACGCCCAAGATATCATTATCACGTAATTCCATGGATTGCAACCTCCGTTGCCATTTTCACGTAAATCCACGAAATTGACCCTTGACTCATTCCCGAGTCACAACATCATTTTTCAATCCATGACTCATAATCCGAGTCCAAACATTATTTTCAATCAAATTCAATACCGGACTCATAACCCGAGTCCAAACATCATTTTTAACCAAATTCATAATTTCTCGAAAATCGTGTCAAATATAATAATATAATAATCCATAAAATCGAGAAATTACCGGATTGAAACATCAATCATGCCAAAGCATATAAAATCATATAATAAGGCATTTAAATCATATATGCATGCATCACGGTTAGAAAACCCAAAAGTCCACTCACACACACCGTCCAAAACGGTCCGTTTCCTAGCTGCACGTTTTTCCGTAAATTCTGGAAATCACAACTCCTGTCCAAAATCATTATAGAGGGTTACTAACATCTCAAAATACTTCATATAATTTTCCCCAATTTTTCCGGAATTTAAATACGTATTTTTAACGTAAAACAAAACTTCGGATACGCGGAACATTAACGAAACAATATCTGATTTCCTCGAAACCAGCGTCAAAATATTCGTTACAATGAAAGGATCAAAAGTAATGTTGACCTCACCTTGAAACTAGGCCGTACGCGCCCTCACGCGCAGCCGTGAGTGGCTGCGCGTGAAACCCACGCGCCTGCTACAGTACTGTCTTCCTCACCCGTTTGTCTGTAAAACGGGTCCTTTAACCCGCGAACAGACCCGGTTTGTTTTCTGTCAATTCGATACCAATTTCAACAATTGAGCATTCAGATAGTTTCTATTTAAGTCCAATTAAAGTTCTCTAATGATAATTTCACCAAAACCTACCTTAAACCTCAAGATCAAAGATGATCGTTCGAAGAACATCCCGAACACTGTTCATCATCAGAAATCCTTCCATGTCAATCGATTCCTTCAATTGATGCAACCAGAAGCTTCAATGGACTCCGTTAAACACTTTCCCCAACTCAATTGCATCAATCCAAGCCTCAAACTCCACGACTCAAGCTCGAACCTTACTCCTGTTACCAGACCTAGTTCAGAGCCAATTGGGCCTCAATTGCCTTCGTTTTTTATCTGAAACAACTCGTCCCAACCTCAGAAGGCTAATTCCAATCTCCAATTCGATCCTCACGGCTCAATTCTTCCAATTCGAATTTTCCCCCCAAAAACCAAATTTTCGATTCCCAGTTTCTTTCTCCCTCTCAATCCCCCATGTAATCCCCAGTTCAATTCAATCTCAATACTCTCTCAATTCCTCACAAAACCAGTTAGAGAAGGCAGCCAACTCTCCCTAATCTGATTCCCAATTTTTGTGCACGGTTTGAAGACAAAGAGGGTTTAATGGAAATTAAAAGAATAATTAAGTTTAATTAATTAATAAAACATAATAATTATGTTTCCCCTAAGACAAGGATTCTGGTTTTAAGCCTGATTTTAAGGGATGAGTGACACTTGTCACTCATCCAAGTGTGTTCAGTCACCGGGTACTGTTCATAATAAAATAATATTTTAATCCCGGTTCATTCGGTTAATCGAGTATGTTCCCGTGACCATAACTTCGTCGTCGAATCTCCGATTTCGGCATGCCGCCTGTCGTTGGATTCGTATCGACGAGACCTACGTAATGGTCCTTGGCCCTCGTCCATTGGACTTCCCGGGTCAAAAGTTAACATTTGGCCCCTCTTTAGCCAAATTACCAAAATACCCCTCAACTTCCAAACACCATAACTTTCACCTCGAATGTCGGAATCGAACGTGCCACCTGTCTATCAACTCGTGACGTCCCGAACTATGTCACAGTCATCGGTCAAAGTCCGTTTGACGGCCCGAACTAAAAGTCAACATTTTGCCCACGCTAGGGGCAAAACGGTCATTTTGCACAATTTGTCCGATTTCACTCAACTAATCCCCGATTAGTCATTCTAAATCATAATTAATTAATATTCAATCCTGTTACTCGGGACGGGTCATTACACGCGAAGTACTCTAAGCCTTCGCCTCGCGAAGTACTCCAAGCCTTCGGCACGCAAAGCACTCCAAGCCTTCGTCACGTGAAGCACTCCAAGCCTTTGCCATGCAAAGCACCCGAGTCATCGTCATGTGAAGCACTCCAAGCCTTCGCCACGCGAAGCATTCTAAGCCTTCGCCCCGCGAAGCACTCTAAGTTTTCACCCCGCGAAGCACTTCAAGCCTTCGCCATGTGAAGCACTTCAAGCCTTTGCCACGCAAAGTACCCGAGTCTTCGCCACGTAAATCACTCTAAGCCTTCGCCACGCGAAGCACTCTAATCCTTCGCCACGCGAAGCACTCTAAGCCTTCGCCACGCGAAGCACTCTAAGCCTTCGCCACGCGAAGCACTCCAAGCCTTCGCCCCGCGAAGCACTTCAAGCCTTCGCCACATGAAGCACTCCAAGCCTTTGCCATGCAAAGCACCCGAGTCTTCGCCATGTGAAGCACTCCAAGCCTTCTCCACGCGAAGCACTCTAACCCTTCGCCCCGCGAAGCACTGTAAGTCTGCGCCTTGCGAAGCACTTCAAGCCTTCGCCACGTGAAGCACTTCAAGCCTTTTCCACGCAAAGCACCCGAGTCTTCGCCATGCGAATCACTCTAAGCCTTCGCCCAGCGAAGCACTCCACACCATGCGAGGCACTCCAAGCCTTCGCCATATGGAGCACTCAAAGATTTCACCATGCTAAGAACTCAAAGTTTTTGCCACTTAAAGCACAACAAGTCTTCACCATGCGGACCACCCATGACTTCGCCACGCGAAGCTCTCAAGGCTCGTCCCAGCGAGGCAAATGAAACTATCCAAGAACTTGACTTGTTGGAGTTGGAAAGCTACTAAAAAAACGCTTCCAACCCCACCAAGAGGGGCAACCACCAGGCCATGACAAACAGTGGGAAAATGTTTTAACATGCGAAGTCCAATTCTACATTTCAGTGCACGAGATTGAGATTCATTCGATCATGGCTCACTCAACTTTGCTCACCCTGACATGAACTTCATGACCCTAAAACGATACGGAAGTCATCTTTCCAACGCCGTTGATCTCACTCAATTCCAATTTGTGACGAGTTCCCAACGAACGTTTTTGTACACGAAGGTCAACTGCACGTACCAGCGCACGAGTACGAGATTCATTCAGTCATCAACCACTGAATTTTGATCACCCTGACATGAGGTCGACTTATTTAGAAAGCAATGGAAGTCAGCTTTCCAAATCCATTGATCTCACTCAATTCCGAGTTGTGACGAATTCCCAGCGAATGTTTTTGTACACGAAGGTCAACTGCACGTACCAGCGCACGAGTACGAGATTCATTCCGTCATAGACCACTGAATTTTGGTCACCCTAACAAGAGGTGGACGGATTTAGAAATCTATGGAAGTCAGCTTTCCAACTCCATTGATCTTACTCAATTCTGAGTTGTGACGAATTCCCAACGAACATTTTTGTACACGAAGGTCAACTGCATGAACCAGCGCACGAGCACAAGATTCGACCAATTCTACAAGGCTCAATTCAAATCTTCTTGGAACAAGCTTGATGGAATTCTAAGGGTATGAAACTCAGCTTTCCAGCCCCACCAACGGCACTCAATTTGGAGTTAAAACGAAGTCAGAAGACCAAATTTGCTACACAAAGGTCAAATCTGCCGAAAATCACAAAACACTCAAAAAAAATGGAAGGCTTTTATTAATGAAAATTAAAGAAGTTGACAATTCACAATTTGAATGCTCAAGCATGTATTTAATGCTAAGATCAAGCTACGAGCAAAGAAGGATCATGAAGCTCATCACCAGGAACGATACGACCTCAGAGTCTCTCCGTCAACCCATGAGCAAGCCTTGGAGGCCGTCAATCATCTCATCGTGGATTTCCAGTGACACATCGTCCATGAACTTCTCCAAACAATGGGGGCAACCTCCTCAACATCGCCTACTTGGCATTGATGGCATCTCCAAGCTCTCTTCCTTCAATTAGATGATGATGTGCAACGTCTCGAGCTTTGCAGGGGGCATGATCGATCCTCCATGCTCCACCTTGTTACCACTACATTTTGAGCTCAAAAAAGCCTTGAAGATCGAGTCTCTAGAAGGTCATCTGTCATCCAAAGCAACTCCTTGGAAGGCTTCAGTTACTTCGTGACACTACATGCACTTCGCCTCGCGTCATGGGAAGCCTTGCTTCGAAGATGAAGCACATCTCGCCTTGTAGCTGCAACACACATTGCCTCGCATCTGGAACAAGCCTCATGTTGGGTTGTGACACGTTGTACTCCAAGTGATGGGACTCCACTCCTCGCACTTGCACATCTTTCCTTGTAGTTGCACCATGCAAAGCCGCGCACTTGCAGCATTCCTCGCCTCGCACTTGAAGCATTCCTCGCCTCGCACTCGCAGCATGTCTCGCCTTGTAGTTGCATTCTGCTGCACCTCGCGTCGCACTCTGCTGCACCTCGCGTCGCACTCCGTTGCACCTTGCTCCCAGTCTACTGCACCTCGCGCCTTGCACTCTGCTGCACCTCGCGCTTTGCACTCTGCTGCACCTCGCACCGCACTTTGCAGCACCTCGAACCGCACACTGCTGCACCTCGCGTCTTGCACACTGCTGCACCTCACGCCTTGCACTCTGATGCACTTCGCGTCGCACTCTGCTGCACCTCGCACCGCACTTTGCAGCACCTCGAACCGCACACCGCTGCACCTCGCTTCTTGCACACTGCTGCACCTCGCGCCTTGCACTCTGCTGTACCTCGCGTCGCACTCTGCTGCACCTCGCCTTGCACTCTGCTGCACCTCGTCTTGCACTCTGCTGCACCTGACATTGCATTCTGCTCCACCTCCCCGTTGAAGGCCTTAATGTTGGCTCCGCCCACACTTGAAGATGACGAGTCCGTCAGTGCGCCAAGCTCTTCTTTTCACAAAGCATCATAAGCATGTCAACTAGAGGAGCGTCTTGGTGTCAAATCCATCATCTCTTGAAGTCGGAAGCTCCAACAAGTCCCAAACATGCCACGAGATGGTACTCCACAAAATGATGTCTTCAAAACTACACTAGAAGTATGCCTTCATACATCTTGAAATGACCGTCTCGAAGAGTAGAGCGCACCGCCGCTTGACTCGTTGCAATCTGACACCCACAACTCCTGAAATCTTCAAAAAAACGAAAGCAACAAAAAGATATATATTTATATATATATTATCTAAATAAAAATATAATATTTTAATATATGTAACATTGCACATGTTACAGCAAAGTTACGGCAAAAGGAAAAAGTTCAAAGAACGAACTGACACTTCAAAGAATTGAATCTTGAAAAGGTTCAAAAATTCATCTCTCCTCCCGACAATGCTGCTGCTGCACCAAATTCTTCTTTATTTTTTCTTCTTGCTTTTTTGCAAGCCATGCACCACCAGATTTTCTTCTTGCATTTTTTAAAATCTGCCCGCCTAACTGCCCGCCTGCCAGCTTATCTAGCTGCAGCCTCTCAATTCCATTGCGCGCCGTCTGCTGTACTTCGCCAGTGTCATCTTCACAACAACCCCATCGACTACGTCAACCTCTTTCAACAACAAAACAATATTAGAGTTTGATTTTTCTTTATAAAAATAAGAGTCACATATTTCATTTAAATAAAAAAAATTAAGCTGTTGAATCAAAGATTGAACCCGCCACGAAAAGTTCTCACAATTCTTGCAAACAGCAAACAATTAGCTATCGTTGCCTCGATCGATTTACCCGGGGATTGTTCGACCAAGAACACTCTGATGCTTAAATTAGCTTTGAGAGAGGAAAATGATATACTTCGAAGCGAATAATCAACGTACCTTGAAAATGAAATGTGTCTCGCTATTTATAGGAAAATCTTGGGAGCCTTGGAGCGTTCTGATTGGTCGGTTAAACTATTAATTAATAAATAATATATTATTAATTAAATATATTATTTAATAATTGTAATGATGACTCATCATGATAGTAATGACAATTATTGTATTTTAATATTAATATTAATCATCTATTATTAAAAATAACGACAATTAACTCTCTGAGAGAATATTAATATTACGGAGATTTTAACCCGATCAAATAACGTATTTAACTGGTAAATAGATTATTTAATGTGCGGGTGTTTTCAAATGATCAGCGTTATTGTCAGGGGTAATTTAGTCATTTTTGGGAATTACGGGTCACGTGGCAGCTCCATAATTTTCGGATGATTTTGGGTTCTACAAATGCCCCCACATCGATTCGGAATTCAGAGAATCCGAAGGGATGTACATTGTTCGGAATCTTGTTTTACCGGGTTTACCGGTTACTGCTGAGTAGGTGTCGAGGCGCCGAATCCGCAGACAGGCAGCATGCGTCAATCGGAGGTCGGACTCGAAAGTTATGGGTCTGCGAAGGCGAGGTGCAACGACCCGTCCCGAGTATCGAGATGAAATATTAATTAATTATGATTTAGAATGACTAATCTGGGATTAGTGGAGTGAATCGGACGAAATGTGCAAAATGACCGTTTTGCCCCTAGGTGTGGGAAAAATATTGATTTTTAGTTCGGATGGTCAAATGGACTTTGATTGATGACTGTGACATAGTTTGAGACGTCACGAGTTCATAAACAGGTGGCACGTTCGATTCCGACATTCGAGGAAGAAGTTTCGACGTTCGGAAGTCGAGGGGTACTTTGGTAATTTTGAAAGGTAAGGGCGAATTGTAGACTTTTGACCCGGGAGGTCCAATGACACGACCCATCCCAATCCCCCCGGGATTACCATGGAATGTGACGTGCTCCCGTCTGACAAGAGGCGCCAGACAAGGGATAACCGATTGCCATTGCCCAAACGGGCTTCCAGAGTGCGTAAGGATCGATGGAGGAGGTGCGCGATGCTCAAGTCTCTGCTGCAGTCGTATCCGGAATCAACCTGAAGGGCATTAAAAACAAAAGCTGTGAGTGGACGAAAATAAACAAGTCTGTTAAAAACATTTATAAGACATTTATGCCCCTCAGTAAAATCATATGCATACACCAAAAACCAATAATCCCATATTTATTTAGAAATAACCATTAGGGCCTTAGCCCGGAAACCAAAGCATAGTTTCAAATTCCAAAAGTCAATCCAAGAGTTATTTCATCAATTTAGTAATATTCATTTATTATTTTTCCATCTCCGGCATCCCCGATGCCTAGCGTCCTAGACGCTTGACGTTCCAGACGTCATATCTCACGGTATTAAGCAACGCGTGCTGCCCGGGGTCTCACCGGGTCCATATCTCTGACATCCCCGATGTCTGACGTCCATGACGTCCAGCAATCCTGCTCCTGGATCACTATACGGTCCGGTAGCTCCGTACAATGAGCCCTCGCAGGCAATGCACCGTGACTTCTCCAGTGTCCCCGACACTTGGAGGAGACCAGGATATAAATATCCTCATATCGAGATGGTTTTATGGAACACATTTTATTATTCATTTCCAAAATATCACAAGGGCCCTGCCCCGAATTTCCATAAAACCGTCATAAGTCCAAATGGTTGAATCAAATCCGAAATAGTTTATTCAATTCCATTTTAGGGTCCCCGACCCGAAATCACATATACAAGTCAACTGGGCTCCTGGCCCGATTCATAAGTTAACTGGGCCCCTGGCCCGATTTCATAATTCAATTGGGCCCCTGGCCCGATTCAACAAATTAACTGGGCCCCTGGCCCGATTTCACTTTATCAAATCCGTAACCGTTTCATGAAATCATATCCATCCATATTTATGGAAATCAGTGCAAATCCAGAAAACCTCGATTCACGTGCGAACACGTAAATCGCCTCGAAAAGCGTGAAAACATATAAATTCACTGATATCCAAAATAAATCATATAATCCCAATTATAACAATCATGAAACAGTTATGCATGCATCGAATTTATAAAACCAATGTCCACTCACAGACCGTTTAACCGAGCGCCTCGATACGCGTGCCATAGGCCCTCCCGGGCCACTTCACTATCACCGGGACTCCCAATCCTGTTCAAATCAATTTAGAGGATCACTAACCTCATCATTAACATCCTATTCAAGTCCCGTAATTTTCCCGAATTTTTAAGTATTTTTAAATTGGATTTAAAACCTTCGGACATCCCGAACAATATCGAGACGGTGTCCGATCGACACGAAACCAATCCCAAAATGTTCGTTACATTGTATAGGACAAAAGTCATGTTGACCTCACCTCGAGATTCGTGCCCACGCGCCGTCACGCGCCGCCGTGAGTGGCTGCGCGTGAAAGCCACGCGCCTGCTACAGTGACTGCTACAGTGCTCCTTCTTCACCCGAATGACTGGTAAACGGGTCTGATTACCCGCGATAGGATCCGTTTCAAACACCCTCAATTCGATATCAATTCCATCCGTTCTTGATCCTACAACAATCATCAATCCACCAATTTCAGTTCTGTGTCCATGATTAGCATCAACCATCGATCAATCTTGTCGACAACCCGTGATCACCCAAAACGGGTCGATCACCAGAGCTCCTCCAATCCTTAACCATAATCAAATTAACTTCACAGGAAGTTAATAAGGACTAATACGAACTAATTAGCATAATTAATTTAACTCGACAATACCTCAATCGTCACAACTCAAGCTCGAGTTTTCCGGCCGTCCACCATGTCCGTTCACGGCCCTAGGAGCTCCCAAGCTTGCCCCAAATGATCTGGATCGACTAGAAATGATCCCAGAGAGCTAAATGAGTCATCAAATTGCCCTGGGCTGGCCCAGAACCTCGAATTGGATTTTTGAATTTTGTTAACACAGTTTCGGGTTTCAGGACAAACCTCCACCATTTTCACCCTATTCCTTTCATTCCTAATCTCAGAATAAACCTCTCGACTCACTCTCCATTCTAACAATCCAAAACAGCCATTAAAAGCATCCAAAAGTGCCACACTGGCCACTGCGAAATGTCCCCTGCACTGACCCGAAAAACAAAAGAAAACCCAGGGTCCATGTTGTGCAATCGATTGCCAGCACCTCACATGTGCAATCACACGACAAAGCTGCCCCAACAACAGCCCATAAATTGATAAACAATCAAGGGATCGATCGCACAAGCATCCACTTACACGGCCAGTTCAATGGAACAGTGCCCCCGTGAAGAAAATTACAATTCTGCCCTTGTGCAGAAAATTACCAAAATGCCCCTCACGCATCCTGACCCGTAACTCGGTCATACGGACTCCGATTGATGCGTGCCGCCTGTCATTGGATTCGTATCGACGATACCTACGCAACGGTCCTTGGCCCTCGACCATCGGACATCCCGGCCGAAAAGTCAACATTCACCCTTATATCGTCCAAATTACGAAAATGCCCCTGGACTTCCGTACATCATAACTTTTACCACGAACATCGGAATCGAACGTGCCACCTGTCTATGAACTCGTGACGTCCCGAACTACGTCACGGTCATCGGTCAAAGTCCATTTGACCATCCGAAATAAAAGTCAACGTTTTGCCCACACCCAGGGGCAAAACGGTCATTTTGCACCATTCGTCCGAAATCGCCCAACTAATCCCAGATTAGTAAATCACAATTAAATAATATCAAATCCCGATATTCGGGACGGGTCGTTACATCCAATGGACGAGGGTCAAGGACCGTTACGTAGGTCAAGTCGATACGAATCCATAGACAGGCGGCATGCTGAAATCGGAGATTCGACGACGAAGTTGTGGTCACGGGGACGAAATTGATTAACCGAACAAACCGGGATTTCGATTAAAATAATATTAAATTGTGAATAGTGACCGTTGATTGTGAACACTTGGATGAGTGACAAGTGTCACCCATCCCTTGATTTAAGGACCCTAAAATCTGCTCCATGTTTTATGGAAACCATCATCATCATGTTTTAATCATTTTTTAATTATTTCTAATTTATACTTAAGCACCATTAATCTTTTTCTTCCTCCACCTTCAATCCGTGAACAACAAAGGGTGAAATTGTTCTTGAGAGTGAGGAATTGAGCGTTTGAAGAGTCTGATTTAGTTGAGGGAAAACACGGGGACAGAGAGTGAGAAGTGAAACCAGAATCGAAAATTTTGGAATTTTGGGGGGGAAATTCGAAATTGAAGTTATGAGCTTTGAGGATCCAAATTGAGCTCACTTTGAGCTTTCTGGGATTGCCATGATCAGAATCATCGAAAGAACGAAGCCAATCGATGCCCAATTGGCTCTGAATGGTCAAAACGACAATAAGCAAATTTCGACGTTGAGTCGTGATCGTGGAGAGATCAAATGACGCAATTGAAGTGGGGAAAGAGTTTAACATAGTTCATTTAAGCTTCTAGGTGGATCAATTGAAGGAAATATGTTGAGATTGATGAATTTCGAAGGTTGAACAGTGCCCAGGTGTTCTTCGAAGTTCATCGTCGAATCATGTGTTTTAAGGTAAGAAATCGTCTAATTGATCTTACAAAACTCTAATTAGACTTACAACGAAGCTATTGGAATGTTCAATTGAAGGATTCGTCGTCGAATTGAAGGGAAACTAGTCGGGTTGAGACGCGGGTTGCAAGACCCGTTTTGCAGACAAACGGGTGAGGACGACGACACTGTAGCAGGCGCGTGGGTTTCACGTGCAGCCACTCACAGCAGAGCGTGCAGGCGTGTGGGCTCGAATTCCAAGGTGAGTTCAACATGAATTTTGTCCCATTTAATGTAACGAACATTTTGGTACTGATTTCGAGGAAATCGGACACCGTTTCGATATTGTTTCGGGGGTCCGAAAGTTTAGTTTATGTTTTAAATTAATATTTAATTCCCAGAAAATTGTGGGAAATTTATATGATACTCATAGAGTCATTATTGACCTTTCAATATGTTTTTGGACAGGATTCAAGATTCCTGAAAAGCGTCGGAAATTACGGAAACTCGTGCAGCTTAGAAAGCGAGCGGTTTGGACGGTGTGTACGAGCATTGGTAGGCTGGCTCACATTCAATGTGACTCTTGCTAGTACCACAAAATGCTTGCTACACGTCAAGAGTCCGTCGAAGGTGTTTAGAAGCTTTGTTGGAGCGGGTGTACAACCAGCGCCACGTGGTGGGCGGAGTTTGGCTGAACAGTCGACGGGGATTTGGCGGTGACTGAGTGCACTTGCGGACTTGACTAGTGAGCATTGGTAGGCTTGATCACATTCATTGTGACTCTTGCTAGTACCACAAATATGCTCGCTATGTGTCAAGGTGCCGAGAGACCCAGCAAACTTTCTTTATGGGAGCGTGGCGGTTCTCGTGGCCTAAGTCCATTCCGAGGGAAAGATATGGAGTTTGAGAAGCCCGAAGAGTTCATGGAGTGGAAGGCTCGTAATCAAATTGCCTTTCCAAGCGACGTTCTCGTGGAGCTTGGCGACAGACATGCCTCTCCAGACTTAAGGATTGCCTCGCACTTCCGCTTGTTTGATGAGCTGTACAACGAGTTTGGAGGTCAGCCTGATCTCAAAAAGATTGACATGGCCCTTAAAATTCCTCCAGAGTTCCGGGACATGAGTCGGGTACTTTCTCTATTTAGAGATATGAATGGGGGGAGGCCTTCAGACATCCTAACCAAGGAGTGGTTGAGCGCTCCACTGCGCTTGAAAGAAACCGTTGTTCAGAAGAAGAGTAATAAGCAAGGACCCATTGGTTCTTTGGAGAAAAAGCATGCTGAGCAACTTCTTTCCAAACCCGACCGTTCTGGTCCCGCGAATGTGCCACCTTGACCTGAAGGGCCGCAAAAATAGAAAGTTATGTTGTCGATGTGAGATTACGATAACTTAAGAAAACTTAAGGTCCTTATTTCACATTGGAAGTCAAAGTGGGCGAGCTGGAGACGAGCCGTGCAAAGAGGATGCTGATAGAAAAGGAGCGAGATACCGCTCAAGATGTAACGCCCCGGAAATTCGGAAAATGTAATTTTGTAAAATAATGAATAAATGACGTTTTTACCCTTGTGAATAGTATAGTCAATTTGTTGAATTTTTTATTGGAGAATCAAACGGATGTTGACCGATGACCGTGACATAGTTCGGGACGTCACGAGTCCATAGACAGGTGGAACGCCCAATTCCGACGATCATGGAAAAAGTTATGACGTTCGGAAGTTCGAGAGCATTTTCGTAATTTGGACGAAAAGGGGGAAAATGTTGACTTTTTGTTTGACAACTAATTTTCACACGATTCAAGGACCGTTAGGTAGGTCTCGATGCCCTGAGTACAACGACAGGCGGCACGTCGAAAATGGAGTTCTGATACGAACGTTACGGGTCACAGAAGCCTAGGGGCAAATGGTAATTTGTCCAACCAGGGGTAAAATGGTCTTTTAACCTTGATCAAACAATGACACCTGTCTTTTGTCTTCTTCCTGCCCCAGAGAACATGGAAACCGGTTTTGGGGCTAACTTTTGACAATTATCCCTTAATTAAGGGTAATTGTAATCATTTTGTCTAATTTGTCCAAATTGAACCGTCATATCCCACTGTCTCTCGTCATTGTGCAATTAAGAACTCACAGAACGGATTTGAGAGAGAGGAACTCGAGGGACTGAGAGAATTGGGGGTATTCAGAGTTCGAAAATTCTTGAAATTAGGGGGAAATTCGAATTCGAATTTGTGAGCTAGGAGAAGGGAAATTGAGGATTGAGTTAAGCTTCTGGGATCAAAACGAAGCTCCTTGCAACAAAAACGAAGAGAATTGCTGTCGAATTGGGGAAGAACAGAAGCTTCCATGGCTGCTGAAAATCGAGCTTGAGTTCTACCAGTTGGAGGTAAGGAATTCTCAAATTGATCTTGTAAAAACGTTCCTTACACTCTCACGAGACTAACTGAATGAATTAATTGGAAAATCAGGGACGAAATCGAGAAACCCGAATAGGAGACCCGTCGAAGTTCGATCGTGAGTCGTGAAGTTTTAGACCTTAATTGAGGTAATTGAACTCACAGAACTTGAATTCAGTTGTATTAAATGAGATCAGTTGAAAGAATGGATCGATTTGAGGTCGAATTGATGGAGTTTGAATCGGGTTCTATCGCGGGTATTCCAACCCGTTTATCAGACGTTCGGGTGAGAACGACGCACTGTAGCAACACTGTGCTACGCGTGTGGCTTTCACGCACAGCCGCTTGCGGCGGCGCGTGACGGCGCGTGAATGGGATTCCGGCGAAGTGGTCAACATGAAACTTGATGTTCTCGATGATACGAACCTATCCGCGTTGGTTTCGGGTCAATCGGATATGGTTTCAGAGTAGTTTCGAGTACCCGACGCGTTTAATTTATATTTAAATAATATTATAAAATTCCGACGATTAGGGGATTCTGATATGAGGACCATATGATAGTCTAGTAACCTTAAATCACTTTGTTTGACAGGCTGGAATATTTCCGGGACGTCGGAAGAAAGCGAACAGTTCAAGGCTGAGCAATCTGGACGGTGTGTGTGAGTGGACTTTTGGTTTTCTAACCGTGATGCATGCATATATGTTTTTAAATGCCTTATCATATGATTTGTTATGATTTGATATGATTTATGTTTCAATCCGGTGATTTCTCGGTTTTATGATTATTATATTATATTTTGGCACGATTTTCGAGAAATGATGAAATTGATGTTTTTGGGCTAGGCCTGGATTGAAAATGATATTTGGACTCGGAATATGAGTCAATGATTGATTTTATGGATTTACGTGATCGTGGCAACTCGGGTTTACGGTTGCACGGATTTGCGTGAAAATGATATTTTGGGCTTGAGACCCAAGTGAATAGTGATTTTGACTCGAATTTGGAGTCACATGTGAATATGATTAAATTGATGATTTTGATTTATAAAGTGAATTCTAGACACTGTTTTATGATGGTTTTGTGGAACTTGATTTATGAAAGCTATGTCTCGGGCATAGGCCCCATTGAAATGTTTTTTACTTGATTTGAGACATAAATGATTTTAAAATGAGATTACTGGATTTCGTGACCTATTCCACATATACCATCCTCTGTGATTTGATAGTCTCATTCGGACGTCGTAGATCCTGGAGTAGTCACGAACCACTGCCTGGAGATGAGTAGCTCCGAGGGAGGCTCACTCGTAGGAGCGTGGGATTATGATGATATCCTCTAAACGTCGTTGATCCTAGAGTTAATATCCCCCTAGACATCGTAGATCCTGGGGGATGTACTGACAGGACCCGTCCCAACTGGACGTCAAAAACCGTACCCGGTCCTGCTCCCGTCTGACAAGTCCACTGAAAGTCCAAAAAAAAACAACCCTTCAGCACCTGCCAGACAAGGGAATTTTTGCGCGGATTTCTGCTGCTGTCACTGCCTCACGATCAGTTCCGAACGTCGTACCACGGCCTGGAGGGTCACAAAACAGAAAAGGTGTGAGTGGACAAAAATGACCTCTTATAAAAACATATTTCAAAATACAATCTTACCCTCCAGTTTTCACAATCTTGCATGCATAACGTAAAACATGAGTGACCGATAAAATCAAAACATATTTTCCCATGGCCCATAAAACTCATGTTCACCAAATCAGTTTATGTTATAAAACATCAAATCCCGGCTCTCAGGCCAAAACATGTGAAAACATAATCACCTGGCCACAAGGACCAAAAACCCGTACTCAATACCAGTACAACATCACAATCAATACCAATCAGCATTACTTACCAGTGCACAATAAATATATCAATCCAATCAATCCGCACTACTCACGAGTGCATAAAATATCACCAATCACATCTGCACTACTCACAAGTGCACAATCAATCAAACTGCACTACTCACAAGTGCTGCACTACGCGTAGGCCAATATCCAGTCACTCTCTCGGGAATAAACACCTCTGGGCTCAACCCCCTCGGGCTCAGTCACCTCTGGGCGAACACATCCCCAGGATCAGACACCTCCGAGTGGTACATCCAGGCTCAGTATCATCCGAGAAGCTGACTACCATAGGATCAACTCCCGATCCTACAATCATATCCCCCAAGCTCCGGTCGTCTGGGTAATCCCCCCCCAAGCACCGACCGTCTGGGAATATCACAATCACAATGAAAACCAACCCGGGAATTACATCCCAAAACATTTCAATCAAATCTTGACTTCATACCAAGTCAAGGTCATTCTCAACTGGGTCTCAAGCCCAAAATACCTTTTACACATAAACCGTTAAAATCACATTTAAATCAATAGAATAATCCGAAAATCATCATTGACTCACCAACCAAGTCAAAATATTATTTTAGAAATCATTTAAACTCCGGGCCTAGCCCAAAACATCATCTGTACATTCCTCGTAAAACGTGCCCGAAAGACTGATTAAAATAATCATAAAACCCCAATAAATCATTAATTTCACAATTTCACAAATGACTCCAAATCCGAGTCAAAATCACTATTCACTTGGGTTCTCATGCCCAAAATAACATTATCACGCAAATCCATGCGTTGCAACCTCCGTTGCCATTTTCACGTAAATCCACAAAGTCAATCACTCACTCATAACCCGAGTCCAAATATCATTTTCAATCCATGACTCAATAATCCGAGTCCAACCATTATTTTCAATCAATTTCAATCCCGGACTCATAAACCAAGTCCAAACATCATTTTTACCATATTTCGTAATTTCTCGAAAATCGCTCAAAATAATAATATAATAATCATAAAACTGAGAAATTACCGGATTGAAACACAAATCATGCCCAAGCATATAAAATCATATAATAAGGCATTAGAAATCATATATGCATGCATCACGATTAGAAAACAAAGTCCACTCACACACACCGTCCAAAACGGTCCGTTTCCGAGCTGCACGTTTTTCCGTAAAATCTGGAAATCACAACTCCTGCCCAAAATCAATATAGAGGGTTACTAACATCCCAAAATACAACATATAATTTTCCCCAATTTTTCCGGGATTTAAATACGTATTTTAAACGTAAAACAAAACTTCGGATACGCGGAACATTATCGACACAATATCCGATTTCACCGAAATCAACGTCAAAATGTTTGTTACACTGAGAGGATCAAAAATCATGTTGACCTCACCTTGAGACTAGGCCGGACGCGCCCTCACGCGCCGCCGTGAGTGGCTGCGCGTGAAACCCACGCGCCAGCTACAGTAACCAGCACAGTCGTCCCCTTCGCCCGTTTGTCTGGTAAACGGGTTGAAAAACCCGCGAACAGACCCGGTTCAAACTCACCCAATTCAACACCAATTAAATCCGTTCTTTCAACTGATCCCTTCTAATCCATCTCTAATTGAGTTCTGTAAGTTCAATTACTCGAATCATGGTCTAAATCCTCACGACTCTCGATCGATCCTCGACGGGTTTCCAATTCGGGTTCACCAATTCCGTCCCTGATTTCCAAATTAATTCATAAGGTAAGCATCGTGAGAGTGTATTGAATGTTTTTCCAAGATCAATTCGAAGAATTCTTACCTCAAACCCGTCGAACCCAAGCTCGAATTGAAGCTGCCATGGAAGCTTAGTTCATCCTCAATCCGACACCGTTTCACTTCGTTTTTGTTGTAGAAAGGTTCGTATGGATCCCAGAAGTCGAATTGAATCATCAATTTCGATCCTCTCAGCTCACAATCCCGAATTCGAAAATCCCCCAAATTCTCTGAATTTTCGAACCAAAATTCCCCCAGAGACCTCACTGTCACTCGAATCTCTCTCTCAATTCGGCTTCCTCAGTCTCCCAATTGCACAATGAGGCTGAAACACGGGTTAATTAGCTGTTAATGGACAATCATTAAGACAACCCATAATTTAGGGAATTTGTGTCTAAAGTGGTATAATTGTGTTTCCCATGATTCCCGTTTCAATGTTAGCAGCTGGGGTAGGGAAGATGACAAAGTGACAAATGTCACAATCTGGTAGCAAGAATCAATGGTAAAAGACCATTTTGCCCTCCGTTCGACAAATTACCATTTTACCCCTAGACATCCGTGACCCGTAACTTGGTCACCCGAACTCTGTTTTCGACGTGCCACCTGTCGTTGGATTCGTATCGACGAGACCTACGTAACGGTCCTTGGCCCTCGTCCATCGGACCTCCCGATCAAAAAGTCAACATTTTGCCCACACCAGGGGCAAAACGGTCATTTTGCACGTTTCGCCCGATTTCACTCAACTAATCCCCGATTAGTCATTCTAAATCATAATTAATTAATATTCAATCCCGATATTCGGGACGGGGTCATTACAACCTTCCCTCCTTAAAGAATTTCGTCCCCGAAATTCCAACTACTTGTATTCCACATCTACCTCGTGGAAAACAAATGAGCCTCACAACACGTGTACACCTGTACACCCACTGGCCAATGCAGAACTCGTCTGCACTCAGACGTCACATCACAGATGCACGTCGTACTGACTACACTCGACCACCCCGAGCGAAAATGAATCACCAGAAATTGGCAATGTCGTCACTAAGCTGACTCCTTCAGCCTGACGGCCCCACGTAGTCACTAATGTGCCCTGACACCCGCTCTCATAGAGAGTCACCAAAACTCACCTGCCAGTCCATGCTGACACCACAAGCCAAACTGTCACCACCAAGCTTTACCACCCTAGTAAAGCGCCAATCAGTAACAAATTAGTGACAACACATCATACTACAACGTCCGTCAATGTAGCATATGATCATCAACATGATCTCCCCTCGCAGGGCAAACTCAATCCTGCGACAAATACCAACAGCAGTATCCACAACTGTCACCCCCGCAGCGATCCCAGATGCTGGTAAGGTCACGACAAGGTAACATCTCGCCGCAAAGCAACTTGCGGTCACACTAACCACCAACTCACTCATCCTGAGTATATGCATACCGTCATCACACTCAAACAGACGGTGTAACTGGAACACATTGAACACCAGCCTAGCAGTGATCACACACTCAACACTAGAGTTATACTAGCCAACCATGGCTAAGAGCACCTGCTCAATCAATCACTGAAATCATCAGAATCACTCTGCCCAGTGCATCGTGTTCAATGTCCAGTTCACGTTCACAACCCATCCAATGGTATCAGGATTAAGCCGACTACTAACACGTTCACCAACGTACTACTGGTATAACCCGTATATCGTCACCCGACACCACAAGTCTGCAAGGTATCGTACCTCAAACCATAAACAAGGTACACACATCTATCCATTGACAAGACTACAACCACCTAGGTCATAGCCAAACACGTTCCAACATTGGAGTCCATTTGCCCAAACCAGCAAGAGACAAATCGAAACTCCACCCATCATCTAATTCCAATTCCAAATCCGAATCCGCAATTTCGTAAGAAATCCCGAATCCAAATCCATATATCACATTTTTAATTCATGTCCAAATCCGAATCCGAAATCATTATTCCGTAAGCTAGCATTTGGAATAATCATTCCGCACCCAAATCCAGTATTCCACTTTCAAGTTCTAAAATCGAATCCTGAATCGTCACCCAGAAATTCGATTCCAAAACCCGAAATCTCGTTCACGTCCACTCGGACACACCAAAACTGAACCTATCGGTTACCCACTCATTATACTCGGTTGACTTCATAAGGAAGCCAATCCAACAACCACACGGTTAAGGTTGACAAAATCCGATCACTTCGGAAACCTACTCACTTGAGTAACATACCACAAAAGGGCTCCACTTCGAAAGGAAGTTCAGTCCCGTCATTTATGACTCACATACCGGAGTAAGAGTGACAAACTCTCTACCCAACTGGATCATCAGGATTACGGTCCAGATCTATCACGACGCCAGCTGACCATGAACATCACGATCCTAGATCGTCACAATGCCCAATGTCCATGACATCACAAACCCGATCCACCTAGGGAAAACCAAGGATGATCAAAAACGATAACACCAATATTCATCCCCGGGTCAAGTTTATTCTGGGCCCAACACGCCCATCTACAAACCAAACTGTGAACAAAAACAACCATCCGGACCCACACTAGCCCGACACACCCAAAACACATGATACAATATTACAACACAAATGGACAATACAAACCATTCACAAGGTATCAATACAATTATTTTGACCTACGGTCAAGTCGATCGGGGCAGTTCCTTCGCAAATGTCCAAGTTTCCTACAAAAGTGACAAGTGGCAGTGCTGAGGCGACTTGCCCCACCACGCCGCTTACTTATCGACTGGGTTGAAGTTCCACTCGAATGAACGCCTACCGAGGATTGCGACACAAGATTATGAAGGCTAACTCGCTTCGTTGTTTCCTGACTCATCTGTTCAGTATCCTGACGCTCTCGGCGTCGTCCAGAGCCCAAAGATTGTTCTGGCACAGGTAAAATAGTAGCCTCCACTCGGATAGCAGCATCCGATAATTCCCTCAGGGTAGAATGCGAGCCAACAGTTACAGCACCTCGTAACTCATTCCTCAATCCCTGCTCAAACCTTCGACACTTATCCTCCTCTGTAGCCACATACAGAGGAGCGAAACTAGATAAGTGCAAAAATTGCTGTTCATAATCGACCACTGACCGATTCCCTTGCTGCAATTGGAGAAACTCAACCTCCTTAGCATTCCGAAATGAGCGAGGATAAAACTGATCCAAAAATCGCTCTCGGAATGCATCCCATGCCAAGGTACGGGCATCCCAGCCAGTCAACTGTAAACTATGCCACCACCTGTAAGCATAGCCATCCAAAAGAAAAGTGGCCAAGGGTACCATGTCCTCCAGGGGACATATCATAACCTCAAAAATCCTTTCCAATCGAGTAAGCCAATCTTCGGCACCATCCGGTCCCGAATCACCACAAAACACAGTGGCTCCCAACCGTCGAGCTCGCTCAATATCTGGGCCTTTACTAACACTACTCTCGCCCCTCCCATCTTCAGACCGTGTACGGGACGCACGACTCGGAGGCATGACGTATCAACAGAAATCAAGAACCAAATGCTCTGATACCAATTTGACAGAACCCGTCCCAACTGGACGTCAAAAACCGTACCCGGTCCTGCTCCCGTCTGACAAGTCCACTGAAAGTCCAAAAAAAAACAACCCTTCAGCACCTGCCAGACAAGGGAATTTTTGCGCGGATTTCTGCTGCTGTCACTGCCTCACGATCAGTTCCGAACGTCGTACCACGGCCTGGAGGGTCACAAAACAGAAAAGGTGTGAGTGGACAAAAATGACCTCTTATAAAAACATATTTCAAAATACAATCTTACCCTCCAGTTTTCACAATCTTGCATGCATAACGTAAAACATGAGTGACCGATAAAATCAAAACATATTTTCCCATGGCCCATAAAACTCATGTTCACCAAATCAGTTTATGTTATAAAACATCAAATCCCGGCTCTCAGGCCAAAACATGTGAAAACATAATCACCTGGCCACAAGGACCAAAAACCCGTACTCAATACCAGTACAACATCACAATCAATACCAATCAGCATTACTTACCAGTGCACAATAAATATATCAATCCAATCAATCCGCACTACTCACGAGTGCATAAAATATCACCAATCACATCTGCACTACTCACAAGTGCACAATCAATCAAACTGCACTACTCACAAGTGCTGCACTACGCGTAGGCCAATATCCAGTCACTCTCTCGGGAATAAACACCTCTGGGCTCAACCCCCTCGGGCTCAGTCACCTCTGGGCGAACACATCCCCAGGATCAGACACCTCCGAGTGGTACATCCAGGCTCAGTATCATCCGAGAAGCTGACTACCATAGGATCAACTCCCGATCCTACAATCACATCCCCCAAGCTCCGGTCGTCTGGGTAATCCCCCCCCCCCCCCCCCAAGCACCGACCGTCTGGGAATATCACAATCACAATGAAAACCAACCCGGGAATTACATCCCAAAACATTTCAATCAAATCTTGACTTCATACCAAGTCAAGGTCATTCTCAACTGGGTCTCAAGCCCAAAATACCTTTTACACATAAACCGTTAAAATCACATTTAAATCAATAGAATAATCCGAAAATCATCATTGACTCACCAACCAAGTCAAAATATTATTTTAGAAATCATTTAAACTCCGGGCCTAGCCCAAAACATCATCTGCACATTCCTCGTAAAACGTGCCCGAAAGACTGATTAAAATAATCATAAAACCCCAATAAATCATTAATTTCACAATTTCACAAATGACTCCAAATCCGAGTCAAAATCACTATTCACTTGGGTTCTCATGCCCAAAATAACATTATCACGCAAATCCATGCGTTGCAACCTCCGTTGCCATTTTCACGTAAATCCACAAAGTCAATCACTCACTCATAACCCGAGTCCAAATATCATTTTCAATCCATGACTCAATAATCCGAGTCCAACCATTATTTTCAATCAATTTCAATCCCGGACTCATAAACCAAGTCCAAACATCATTTTTACCATATTTCGTAATTTCTCGAAAATCGCTCAAAATAATAATATAATAATCATAAAACTGAGAAATTACCGGATTGAAACACAAATCATGCCCAAGCATATAAAATCATATAATAAGGCATTAGAAATCATATATGCATGCATCACGATTAGAAAACAAAGTCCACTCACACACACCGTCCAAAACGGTCCGTTTCCGAGCTGCACGTTTTTCCGTAAAATCTGGAAATCACAACTCCTGCCCAAAATCAATATAGAGGGTTACTAACATCCCAAAATACAACATATAATTTTCCCCAATTTTTCCGGGATTTAAATACGTATTTTAAACGTAAAACAAAACTTCGGATACGCGGAACATTATCGACACAATATCCGATTTCACCGAAATCAACGTCAAAATGTTTGTTACACTGAGAGGATCAAAAATCATGTTGACCTCACCTTGAGACTAGGCCGGACGCGCCCTCACGCGCCGCCGTGAGTGGCTGCGCGTGAAACCCACGCGCCAGCTACAGTAACCAGCACAGTCGTCCCCTTCGCCCGTTTGTCTGGTAAACGGGTTGAAAAACCCGCGAACAGACCCGGTTCAAACTCACCCAATTCAACACCAATTAAATCCGTTCTTTCAACTGATCCCTTCTAATCCATCTCTAATTGAGTTCTGTAAGTTCAATTACTCGAATCATGGTCTAAATCCTCACGACTCTCGATCGATCCTCGACGGGTTTCCAATTCGGGTTCACCAATTCCGTCCCTGATTTCCAAATTAATTCATAAGGTAAGCATCGTGAGAGTGTATTGAATGTTTTTCCAAGATCAATTCGAAGAATTCTTACCTCAAACCCGTCGAACCCAAGCTCGAATTGAAGCTGCCATGGAAGCTTAGTTCATCCTCAATCCGACACCGTTTCACTTCGTTTTTGTTGTAGAAAGGTTCGTATGGATCCCAGAAGTCGAATTGAATCATCAATTTCGATCCTCTCAGCTCACAATCCCGAATTCGAAAATCCCCCAAATTCTCTGAATTTTCGAACCAAAATTCCCCCAGAGACCTCACTGTCACTCGAATCTCTCTCTCAATTCGGCTTCCTCAGTCTCCCAATTGCACAATGAGGCTGAAACACGGGTTAATTAGCTGTTAATGGACAATCATTAAGACAACCCATAATTTAGGGAATTTGTGTCTAAAGTGGTATAATTGTGTTTCCCATGATTCCCGTTTCAATGTTAGCAGCTGGGGTAGGGAAGATGACAAAGTGACAAATGTCACAATCTGGTAGCAAGAATCAATGGTAAAAGACCATTTTGCCCTCCGTTCGACAAATTACCATTTTACCCCTAGACATCCGTGACCCGTAACTTGGTCACCCGAACTCTGTTTTCGACGTGCCACCTGTCGTTGGATTCGTATCGACGAGACCTACGTAACGGTCCTTGGCCCTCGTCCATCGGACCTCCCGATCAAAAAGTCAACATTTTGCCCACACCAGGGGCAAAACGGTCATTTTGCACGTTTCGCCCGATTTCACTCAACTAATCCCCGATTAGTCATTCTAAATCATAATTAATTAATATTCAATCCCGATATTCGGGACGGGTCATTACAACCTTCCCTCCTTAAAGAATTTCGTCCCCGAAATTCCAACTACTTGTATTCCACATCTACCTCGTGGAAAACAAATGAGCCTCACAACACGTGTACACCTGTACACCCACTGGCCAATGCAGAACTCGTCTGCACTCAGACGTCACATCACAGATGCACGTCGTACTGACTACACTCGACCACCCCGAGCGAAAATGAATCACCAGAAATTGGCAATGTCGTCACTAAGCTGACTCCTTCAGCCTGACGGCCCCACGTAGTCACTAATGTGCCCTGACACCCGCTCTCATAGAGAGTCACCAAAACTCACCTGCCAGTCCATGCTGACACCACAAGCCAAACTGTCACCACCAAGCTTTACCACCCTAGTAAAGCGCCAATCAGTAACAAATTAGTGACAACACATCATACTACAACGTCCGTCAATGTAGCATATGATCATCAACATGATCTCCCCTCGCAGGGCAAACTCAATCCTGCGACAAATACCAACAGCAGTATCCACAACTGTCACCCCCGCAGCGATCCCAGATGCTGGTAAGGTCACGACAAGGTAACATCTCGCCGCAAAGCAACTTGCGGTCACACTAACCACCAACTCACTCATCCTGAGTATATGCATACCGTCATCACACTCAAACAGACGGTGTAACTGGAACACATTGAACACCAGCCTAGCAGTGATCACACACTCAACACTAGAGTTATACTAGCCAACCATGGCTAAGAGCACCTGCTCAATCAATCACTGAAATCATCAGAATCACTCTGCCCAGTGCATCGTGTTCAATGTCCAGTTCACGTTCACAACCCATCCAATGGTATCAGGATTAAGCCGACTACTAACACGTTCACCAACGTACTACTGGTATAACCCGTATATCGTCACCCGACACCACAAGTCTGCAAGGTATCGTACCTCAAACCATAAACAAGGTACACACATCTATCCATTGACAAGACTACAACCACCTAGGTCATAGCCAAACACGTTCCAACATTGGAGTCCATTTGCCCAAACCAGCAAGAGACAAATCGAAACTCCACCCATCATCTAATTCCAATTCCAAATCCGAATCCGCAATTTCGTAAGAAATCCCGAATCCAAATCCATATATCACATTTTTAATTCATGTCCAAATCCGAATCCGAAATCATTATTCCGTAAGCTAGCATTTGGAATAATCATTCCGCACCCAAATCCAGTATTCCACTTTCAAGTTCTAAAATCGAATCCTGAATCGTCACCCAGAAATTCGATTCCAAAACCCGAAATCTCGTTCACGTCCACTCGGACACACCAAAACTGAACCTATCGGTTACCCACTCATTATACTCGGTTGACTTCATAAGGAAGCCAATCCAACAACCACACGGTTAAGGTTGACAAAATCCGATCACTTCGGAAACCTACTCACTTGAGTAACATACCACAAAAGGGCTCCACTTCGAAAGGAAGTTCAGTCCCGTCATTTATGACTCACATACCGGAGTAAGAGTGACAAACTCTCTACCCAACTGGATCATCAGGATTACGGTCCAGATCTATCACGACGCCAGCTGACCATGAACATCACGATCCTAGATCGTCACAATGCCCAATGTCCATGACATCACAAACCCGATCCACCTAGGGAAAACCAAGGATGATCAAAAACGATAACACCAATATTCATCCCCGGGTCAAGTTTATTCTGGGCCCAACACGCCCATCTACAAACCAAACTGTGAACAAAAACAACCATCCGGACCCACACTAGCCCGACACACCCAAAACACATGATACAATATTACAACACAAATGGACAATACAAACCATTCACAAGGTATCAATACAATTATTTTGACCTACGGTCAAGTCGATCGGGGCAGTTCCTTCGCAAATGTCCAAGTTTCCTACAAAAGTGACAAGTGGCAGTGCTGAGGCGACTTGCCCCACCACGCCGCTTACTTATCGACTGGGTTGAAGTTCCACTCGAATGAACGCCTACCGAGGATTGCGACACAAGATTATGAAGGCTAACTCGCTTCGTTGTTTCCTGACTCATCTGTTCAGTATCCTGACGCTCTCGGCGTCGTCCAGAGCCCAAAGATTGTTCTGGCACAGGTAAAATAGTAGCCTCCACTCGGATAGCAGCATCCGATAATTCCCTCAGGGTAGAATGCGAGCCAACAGTTACAGCACCTCGTAACTCATTCCTCAATCCCTGCTCAAACCTTCGACACTTATCCTCCTCTGTAGCCACATACAGAGGAGCGAAACTAGATAAGTGCAAAAATTGCTGTTCATAATCGACCACTGACCGATTCCCTTGCTGCAATTGGAGAAACTCAACCTCCTTAGCATTCCGAAATGAGCGAGGATAAAACTGATCCAAAAATCGCTCTCGGAATGCATCCCATGCCAAGGTACGGGCATCCCAGCCAGTCAACTGTAAACTATGCCACCACCTGTAAGCATAGCCATCCAAAAGAAAAGTGGCCAAGGGTACCATGTCCTCCAGGGGACATATCATAACCTCAAAAATCCTTTCCAATCGAGTAAGCCAATCTTCGGCACCATCCGGTCCCGAATCACCACAAAACACAGTGGCTCCCAACCGTCGAGCTCGCTCAATATCTGGGCCTTTACTAACACTACTCTCGCCCCTCCCATCTTCAGACCGTGTACGGGACGCACGACTCGGAGGCATGACGTATCAACAGAAATCAAGAACCAAATGCTCTGATACCAATTTGACAGAACCCGTCCCAACTGGACGTCAAAAACCGTACCCGGTCCTGCTCCCGTCTGACAAGTCCACTGAAAGTCCAAAAAAAAACAACCCTTCAGCACCTGCCAGACAAGGGAATTTTTGCGCGGATTTCTGCTGCTGTCACTGCCTCACGATCAGTTCCGAACGTCGTACCACGGCCTGGAGGGTCACAAAACAGAAAAGGTGTGAGTGGACAAAAATGACCTCTTATAAAAACATATTTCAAAATACAATCTTACCCTCCAGTTTTCACAATCTTGCATGCATAACGTAAAACATGAGTGACCGATAAAATCAAAACATATTTTCCCATGGCCCATAAAACTCATGTTCACCAAATCAGTTTATGTTATAAAACATCAAATCCCGGCTCTCAGGCCAAAACATGTGAAAACATAATCACCTGGCCACAAGGACCAAAAACCCGTACTCAATACCAGTACAACATCACAATCAATACCAATCAGCATTACTTACCAGTGCACAATAAATATATCAATCCAATCAATCCGCACTACTCACGAGTGCATAAAATATCACCAATCACATCTGCACTACTCACAAGTGCACAATCAATCAAACTGCACTACTCACAAGTGCTGCACTACGCGTAGGCCAATATCCAGTCACTCTCTCGGGAATAAACACCTCTGGGCTCAACCCCCTCGGGCTCAGTCACCTCTGGGCGAACACATCCCCAGGATCAGACACCTCCGAGTGGTACATCCAGGCTCAGTATCATCCGAGAAGCTGACTACCATAGGATCAACTCCCGATCCTACAATCACATCCCCCAAGCTCCGGTCGTCTGGGTAATCCCCCCCCCCCCCCCCCCCCAAGCACCGACCGTCTGGGAATATCACAATCACAATGAAAACCAACCCGGGAATTACATCCCAAAACATTTCAATCAAATCTTGACTTCATACCAAGTCAAGGTCATTCTCAACTGGGTCTCAAGCCCAAAATACCTTTTACACATAAACCGTTAAAATCACATTTAAATCAATAGAATAATCCGAAAATCATCATTGACTCACCAACCAAGTCAAAATATTATTTTAGAAATCATTTAAACTCCGGGCCTAGCCCAAAACATCATCTGCACATTCCTCGTAAAACGTGCCCGAAAGACTGATTAAAATAATCATAAAACCCCAATAAATCATTAATTTCACAATTTCACAAATGACTCCAAATCCGAGTCAAAATCACTATTCACTTGGGTTCTCATGCCCAAAATAACATTATCACGCAAATCCATGCGTTGCAACCTCCGTTGCCATTTTCACGTAAATCCACAAAGTCAATCACTCACTCATAACCCGAGTCCAAATATCATTTTCAATCCATGACTCAATAATCCGAGTCCAACCATTATTTTCAATCAATTTCAATCCCGGACTCATAAACCAAGTCCAAACATCATTTTTACCATATTTCGTAATTTCTCGAAAATCGCTCAAAATAATAATATAATAATCATAAAACTGAGAAATTACCGGATTGAAACACAAATCATGCCCAAGCATATAAAATCATATAATAAGGCATTAGAAATCATATATGCATGCATCACGATTAGAAAACAAAGTCCACTCACACACACCGTCCAAAACGGTCCGTTTCCGAGCTGCACGTTTTTCCGTAAAATCTGGAAATCACAACTCCTGCCCAAAATCAATATAGAGGGTTACTAACATCCCAAAATACAACATATAATTTTCCCCAATTTTTCCGGGATTTAAATACGTATTTTAAACGTAAAACAAAACTTCGGATACGCGGAACATTATCGACACAATATCCGATTTCACCGAAATCAACGTCAAAATGTTCGTTACACTGAGAGGATCAAAAGTCATGTTGACCTCACCTTGAGACTAGGCCGGACGCGCCCTCACGCGCCGCCGTGAGTGGCTGCGCGTGAAACCCACGCGCCAGCTACAGTAACCAGCACAGTCGTCCCCTTCGCCCGTTTGTCTGGTAAACGGGTTGAAAAACCCGCGAACAGACCCGGTTCAAACTCACCCAATTCAACACCAATTAAATCCGTTCTTTCAACTGATCCCTTCTAATCCATCTCTAATTGAGTTCTGTAAGTTCAATTACTCGAATCATGGTCTAAATCCTCACGACTCTCGATCGATCCTCGACGGGTTTCCAATTCGGGTTCACCAATTCCGTCCCTGATTTCCAAATTAATTCATAAGGTAAGCATCGTGAGAGTGTATTGAATGTTTTTCCAAGATCAATTCGAAGAATTCTTACCTCAAACCCGTCGAACCCAAGCTCGAATTGAAGCTGCCATGGAAGCTTAGTTCATCCTCAATCCGACACCGTTTCACTTCGTTTTTGTTGTAGAAAGGTTCGTATGGATCCCAGAAGTCGAATTGAATCATCAATTTCGATCCTCTCAGCTCACAATCCCGAATTCGAAAATCCCCCAAATTCTCTGAATTTTCGAACCAAAATTCCCCCAGAGACCTCACTGTCACTCGAATCTCTCTCTCAATTCGGCTTCCTCAGTCTCCCAATTGCACAATGAGGCTGAAACACGGGTTAATTAGCTGTTAATGGACAATCATTAAGACAACCCATAATTTAGGGAATTTGTGTCTAAAGTGGTATAATTGTGTTTCCCATGATTCCCGTTTCAATGTTAGCAGCTGGGGTAGGGAAGATGACAAAGTGACAAATGTCACAATCTGGTAGCAAGAATCAATGGTAAAAGACCATTTTGCCCTCCGTTCGACAAATTACCATTTTACCCCTAGACATCCGTGACCCGTAACTTGGTCACCCGAACTCTGTTTTCGACGTGCCACCTGTCGTTGGATTCGTATCGACGAGACCTATGTAACGGTCCTTGGCCCTCGTCCATCGGACCTCCCGATCAAAAAGTCAACATTTTGCCCACACCAGGGGCAAAACGGTCATTTTGCACGTTTCGCCCGATTTCACTCAACTAATCCCCGATTGGTACGTCTAGGTAGACGTGAACGATATTTCAAGTTTTGGAACCAGATTTCTGGATGACGATTCAGGATTTGATTTTGGAACTTGAAAGAGGATTTCTGTATTTGGGTTTTGGAATCGGATTCTGGGTGACGATTCAGGATTTGATTCTAGAGCTTGACTATAGATTTTCTTTTATGGATTTGGGTTCGGAATAGTTATTCCAAATGCTAGCTTACGGAATAATGATTTTGGATTCGAATTTGGACATGATTACGGATATGATTTCTGGATTTGGATTCGGGATTTCTTACGAAATTGCGGATTCGGATTCGGATTTGGAAATAGATAATGGGTTGGAGTTTCGATTTGTCTAGATCGGACAGATGGACTCCATAATTGAAACGTGATTGACTACAACCTAGGTGGTTGTAGGCTGATTGATGGGTAGCTATACGTACCTTGTTCATTGTTCGAGGTACGACACCGGGCAGACTTGGGATGTCTGGTGACGGTATATAGGTTATACCAGTGGTACGTTGGAGAGCGTGTTGGTAGTCAGCATGGTTCCGATACCATTGGAGTAGTCGGGGTCGTGGACTGGACGTTGGGTACTGTGCATTGGGTCATGGTATTTCTGATGGGTCTAGTTACACACAGATTGAGTGAAAGGCTGTGTGGGTAAGTGTTTACTTCTGGTTGGGTCCGTTGGTGGTTAGTGTAACCACGAGTGAGTATAGTGTCAGCTTTCGACTGACGACTGTCAAGTGGTGACGGTCTGTCGGAGGTGTCAGCGTGGATCGTTGAGTGAGGTCTGATGGCTCCCAGTGGGAGCAGACGTCAGGCTAGATTAGTGATTGAGAAGAGAACCGTCTAGTTGTTGTATCAACAAGATGGTAGATTTGACAAGTAGTGTCAATTCGGACCGTATGGCTACTGTTCTTCGACGTGGTCGAGTGTAGTCGATACGACGAGAGCGTTAGTGGCACGTCGGGCTGTAGACGAGTAAGTATTGTTCTGGTTAGTGGGTGTACTAGCGTACACGTGTTGCGAGGTAGGTCGATTTCACTTTCCACGAGGTGGATGTGGAATTAGGATAGTTGGAGTTTCGAGAATGAAACTAATTAAGGAGGGAAGAACGGTTAGATTAGGTCGGTTGGAATTTCGAGGACGAAATTAATTAAGGAGGGAAGGTTGTAACGACCCGTCCCAAATTCCTAGATTAGATTAGTGACTAATCACGATTAGTGGGGCTAATCCGTGATTAGTAGAGCGAAATCGGACGAACGGTGCGAAATGACCGTTTTGCCCCTGATGGTGGCAAAACGGTGACTTTTTAATCGGGCAGTCAAAGGGACTTTGACCGATGACTGTGACGTAGTTCGTGACGTCATGAGTTCATAGACAGGTGGCACGTTCAATTCCGACGTTCGAGGAGGAAGTTATGACGTTCGGAAGTTTAGGGGCATTTTGGTAATTTTGGATAAAAGGGGTCAAAAGTTGACTTTTTGACCGGGAGGTCCGATGGCCGAGGGCCGAAGACCGTTACGTAGATACGGACGATACGAATCCATAGACAGGCGGCACTCTGAAATCGGACTTCAAACGGGAGAGTTATGGGTCACGGAAGTTCGATTTCACTATGCACGAACTTCGAGACGGGGATGTTTCGGCGAAATCTGATTGGGTGGATATTTTGGTGGGCCCCATGGATGAGTGACAAGTGTCACTCATCCCATTGACTTGATCCCCCAATTTGTGGATCTACATAATTAATTAATATTATTTAATTAATTTTATAATCCAATTCCCACCTAATTCAATCTTAGCCATCCAATTTAATTCTAACTTTAAATCCACACCCTCCATCCCATCTCTCTTTCTCTCATCAGATTAAACCATCAATTATCATCATTTTCTTCTATTCTCTTCATCAAACCCGAAACCCCCACCCCCCCTCCATATTTTCTTCATTTTCTTCTTTGTTCTTCGGACAAGCACACACACACATACCACCATTCCTCATGTGCTTGTGTGTGACCGTGAGTGAGGTGATGAGAGGCAAGGAACGGCGAGCCACGGCGGGGGAAGGTGGTGGCCACGGTGGAGAGAAACCGTGAGGTAAGAAAATGCCCAAAAATTCAAATTTCGGTTTTGTTAGTTTTTGTTCGATTCTAAGGATTGGGAAACATTTCTGGGGAACCTAGGAGTAGAATAGGATTGATTTCGTGGCTTGGGATGGCCGGAAATGGCTGTGAACGGCCGGAGAAAATCCGGCCACCATTGATGGCGGATGGAAGCTCGGTTTCGGGTGGTTTTCTTAGTTTTAGGGATTGGGTTAGTTAGGAAATGAAGAAATAGGAATTTAGGAATTAAAATGGGATGAAACGGACCCCGAATCAGTCCAGAAATCGGAGAAAACCCGAGATGAACAGTACTGCTACAGTACTGCTACAGTAAACTGGTTCAGTTCTCTGAGGTTGATGCCTATGAACAGTGTTTTCGATTTTCTAGGGGCTTGTGAGGGCCCGTGGGCCATAATTTGGGAAAGTGTTCAACACGGGAAATCTTCTATTCGATGTAACGAAGATTTTGGGACTGGTCTCGTGTCAATCGGACATCGTTTCGATAGTTTTCGGGGTGTCGGAAGGTTTAGGGTCGGTTTAAAAATAGTTAAAAGTTCGGGAAAATTTCGGGGCTTTGGTAGGAGGTTAATTAAGTAGTTAGTAACCTTCTATTAAAATTTGGACAGGTTTGGGAGTCCCGGTGATGGTGATCGGCTCGGGGAGCCGAATGGCACGCAAATCGAGGCAGCAGCTCGGACGGTCTGTGAGTGGACCTTGTTTTCTAAATTGGTGCATGCATAAATGTTTATTATATGTTTTATTACTTGTTTGATGATTCCATGGGTGCATTTGTATGTGGTTACGTATAAGCACGTATTTCGAGGTTTCGGCCTTATACGGTGCTTATACGGGTCTGTATGTCTTTATTGATTTAAATGAACTGGATTTGGATTTCAAAAGGATAAACTCGGGTATGAGACCCATTTGGTTTTGTCTCGGGCATATGACCTCAGATATCGGGCACGGTACCCAACTGATGTCCTATGTTCGGGTACGAGACCCAATCACTTTACGGTTTTGATTTCAGGTCAGGGAACCTTAAATGGATTCCCAGGTTCATGACGGTTTATGGGAACCGGCATGAACCCTTGTTGGTTATTACGGTACATGACGGTTTATGGGAACCGGCATGTTACCTCGGTTATGTTATTACGGTACATGACGGTTTATGGGAACCGACATGTTACCTGATTATGGATATTATGGATTCATGACGGTTCAGGGGAACCGGTCATGAATGTTTATGTTATGTATATATATGTTCGTCTACCTTCCTTTACATATTCTACTATCTCCTCCGGGGAGGGTCGTTGGCCTGGGTGGACCCCGGAGTAGTCACGGAGCACCGACTGAGTGGAGTCACCCCCCAGTTGGGTTCCTTACTCTCAGGAATGCTATGGTTACTATTACCTCGGGTAGGGTCAGTGGTCTGCGGACATTGACCTTGACTTTGAGATGACTCGGATTGAGACCCGGGTAGCGCGCGCGTGGCTTTGGATACCGTGACAGGATTGGTTGTGTGACTTATATATATGTATGTGATGGATATATGATATATGATATGTGGTGTGTACAGGTGTGCACAGGATTTGGGCAGTGGCCCGTATGGTCGTTTTCATTGTGGTCCTTTCGACCTTGGTTTATATCTGCTTTGGGCTTAGTCCCACATATGGTTGTTTTGGATAAATGGTTTTCGAATGCATGCATGCTTTTTAGTGGAGGGTACAAATGTCTTCCTTATTAAATGTTTTTATAAACTCTTTGTTTTGTCCACTCACAGTTTTTAATGTTTTGACTGCCCTTCAGGTTGACATCGGATGTGGACTGTAGCAGAGATCGAGATATCACATGCCTCCTCCGGATCCTGGCGTACTCTGATAGCCCGGGAGGGCAAAGGACGAAAATATCCCTTGTCTGACACTTCGTGTCAGACGGGAGCAGGGTCATCCCGCACTAATCCCGGGGGGATTGGGATGGGTCCTGTCACGAGGCAAAAGAATAAGTAGACCGTTGCGCACTCAGACACTCTACAGAGTAGGAATTTGATCCCTATCTGTAATAGTATTTATGCTCTGTATTGTCTTTGACTAGTCAAACTTGTGACGTCATTGGTCTGTAAAACTTAACTATCCCTTGTCTGACAATGTTTTTTGGGATTTGTTGTGTGGTGTATGTACATAAGTTTGGTTACTTTTGGTACTTCTTGTTATTGTCAGACGGGAGCAGGATTCATCACGATTATCGAGGGATAGTCGGGATGGGTCTTGTCACAAGATGAGCTATCCTTGCTACGCAGAAATTTGCAAGACTCAGAAGGCTTAGATGCTTCGATGACGAAGGCTTTAGGTGTTTCGCATGGCGAAGGCTTAGATGCTTCGCAGGACGAAGGCTTGAATGCTTCGCAGGGCGAAGGCTAGGATGCTTCGCAGAGCGAAGGCTCGAATGTTTCGCAAGGCGAAGGCTCTGATGCTTCGCAGGGCGAAGGCTCAAATGTTTCGCAAGGCGAAGGCTTGGATGCTTCGATGACGAAGGCTTAGATGCTTTGCAGGATGAAGGCTTAGATGCTTCGCAGGGCGAAGGCTCGAATGCTTCGCAGGGCGAAGGCTTAGGTGCTTCGCATGGCGAAGGGTTTGTACACTAGAGGGAATAAGCTTTGAAAATTGTATATGGTGAACAAATAAGTTTGTATGAATTCAGAACAATTTTTCAATCTTATTCCATTGATACTTGAATTTAGAAGACAACTTGAAAAGCAAAATTTGAAAGCTTCATAGAATTTTATGTCTCTCTAATGTTGACATGCATCTAGTTGATGCGGATCATTTTTGACGCTGGCTTATTTGGCTCTTTGTACTCCATGTGATTTACAGACTTCTTCTTGATGTAGTTTGTACAATGCCCCTCCTTCATGAGATTTTGGAGATATCTTTTGAAAGATATACATGTGCTAATATTATGCCCATAACATTCATGATAGGCGCACCATTTGGTTTTGTCAGCTTTCTCTTGATTGCCCTTGACTGGCTCCGGCTTCTTAAACCTCGGCTTGTCCTTAATTTCATTATGGATCTGATGGACTGGTAAAGATAGCTGCAAGTTAGGCTTACCCATAACTGGCATTTGGGAGGGTTGCCCCGCCTTGCGCTTATTGAGCTTTCCAGTCGCAAACTTTCCATGGGGTTCATCCTCATTGGAGGCATTTTCACTAGCCCCAGCATGGTCCTGAGTTTGAGTGGCGTTCTTCTCTTCCTCCCAACTTGCATGTCGCTCTGCTAGCGAAATTATTTTGGTGAGACTTCGCGCATTGCTCATGACGATGTCCCCGTAAAGCTGGCTGTCTCGAGAGAGTCCTTGTTTAAATGCCATTCTGCAACAAGGTCACTACAGCCGACAATGCGAGACTTCTCTTCACAAAATCTTCGTATGTATTGTCACAGAGTGCCTTTTGCTCTCTTTCGGACAGAGAAAAGATGGTCATCTTTCACCTCGATTGTCCGAAGTTGTGCGTATTCCTTCACAAATGCCAGGGCCAACTCTTCAAAGGACTTAATCGACCTCAAGGGGAGATGATTGAACCAAGTCATGGCTTGGCCTTGAAGAGAAGCTTGAAAAACTTTTCACATGAGCGCATCGTTAGACCTGTGGGGGACCATGACTCCTCGGTAATAATCTATGTGTTTTACCGAATCGGAGGCTCCTTTGAATGGAGTGAAGTTTGGCGTTGCGAACCTCTGGGGGATTGGCTCATCCCCAATATCCCTTACTAAGGGCGTAGAGAGCTGTACATGTGACTACGCCCAAACTACGCATTAAATTAAACACGTAATTTGAGTATTGTGCAATTTAAACCCTTTTTGTGTAGATGTAGTATTGGTAAATAGGGATCGTTCTTAACCGGGCAAATTAGGGAACATTATTAATGTGTTAGTGGGAGATGAATAAAGGAATAATGAATTAAATAATTAAATAATAAAAGAATTAAATAATCAAAGAATTAATAAATTAAAGAATAAAGAATAAAGAATAAAAAAGAATCAAATAATAAAATAATTAAAAGAATAAAAGAAGGGGGGTTTTGAAAAGATTTATAACTAAATTAAAGAAAACACTAATTAAGAATTAAAATGCAAATGCTCATGCTAATTGGAACTTACAAACCATAGAGTAGTTTCATAGACAAAACCCACACTTTTACGTAAGTAATTTCGAATTAACAATCACATTATTTAAATTACTCCTAAAAATAGATTTCTTTCTAACATTTTGCTCATAATAAACCAATCACGAAATCCTACCTTCATCATCTCAAATACTTACATATATCTTTCAATATTATAAATGCATCAACCATTAATGTGCGTCAAACATCAATATGCTTCAAACATTTACAACATGATTTACCTTAAGTTTATAATTAAATGCGCCGACAGCGATCAACATTTAATCTCTTCAATTCTACTCTAAGTGCACCGACAGCGGATAAAACACTTAACATCAAATTGAAGTTTAAGCACTAAAACATATGAAGTAAAAGAAATTCAAAAAGTAAAACACATGGAGATTGCATTCTTACTTACAAATGTTAGAAAGAAAATACCAAGGACAATAGTAAAGAAGAAATGAAAATAACATAAAAATAACATAAATTACGAATAAGAATTAAAAGAAAACTAATTAATAAGAAAATCTACAAGAAGTAAAAATGGTCCCCAAAAATGTCTCTCAAAAGAGAGAAACAAAAGAACTAACTAAGAACTAAGAACTAAGAACTAAGAAAGAAATGGAAGAATGAAACTAATTGGGGACTCCCCAAAATACAAGAATTGAAGCCCTATTTATAGGTGGAAAAAGCTATCAAAAATAATATAAAAATACAATAAAAATGTGGAATAATGGAATGATGAGTAATAAAGATTAGTGATGATGTTTAGAGGTGGTTTGAGTTGTAAAGTTGCAAAATTGGGTTGGAAAGTGGAAGGAAAGTGGCTGGAAATTGGGTGGAAGTTTGCTGGAAAAGAGGACTGAGAATTCGGCGAGCAGCTGCTGAAAATCACACTCAAATTTCGGTGGGGCTCGGCTGATAGGAGCAAGCAAAGCTCGGCAGGCGCGCGCTGAGGATGAAGAGCCACTTTCGGCAAGCGTCCATCGACGGGAAATCTGGGCTGAGGAGCTGTGACGCGAGCTGGGCTGATGCGATTGGGCCTGCGGACTGGGCTGCGGCAGTGGAGAAGCGGGCCGGAGTTTCTGCTGGGCTGAAGTGCTGACGCGGGCCAGGCAAGAAGTTGGGCCGCAGCTTTGGGTTTTTAGAAATGGGCTGCACAATAAATTAATTAATTAATTTAATTAATAACTAAATTAATTATTCCACCGAAATTCGTCCATAATTTCTTCGTTATAATTCCGATCGAGACGATTCTTTCGCCAAAATACTCCAAATTACAAACTTTATTTATTTAAACAAAAATAACATAAAATGAATTATTTTATCTATTTATTTATTATTTTAATATTAAAATCAAGTATAAAGGGTATAAAATAATGCTTATTTGAGGACCTATCAATATGGCGACGTAGATCGTCCTCTAGATCGCCACCTTGTTGAGCACGAAGGTGCTTGTCCAGCATTTTTTGAACATCATTAGCCCGCAATGCTCCTCGCTGAGGCGATGAGTCCCTTTGTGCTAATCGTCGAGAACCTCCATGGGCTTCTTCCCTCGATCTCTGGGATCGTGTAGGAGAGTAGGCTTTATCCTCCCCTTCACTGCCATGGGCAGATCATTTTGGGTCTTTGTATAGAGCCTGAGGTTGTCCCCTTCTCCCATGTGAGCGTTGTGAGCGCTCTGCCCGTGAAGTTGCCCCAATCCTACTCCCTAGTCGTTCATGCACTGAGGGCTTTAGACCTTGTGAGCTTTTTGCTCGGCGAGCGTGACTTTCTTCTCCGGAATCGCTTAGCGAAGTGTCTCGTGATATTATTTGGCAGCGGTCTTGTTCTTTCCCAGGATGCTTTTGAGCATTCTTTTGTCTTCCACTTGATATGGAATGTCTATCCTGCTCTTGGACTGGTCTCTTTGCTAGGAGTCGCTGCAAGAGCTCTGACTGAAGTTGAACTTGGTTACTCAACCTTTCAACTTGATGTGCCAAGTTGTCCTGGGGAAGTTGGTGGTGACTTCTCCCTGAGATGTCATGATGACTATCCAGAAAGTCCCTTAGGACCACGTTTGTTGTGGGCTGTTCATGTCGTGATGCACTTCCTATCAACGTCCCGCTTGTTTGTTGTAAAGCCGAAGTTCCTTCCCTAGCGCGGGTTCTTGGTT
Source organism: Prinsepia uniflora (assembly GCA_032719365.1). Classification (NCBI taxonomy): domain Eukaryota; kingdom Viridiplantae; phylum Streptophyta; class Magnoliopsida; order Rosales; family Rosaceae; genus Prinsepia; species Prinsepia uniflora. Next base: position 2,979,602 of record CM064865.1, on the reverse strand, counting down.
AGCTGGAGAGGGGAATGCTCCAAAGCTGAAGGTTGGCCTCCCCTCAAGTGTCTCCATGGCGATTCTATGGACACACGCCTGGGTTGAGTTGGGTGCTTCTCCGGAGTCTCAATGCGAGCCTCATTCCTCGTCTGAGCTGTTGAAGCAGAAACACCTTCTCCAGCTGATCGAATGGATCGACGAACCTTAGCCATGCTAAATCGAAGAATTTTGAATTGGAAAGCTGTTAATGGATAATTTTGAACAACGTTCAGAATCTTCGAACAATGTTGATGAACGACGAACGAAGGAAGATGGACGATGAACAAGGTTCAAAATCTTCGAACAATGTCGATGAACGACGAACGAAGAAAGATGAACGATGAACAATTTCATGAACAATTTCTTGATGAGCGATGAACAACGTTCAAAATCTTCGAACAATGTCGATGGACGACGAACGAAGAAAGATGAACGATGAACAAATTCTTGATAAGCAATGAACAACGTTCAAAATCTTCGAACAATGTCGATGAACGACGAACGAAGAAAGATGAACGATGAACAAATGAGAGAGCTTCTTCTGAGTATTCCTCAATAACTCTCAATGAAAGCACCAATTGTTGAATCAAAGATTGAACCTGCCGCGAAAAGTCCTCACAATTCCTGCAAACAGCAAACAATTAGCTATCGTTGCCTCGATCGATTTACCCGGGGGGTTGTTCGACCAAGAACACTCCGATGCTTAAGTTAACTTTGAGAGAGGAAAAGGATATACTTCGAAGCGAAGAATCAACGTACCTTGGAAATGAAATGTGCCTCGCTATTTATAGGAAAATCTTGGGAGCCTTGGAGCGTTCTGATTGGTCGGTTGAATTATTAATTAATAAAAAATAATTGTAATGATGACTCATCATGATAGTAATGACAATTATTGTATTTTAATATTAACATTAATCATCTATTATTAAAAATAACGACAATTAACTCTCAGGGAGAATATTAATATTACGGAGATTTTAACCCGACCAAATAACGTATTTAACTGGTAAATAGATTATTTAATGTGCGGGTGTTTTCAAATGATCAGCGTTATTGTCAGGGGCAATTTAGTCATTTTTAGGAATTACGGGCCACGTGGCAGCTCCATAATTTTCGGATGATTTTGGGTTCCACATAAGCAAATCTTAATAGTTAATTGGGCTCGCAAAACCAACTCAAAACAAGACTATAAGCCCAGAAAATTCTTTTTTGGGACAAGATCAAAGTTAATCTCCAGTTACATCCGGGAAAGAGGAGTTTTACTCCTATACGAGATATTAAGACGTGATTTACTGGAGCCACAAGGAGACTACATCTCTTAAGATTCCTCGAATTCCTAAACAATGTGGGGACATTTATGGAGCCATAAATTACCGGAATATTCAGCAGCCGCCACGTGGCCAACAATTCTCATAATGCCGATATTACCCTCGATAAAATTGACATCGACATGTAACGGTCTCCGCATTAATTTAATATATTTACCAGCTAAATATATTAATTAATCAGATCAATGTCGATAATAAATAATTTCCCAGCGAATTATTTATCCATTAATAAATAAGTGATTACACTCGGTACAATCACTTATTTAATATTTTCCCCTTCAACCAATCAGACGCTCCGGTGACCCTCAAGACTTCACTATAAATAGAATACCACATTTCACTTCTAGAGGTAATCAAAAATTTCTGCAAACACTCTGTCAGATTATTCTCTCTCAGAAAACTAACTTAAGCATCGGAGCGTTTACGGTTGAACCACCCCCCGGGGATTTAACCTTAACCCCGTTTGATTTTCATTATTGTGTGTAGGGATCAAGAAAGAATTTCACAGAACCGGACGATTTCTGCATCAACAGGAATGCTAGTCGAAGAGTATCTTCAGCGATGCAAAAATTTGGTTAGATTTGAATGATTCTTACAGAATTGGAGGTCACATATAAGTAAATTTTGGTTAGATTTGAATGATTCTTACAAAATTGGAGGTCAAATATAAGTAATATGGTTGAAGATGCGAGCAAATGATGGTAGGATCAAGAGTGACGTGTTTGAGCAAACACCATGAGAAATGAGAATCCACTTCAAAAGTTGAAAGAAAACTGCATCCGTCCATCATGTATCATCATCCACAGTCAAAATCCATGCCTTCTAAAATCTCATACCCACCTTCATCACTTGGGGTTGGATCAAGAGTCGGTGTCAACAAATGCAATTAAACACGAATTTTATTATGTGGATAAATAAATTATTTTAGAAATTCATGTACCATAAGTTTTATTTATTTGTATTTGTTGATGTCGAAAATAGCATTAATGAGACCGAGAAAATTAAGCATACACATCAAGACACAAACACGTACGTAGTTCACTCAATATACTATTATTGATAATATGTGTTACATGCATATTGGTTTTGAGCTATTAAGAGAATAGGAGAGTATTGGAAGATGTTGTCTTCTAAATGTGTAAGATATTTGGAAGAAGATGTCTTCTAAATGAGAGGAGTGTCTTTTTAAATAGGCAAGAGTTTAGGGTTCCCTTTAGCTTGTAGGTTTTGTATTCGGCTTAGTCTCGTTCCAAGTGGGGAATGAAATCCCGCACTAAAGCACTAAAAAAACAAAGTTATTATTTTATGTACTTCAAATAAAACGGTCAAATTGATCATCAAACATTTACCAAAATATACAAATCACGAGTTGCAATTTTAAATTAAGTCTTGCAGCTTTTATAGATACTATTTTATATTTTTGGAAACTATATACTATTCTAGAGTGACCAACTCATACAAAATTAAGAAATCTTAATATTTGAAGATGGGTGTATAAAAATTGAACACAAATTAATATATATACTTTAATACCATATCTTTTACATTAAGCTTCAGAATCATACAATATTTTTTAAATTTTATACTTAATGCATGATTTTTTAAATTTTAAATTTACGTATTTAAAATTTTTAAAATTCAACAATTTATCGTTAACTGTTTAATACAAAAAATTTATCAAATGATGATGTGTCACTTTTGAGATTCATCATCTAATTTAAAATAATATTTAAGTGCCACGTGTAAAAAAAATTAAATTTCTTTCTTAAAAAAAAGTTGTTCTCATTTCTTTTATTTTTTCCTTTTCTCCTTCTTTCTTCTTTTTTCTTTTTTCTTCACTTTCTTTTTTCTTCTTCTTTCTGGTTTTCGCACCATTCTTCCGTTTTTTTTTTCTTCTTTTTTTTTTTTTTCTTCCTGTTCTTTCTTCGTCTTTTTTCTCCCTGTTCTTTCTTCTTCTCTTTACTTCCTCTTATTTCAACCTCTCTTAGAATTTTTTTAGAGTTTCTAAGATCTCTAGAAAGATAATAAAGTTTTTGTCATTAAAGGTGTCTTTAGTTTTTAGTGACGAAAAATTCATCATTTTTTTCTTTTTCAGAATTTCCAGAAATTCTAGAAAAGAATAAAAGATTAAGAAGATGAAGGCAAGATAAACCGAGAAAGAAAAAAATTAAAGAGAAAACAACAAGAAAAAGAAGAAGAGAATTTTTTTTTTTTTTAAAAAAGGGATGACTAAGGGAAGAAGAAGAAGGAGGTGGAGAAGAGAAGGAAAAGAAATTGAACGGAAAAAAAAAAAGGAGAAGAAAACAATTTAATTTTCAAAGAGTAATTTAGTTTTTTTTTTTTACCACATGGCGCTTTTGTCACTAATTTTAAATAAAAAGATGAGTTATAAATGGACACATCAGGATTTAATATATTTTCTTAACAAAATAGTTAATCATGGAATTAAATTGTTACGTTTTAAAGAATTTAAAATACGTAAATGTAAAATTTTAAAATTCAAGACTTAAAATATAATTTGTGATTTTAGTTTTTTAAAAACATGCATGATGCCGAGCAATCCTAGTCTTTCAATCTCATTAATAGTTAGAAGTTTTAGATTTTTGTAATTATATTTTTAATATTAGAAATATTATTTATTTATTTTAGTTAGATATCTTTTAGTAAAAAATATCATGATTTGATAATCAATTTCTTCCAAAAAAATATATAATCAAAATATATAATTGAATAGTTTTTTATGCCAACCTCAATCATAAAATATAAAATTTAATATAACTCTATAAAACTCTGTTACGTAACTCTATATTATTTTGCTATTAACTCTGTAAAAATTGATTACTTCAAAAAAACTCTATAAATATCTATATAAAACCAATTCAATATACCTCTTTAATGTAAAATATATGGTATTGAAATATCATTTGCTAAAAAAAGACGACAAATTGGTTTGAGGCCTTGGGTGGGAATTGAACTCGCCCAATTGTTTTGAAATTAAGATCTTGGTAGGATGTTCAGGCCCACTGGCCCACATTGTAGGTAGTTTGTTCATTTGGGCTATTCTCCTATGGCCCAAGTAAAAAGAGACCATGAGATTCTAATTCAGTTCAGTTTTGAGATTATTCTTGACACTCAAAGCTATAATAAGGCATCTCCAACTATATCCTAAATTTTAAAAATTATATTAAAATTTAGGCCTCAAAAATAATATTTTTAATGAATAATACAAGGCTATATTTTTTTATTATCTTCAACCATTTAGGATTATATCATTACTATTTTAATATTTTATCATTATTTCTATATGTTTAAGCTAATAATACAAGGCTATATTTTATTATCTCCATAATTCAAATGGCAACCGTATAACATGTTTGTCTTACCATTTCACTCGCATTGTAGCATGAAAATACATAAATAATAAGTGCAGATATGTTTAAGTCAATTCTCTATGCATAATTAATACGTATAGAATTATTACATTTATATATACGATTGTAAAATGGCCGTGACTGACCTAGCTCACGGTTTATTGTGAAGTGAGTAGCTATTAGGAGATGTAATTAAGTTGACTTAGTAATTAAAAGAAGCTCTAATAATAGTGTTATAAGTTGGAAAATTGGTCTTGGAATCAGTACTTTTTGCATGACAAGTGCAACCTTCTTCTCTTTTTCTTCCCTCTCTATCTCACAACCTCCCATTTGTCCCATGCACTCCACGTCCCATACTTCAATTGCGCATACACCACTACCCTCCCTCTTCTCACCACCGCTCCCCATCTTCCCATGGCGGAGCGGTCCCCATCTCTCCCCGGAAACAACAACAACGACCACCTTCCTCTTTCACTCCCCAAACAACCGCAACCAGCGCCACCACCAATGTCCCCAAAACTAGTCCTTTCCCAACCACAACACCCCTCCCTCGCAACCTTCCCCTCCGGCACCTACATTGTCCAAGTCCCCAAGGACCAAATCTACCGCGTGCCGCCACCCGAAAACGCCATCATCGTAGAGCGACATCGCCACCCATCCCACAACAAAAAAAAACCTTTATGCTGCTCACTTTGCTGCCTAAGCATCATTGCCTTCATTGTCCTATTTGTGATCGTGCTCGTCACGAGTATTTTGGTCACATTTTCCAAGGCCGAAGGCCCGAAATTCAACGTGGAACGTCTCGTTGTCAGCAAGGCAGACGAGGGGGACCGGCCGGACTTGACGGTGACGGTGAAAGCCCAAAACCCTAATTCAAGAATCGGAATTGTGTACAAGCTGGTACGTGGCGGTGTTACCCTAAAGTTCAAGCAAACAACAATAGCTTCGGGAAAATACCCGTTGATGTATCAAGGTGGTGGGAAATCGAAAGAGGTGACTCTTACCCTACATGCCTTGAGCACGGCGTTGCCTAAAGAGATTGAGAAAAGCATGGGAATTAGTAGCAGCAGCATCAATACAGAAGAAAAGAAAAATAATAATCATGTGAGGTTGTCTCTAGAGATGAAGATTCTGGCACAGTTGAGGATAGGGACGATGAATAGTAGGAGCATCAAGTTTCATGTGGCATGTTTGTTAATGGCGGATAAATTGTCGAGAGGGAATAAAATTCTGAGACAGGAATGTCATACAGATCGAAAGTAGCAATTAAATCTGGTTGTTTTTGTTGTTATTATTGTTCATGCTGTTAATATTCTTGTTCTTGTATGTATTAGGAACGAGTTTGGCAGCCATGTAGCTGGGGTAGCTGGTGCTAATTATTTAGACTATCATATATATTTTTTTTTCATTGCACAAAATTAGTTTGCTTTTGATCTATTTGATTTCTTTTCTCTTCATTGACTTAGCTATATTGATATGAATCAAAATTGAGGCTTGCTTTTTTTTTTTTTCCTATAGTACGTGAGATTTATCATTATACGTTCACGAGTCACAACTGAAAATCAACAACCAATAAACTTGCTAATTTTACTCGTGATGTCCAGTGGTATATTTCCATAATCGATCAGTTAATCAAGATTCAAAGAAGCCAATATCTAAGTCAACAAGAGTAGTACTACTAGGCCACCAATTCTACTACATCGGGATATTGTAGTTGGTAGCTTCCATATAGGGTTAGTTTTGTTGGTTTTAGAATGATCGATGGTGCAGAGCGAGGTTCAACGGTGCCAGCTCAAGATCAAGAACAAGGTAAATACTTCAACTCTTAGCTAACAAGATTGAATCGAGACTGCTAGTTCGTGATGTTTTTGAATTCCTTGTAATCTTCTTCCCTGAAAATTCTGATTTTAATCAATAAATAATTGAGTATTTGATTATAGTGATAATTAATCGGTGCACACTATATGTTTGTGTTCATTTATACTTCAATGAATTTTTTGAATTGTTCTTCACAGATATGACTATGATTTCATTGATCAATACGATTGATTACAGTTGTGACGCAAGAGTAGGCTTACATGGAAATGTCACTCACACGTACACACTCAAACGGATGACACATGTCATTCTAGGCCTATTACAAAATGCCACTTGTCTAACTAACTTCTAGATCATCAAGTAAGACCTCATACACTTTCCTTGCAGCATGTCTGTTATGGTCCTTCCACCTCACCTAGTCCACCTAGCTGCCACTTGGTGTGCCAAGTGAGCAGTCTATACATCACCAGGTTTTTCACTTGAAATACTTCAAATTTACTTTTCAAACAATCGGTTTTTTTCAAGGTTCATTCTTTTCTTCTAAAGATTACGATTTTGATTAAATATATCCACTATTTGCCTCATATCATCGTTTACATAATTTCCTTCAATTTAGTTATTCGCTTCAAATATTTTAATTATTTTTTTTCATCAATTACGATTTTTACCTTGTTAAGGTACAATTTCGATTGTATCTTACATTAATATATTGCCACATGTACATTCATGATCTTTTTTTTTTTGCTTTTTTTTTTTTGCTTTTTTTGCCACATGTACATTCATGATCCGGTATGTGACTAATTGGGTCGTCGCATATATTTTTGCACCATCGGGTCTTTTTTTTAAAAAAAAAAAAAACTTTAATTATGCATGCGCTTTATATATATATCGAATTTCAATGTTCGAAAGTCACGTTTTTTTCCCTTCAGATGTTACTATATTTTTATATTCGTAAGGTATATAGTTTTTGAATACATCCGGTATATATTTCTCTCATAATTAAGTTCACTTTTTAAATTGTTGGCTTAAAATTTCACCTCAAATAATCCAAGTTTTTACTTCGTAATGTTTTACTTGTTCTAATAATTAAGGTCCACTTTTCTGTATTTGATCAGTAGTTTAAATGGTTCCATTTTCTTCCTAACAAAATACAATTCTTACTTACATAAGGTACAATAGTTAATTAGTTTGATAGATATTTACCATTTGTTTTTTTTTCTTTCTAATAATACGTAATCATGCGTACGCAAGGGATTAGGTCCAAGCTACCTGTTATGTGAACACCCTAAGCATCTGCTCCCCCCAATCACATGGGAACTAGTTAATTAATCAAATCATCGACATCGATTTCTCCAAATCTTGAGACACATATACCCAATTATATATATATATATATATATATATATAAGCATGCAACCACATATTATATATATATATATATTTCTCCAGATGAATATATATGTCGACAAATTGCACCAGGCCTCCATGGAGGGATCAGTTTTCGTGCAGTCGACACGTTCATATATATATATATATATAGCTGCAACAATGGAGTCAAATAATGAATGCCACGACCATGTAAAAAAAATTGAAAAGACACCCTTTACTTTCGTACCAAATATTCAGTTTACAGAGAGACCTCTTTTTCCTTTTTCTTTTAAACAGACTTGTCTAACCACATGAGAAAGGGGAGCTGAAAGACCAGCTTCCTCCCACCCACCACTTCCACTTCCACTTCTTGATAACACGTATACATTTCCCTCTAATTCCTCGATCCGCTACCTCCTTGTACTTTCTTTCTCTCTTTTGTAAAAAAAAAAAAACTTTAGTTTTTTGTTTTTTAATTTTAACCCCTAACCGCCAGGTGTGTTGTGTGTTGGGAACCCTTTTCAGGGTCCTTAATTTAAAACAATTTGTAGGTATGGAATCAAAATTAACCATTATTTAACCTCAAATGAAGTCGTAATTTAAGTGATTAAAAGTGTTTATATTCATGTAAAACTCTGAAATTTTAAAACATTTCATGTTACGGATTATATATGATATCCCTAGGTGCATGTATGTGGTTAATTAGAATCGTACTTAGGGTTTCTTCTAGAAAACATACGCACACTTTGTACTTAGGTGTTGATGATTTGAGTGAACTTAATTTTTAGAAGTGGAAAGTGGAAAGTGATAGCTTTTCTTGGTTGAATTGTTCTTGAGCAAGCTTTATTTATTTTATTTTTTTTTAAACAATTCCACCAATAATTGGGGGCATAGAAGATTGAGGATCGATGTAGGTATAATATTGGAAAAAGATAAAAGGATGAGGAGTTAGTTTATTATTGGTGTGTTAAGGAGCCAATAATGGAGTTGAAGTTGAATGTAAGTGGGAACCTTGCTTTACACGTCTGAAAGAGGCAGAGGTTTTCCATGGCTTGGAAGCATGCTGGGTGTCGCAAGAGAAATTAAAAACCATGTCTTCTTCATATCAAGCACTTTAAGTGGATTCCAACTCCTCTTCAACCATAATTGGGATCCCCCTAGCCCCATCTACAACTACATGCCTATACTGACCTAGCAGCTCATATATTTTACCCGCAATTCAATTATTATTACGAATATTTTGTATTATCTAATTTACTTTATTCATTACGATATTTGGTCATAATATTAAATAGTCAAACGATTACTATTTTTAATGATTTTTTTTTGAAAATGATCTTCAAATGATATATATAATTAGCGAATAAACACTCTTTATAGACAGGTACGGGCTGATGCTTTGGGTTAGGGTGTGCTCTAGCCATCCGAAATTGACAAGCTAACGGAAAATTTTACATAATGTTAGTTTATATATATACATAGCACACTCATTCATTTATTCTACACTCAAATAAGTAGAAGATGATGATGATATTTTTGGATATCGTATGATACCCAAGTAAAAGAGGAGTTTGTTGCAAGTTAATTAAGTGTTATTAAATTTTATTTGTATGCTTATTTTTTATTTCTTTGCATAAAATATGTATTTTTTCTATGTATATTTTTCAATCAATGAAATTCAATTAACATCTTCGAAATTTGATGATAAAAAAAATTCTCTAACTAAAATTTAGTCCACCTTATTTTCATTCTTAGCTTAGTACTTGTTTATACATACATATATTTATATATGCATTCATAAATACATGTATAGTGGGTTTCGCTCTCACCACCGAACCCAATGAAAATAACACATTAATAATATTCCAATGACAAATTGGATTCAATAAAATACCGCTTTCTAAGATTCTTCCATTAATCTTTTCACGATGTGGGCTCTCCCAAATCTTGGTGCCCAATAGCCTAGCTAGGTATATATATCTCTCTTTCAAAAGCCAATGCCCTCCTCTAATTCACTCATTTCACCCGTAATATCTTAATCTATGTATCGATCCCTAGCTAGCCTCCTTGGATCTCATATATATTTGTTTAATTATAACAAGAGGAAACTTACACGCATACATAAATATATACATACACAAAAGCTTTTTTTGGGTATTATATTCTAATATAGTTATTAAAGCACTATTATATATATATATATATATATGTTGGATGAGTAATATTCATCACCAGATGGAACCTATAATTAAGTTGGATCGAGCATCGATGGGTTGAAAAGCACAGTCACTTTATTAATTGCTTTAGATGCCTAAAGAAAGAAAAAGAAGCAATAAAAAAATGTGTGTGCATACTGGATGGTACTAATATTGTGCCCTAATAGTGGTGCCTGTGCCATCGATCTCTGTGGATCTGTATCTGAAATTCATTAAGTTGGACTCAATCTCAGTCTCAGTCTCTCGTGCGTTCCTCTCCTTCCATGATCTCTTGTCTGAGACAAGGGTGAAGATGAAATGGTATCTATCAAAGGAAGCAAACAATAGGGCCATGAAGTGAACATGGACTCTCATATGGAGCTAGCTAGCTAACTCTATATATGGTTTATTAAAAATTGCCTAGTTTAATAGCTAGAAGACTTTTAAAACTTACAAATAATTATTCCATCTTCTTTTCTATATATATATATATATCCCTGGCATCCATTATTGGTTACTTGATATCACTGTGTACCTGTGTAAAAGTTTTGCTTTTTCTGTGATGGAAATGTAGATGAAACGTTTATAACTTCGTACATGGATCGCATGCGTGCGTGGCTCGATCTCTTACACAAATTATAATAATAGGGATGCAGGTAATTTGATGACATGGTTACTGTTGGAGTATGAAGCAATGTCTCACACAGAAAAAATACAATTTTAATTTGTGCTTTAAATAGACTCGGATAATGAACTACTTTCCACATTGTTATGGTTTTGAGAAGGAACTTCAATTTCCATATGATATCAAAGCGATTGTCCAACATGATAAGACTTGAATGTCACACGTTATTCATTCACACCGCCACGTATTAAGCTGTAAAATCCGACCCAATTGAGAGAGCGTGAAGGAGTGTAAAGCAATATCCCATATCGAAAAAACAAAATTCTTCATTATATTTGCCTCACATCGGACAAACCCAACTCTTCATTATATATCTTCTAAATTTATACTTACCCCAAATTTATAATATAATAATAATAATAATAATGACATACGAAAGAAGTGTTACCATCATACATTGGTTTGATTTTTGTTGTTTTCAGTAATAATATTTTTTGGACGGGAATGATCCAATCCTAAACCTAATCATGCTAACTCCTTAGTTTAATTAGGTATAATCAAGACCTATATATAGGCTCAAATTATTTTGGGAAATAATTAAGTAATAATTGTGAACAAGAAATAAAGATATATATTGGAATAGAATATGTTTTTAAATGGCACATCCTATGCATCATTTGTCAAGAAAGTTAAAATTGTTATTGTTATAGCTATAGCTATCTATATATATATGAATCATTGGCATTTGGCATATAATATATATCTTCTATATAGCTAGGTTTTTCTTTACAAATAATATGATTCCAGCTCTGATAACTTGAGGGTCTCACAGCATCTTTTGATCGTGCCATTTCGGTCCCATATTCCTTAATCTATCATACCGACATGCATTCACTTGGCTATAAGCCTATACTAATAAGTAAAGACAAAGAATTGTTAACACAAATGGAAAATAATCAAATCCATTTTCCATTGGCAAACCACGTTGGGACTTTCATGATTGTGTTGGTTTGGATATTTTCTTTGATGATGCCTTCTTGCCAAACTAAAAAGATCCTTAATTTTTGTTTTTGGATATTTCCATCTAATTTCGAGTGGATGTACGTACTTATTCTTTTATGGTTGATTGTCGATTTTTTTGTATGCACGTGTAATAATTAGAGTCGTTAATTTCTTAGAATATATTTCAAAATCACCTCCAAAAACAAATCAACCAAATTAAAAATTGTTTGGTGGTTTGTATGAATAAAAAAAAATCGACAATTTTAACAATAATTAAATTACTTAAGATGACTTACTGTCAATTTAATATATATATATATATATATATATATATATATATATACTACTCGATCAACCATATACATCATCGATTTTTTTTTTTTTGTTACAGAAGATCTTTTTATAAAATTTAAGAAATCAAGAGTTTTCATTATTACATTTGAATAAAGAATAGTCAGCTAGCAAATCAATCGCCAAAGAAATGAGCATATTCACTCTAAATTAACGAATGTTATTGCTCGTTTGTTTTGTACACAAAAATGGTACAATATACACCAAGCAATTGTGCATACATGTAATCGTTAAAATCGTATAACAACTTTCAATCCGATTCGAAAAAGAAAAAAAAAATAACGTGAATGATCTGCTAGTTAGTAATGAACGAAGCCAGTGATTAGTGAAGGAAATTAACGAATGTTATTGCTCGTTTGTTTTGTACACAAAAATGGTACAATATACACCAAGCAATTGTGCATACATGTAATCGTTAAAATCGTATAACAACTTTCAATCCGATTCGAAAAAGAAAAAAAAAATAACGTGAATGATCTGCTAGTTAGTAATGAACGAAGCCAGTGATTAGTGAAGGTGCGTCTTCTTACGTTCTTAACCAAAGAATTAAAAAATGCAAGTGGCATGGATCAAAATATGTAACCTACGTCATCAAGTTGCACACATTATATATTAGTTAATGTTGATTTGTTAGGCAACGGTGGAAGTAATTACTTCATATAGATATTTAACAAAAAAAAAAATTAATTCATATAGAATTCATCGGCTCTTTAATCAAAACATAAAAAAAAAATAAAAAAAAAATTAACTAGTCTTGATTAATTAACCTTCACCTTAATTCGATGAAGAAATTGTTGATAATATTATAATGTTAATTTAGAGAGCTCGCGCCATATATTCTGCCTAATTCCTTGGGCATTTTGACAACAGTAAATAGATGCTTCCTATTATTGAGGGTTTTAACAATGACTTAATTTAATTGTCACCCAATAACATTGGTCATTGATTTGATTTGATTTGATTTGAGAGAAACACTCACTTCAAGATCGAGTTCATATAATTTTCTAATTTATATGCTCTTCATTTGTTTTTCTTTAATTAGGTGGCTGTAAATTAAACAATTCTAAGAAGATCTTAGAAAACACTTGGTCTCCAAGTCCAGTTCTTCTTTTGCGATTCCCTATTGCATGCAGATGCAAGACAGCTTATAAGTGCCTAAAAATGTGCGCCAAAACTTGGTCTCCAAGTCCAGTTTTTTTCGAAGATTTGTACTCACAAGCAACCTATTCATAATATATATATATATATATATATATATATTAAGATATTTGACATTACATAATTAATTAAAGAATGATATAATATCGACGTCAACTTAATAAAAATACCGACATATATATATAGTATAAAATATATATAAATTTAATGACATTTCAACGACTCAACGGAATATTGATATCCTACTTCATGAAATTTGGAATATGTAAATTCGCATCTTTATTTGTGGAATCTTATAACCATAAATTCTCCTTTTTGATCCATTAGTAATGGATCAAATTAATTAGGGCAAATGTAAGTAGGTATGTATATATTACGCTAATTAAAATGTTTTATTATATATGGAGTAGGGTCTAATTATATTATTAGTGCCCCTCTAAAGAGACACGTTTTGATTCTATAACACAATTGGAAGCAAATCCTATAAAATTAAAAACCAAAAAAGCTGTAAAGAAAACAAATAAAGGACTCGACCTGTCGTAAAATCCGAAAGGGAAACTCTTTGGCTTGAAGAGGAACTTCTTTCTACATATATAGCATTGTTCTTTTTAAAATAATCTTATTATTGTATGCATTTGATAACCTAATATATAATTGTCGATGATAAAAAAAAATAGTTAATTTTGAGATTAATTAGTTGTAGATGTGGACTACATCAATGTTAATTTTGCATGCTCGCAGGCACGTATAAAAATAATTATAATTAATTATTTTATATGTGTTATATATATGCAAAAAATAATTATAATTAATTATTTTATATGTGTTATATATATGCAAAAAATAATTATAATTAATTATTTTATGTGTTATATATATGCAAAAAATAATTATAAAAATATAGACATTGAATTGTCTACAATAGCGCAAGAGATCGATAAAGAATCGAGAAATACTGAGACAATTATATACAATTTCCAAAATCAATTATATATGGGAATTAATGACCAGTTCAATAATTAATTAATAATAACAACAATAAAATTAGACTACATAATTCAGGCCACCCTGAAAAAATTTTAGGGGTGGGTTCAATCAATAATCTTATGTAATATTCATTCAAGCCACCGCCCACCAGCATTCTGCTAGTTTATTTTTAGCGGCGACGATCTTTTCCACTTCACCAACTGCCGCAAAAAGTCCTTAACCTGTACACGAATGCAACGAAAACGTTACGTTAAGTAAAACCTTTTACGACGCTCATAATTTTTTACTGCATTGTTTATCAATAATGGTAATAATTAATTCTTACCTCTGATGGTTCTTGTAAAGAGTAGGATGCACTTGTATCTTTTGGAAGTTTCGAAACTAGAATTCCAAACCCTTGCCCTCTGTCGCGTAGCACCTGATTATTATTATTATTATTTATTTGTTAAAAAACTTGTAAGAAAATATGTGTTACTTTAGCAAATTATAGAAATTTATATAAAAGAAGGGCATTTGAATACCTTGAAAGCATCCTCGTCTGTTCGATCATCTCCAATATACACTGGTAGTACTACATTTGAATTGGCATATCCTAAATAGAAAACAATTTCAAAATAATTATAAAACAAACTTACATAAATTATTAAATCGATTCCATTTTTAATAAGTGATGACGTTTTTCTAATATGAATTAACCGTAATTTTATTGTAAGAGATGACCGATACAAAAGTATAGCGTCATTTTGAAAAGAGAATTAACCCAAGACTCACCTAATGACTCAAGCAAGAATTCAAGAGCTTTGCCCTTGTCCCATTTGATGCTTGGCCTAATCTCTAGAACCTGTTCAAAGCAAATAGACGAACATAATTAGGCACTTGCTAATTATGTAAAAAAATAATTACCATGGGCATTGGTCATACAAAAAAAATAATAATAATAAAATAAGAGAGCATTATTTACCTTCCTCCCTTGAGTCAACCTCAGCTTTGGATACTCAGTGAGTACCACTCTAACTTGCTCTGCTAAAGCAGCCCAGCTCTGGTAAATAAAGAAAATAATAATAATTAGATTAAAAAGTTTTTCACCAGTTAAATAATTTTCTAATACAAGACATTTCTTTACGTACTGAAAATTAAAAAAAGTAAGTAAAATTGATATGCTTACCTTCTCATCAACGCATCGAAAATGTACAGATAAGCAAAACTTATTATTTTCCACTCTGGCTCCTGAGATGGATCTTGTTTTCTCCAATAAAATTGTGTACACCTATTTTTTTTTTTTTAAAAAAAACTAAATTTAGTTCATTTGAACATTTTTTTTTCCTTCTTTTCATTTTGTTAAAAATTGGTACCAGGAAACAAACCTCATCAATCATTGGTACAAACTCACTGGCTGGTTGGAAGAGAACTGCTGGATTACCCTAAGTAATTGAAAAATGAAAAAAAATTAATTAATTGATTATTTAAAATCAGAACAAAAAGTGATACACAATATTAAAATAAAAGAAGAAAGATAAGGAACTTTTTATTTTTAATTATATTGTGGGATATGATCACACTACTGGAAACTCTCACATTCTTATATTTGCTACTTTTGGATGGCCCTTTGATGTCCATCCCATGGCTGCCAGCATAATAAAGCTCTGCTAATTTGACAAAGCTATAAACCTGGAAAATTATTACAAAGAATAAAATTAATTACCACGGTTAAAAACAAATAAATATAACTATTTATTTTTAAGCTAAACATGTAAACAAAAATTTTGTACCTTATCCCTGCACCTCCCGCTAACGATTGCTGTAGGAAAGTATCTAGCAGCTGCCCTCACGGCTTTTCTCATCTGCCCGAAATTATCACAGTAAATTAGAAGCTAATCAAATATAAAGGGTAATTAATTAGTCCTTAATGAATTATCAGATTGAAGGAAAACCTCGTTGGACATGACAGCTCGATCGGGGTCTTCGACAATGGGGGAGAGGGTGCCATCATAGTCAAGAAACAGAACAATCTGCTTCCCCTTTGAAGCATTTGTAATCTGCTCGAACATTCTCATAGCTGATGGATGATGAAGCTACATATATATATATTTGAACAAAATAAAGAATCATCAAAATTAAGATTTAATCAACAAAAATAAAAATATATTAATTAATTGAACTAGTTGGGAAATACTTACATTCCAAGAGCTATAGTCTACAGTTTCAGGGAAGGATTGAGCGGCGGAGGATTTGGCACGAGGCGGAGACGAAGCTCGCAAGGAGTCAACCCAAGCATTGACTCTGGCGGCTCCGCCTAATTCTGTCTCGACCTTGACAAGCTTGATGTTCCTGGGAATGGTGAAACAGCCTCCTCCCGCCTCAATCATTGTTTTGGGGAAGGACGAAGAGAACATGGTGTTGTTTGCAACGGTCACGGTGATAGCGACGCCGCCTTTGGCGTCGGAAACAACCACATTTTGGTTGGTCATTTTTGTGAAGTTAGCTTCAAAATTTAGCCCCTGCACGAACAAAAAATAAAAAAAAAATAAAAGAGGAAGAAACTTTCACACTCAGAACCCATCAAAGACTGAAACTTTTCGTCCAACGAGGTGATACTAAAACACCCATTAGAGGGATTTTCATTTTACCTCGCCGGAATTGGTGAAAATCGTCGGAGGAGGAGGAAAACAGAGGAGGTGGTTTTGGTGGTGGAGAAAACAGCGGGAGGGGGTTTAAAGTTTCAATAGATACAATAAACTGAAGAGAAATGAAAAAAGGTTGAAAATCACAGCACACGCGCAGTGGGGTGTTTCTCCTGGTTCTTCATCCACAAGTGTTTTTGAAAATGGGGTCGCTTGTCAATTTATAACTCTGTTTCACGGCAGTAGCCGACGAAATGATCACTCTTGTTCTCGCCTGTACTTTTTCAGCCTCAATATTATAATAGAATTGGAGGGACCACCCTCACCCCAATGCACCCAATAATCACACTCCCTTCATGCCTCGTCATCACATTAAAAAAAAAAATAATATTATTTGTACCTTTAAATTGATCCCATTTAGAGGTTATGTTAATGTGTCAATTAATGAATGATATTATTTTAAAAAATGAAATTATTTTATATTTATATTAAACTATTCATTAATTGCTACATCAACATGATCACTAAATGTGGTCAATTTAGAAAATTCAAATAGCATTGTCCTTAAAAAAATAATTACTTAACGATGGAAGAAATGTCATACGCTAAAAAATAAAAAACTTTAGGAAAATTTCTAAGTATTACGTTTTTAACCGACCATTTAGGTTTATATTCAATCATTGGCGCAAATTATCAATCCTAAATACTTGTTTAAATTGAATTAGTATTACTAATTAAGACAAGTTACAATTAGTAATGAGTGGATAACAAATTCCTTGTATACAATGTATGATTATCACTTGTCTTTTTTTCTTTGTCCTCAATGGGTTGTAAAATACAATATTCAAAAAGGATTGAGGGACTCAGTCGCAAGAATAATAATAACTTTGATTATTGGGTTTGATTCTTCATTTCAGAAAAACAACATTTTGATGATTCCAAATTTCCCAACCAAGAACCCAAAAAAAATAAATTGAATTATTTTATTATTTTTTATTCAATATGTGTTATTGTTTACATTAGTCTAAATTTTTTATTTTTTATTTATCGTATTAAAAAAAAATACTTTTAAATCATAATACGTTCGTTAATTCTTAAAATATTATTCAGAGTTTCCAATTAAAACTAGGTACAAGACCATTCTATAGGCTCCACGTCTTATTTACCAATTATATACTATTTTTTACTTTTTAAGTATTTCATTAATCAGTTGCTAAAACTTCACATTGTGAGCATTCCTCTTGGTTAATTATCCCATTTTATTCAAGTAACCTTGTTTTAATAGTAAATTCCTATAAAGAAGCATAACTCCAAACCAATCTATTGTCTACATCCGGACAAGTTTTATCCAAAAACGAAAAAATTCCAAGTGAAATACTTGTAAATATTTGTGTCTCTATTATGTGATTTTTATATATAATTTTATTCTCATTATAAATGCGTGTATTTATATTTTATTATTTTTACGTGTATTTATATTTTATTATTTATATTTTTAAAATATTATTTTTTTATCTGCATATAAAATAATAAATTCAAATAATACATAAAACATTTCCCTCTTGATAATTCATATAATTATAAACCTATTCGTGCATATATATATATATAATGTGCATGAGTGCATGCATCTATATATAATAATGCAGGATTTTGAGTAGAGGGGGTCCACTTTGTGGACCCATTGTGGTAAAACTATTTTGCGATCGATGCTAGAAAAAGACACTGTTATAGCACCATCTTGTAGCACTGATCAGAAAATGGCAAAGGACCACCATCATTCATTTTTTTTTTTTCACCTGAGTAATAATGGTATTTATATTTGTTTTGATTATGAGAATTATTTATATTTTATGAAAAATCAATAAAATATTGCAATTAATTTGAAAAAAAAAATGCACAAATCATGTTGGAAGGAACAATTTATTCCAATATTGGTTCTGTAAATTTGTAATGTATACAAATATTAATGTTAATCTGTTTATACTTCAATTAGAAATTAGATTATAATTAGTTCCCATCGGTAACTTTATTTAAAAGTAAGGCATCATAAAAATATTGGATAAAAATAAATAAAAATTTATTTTTTGAAAAGCCATAAACTTTTGACAGTAACTTTTAAAAATAGTTCCATGTTACTTTTGGAAACTAATTTTACAAAAATTATTTTCATAAATAGTTACTTATTATGAAAATTATGAAAGTAAAATAGAAACAACTCTTCAAAACAGCACAGCATGAGCTAGTTTTTCAAAAAAACACACCAATCCAAAAATTGACATTTATTAGTGGAGAAATTTGATGCTTAGTCTAACTAAGATCGCTTTACATCTTAATTAATATGTAATTAATTATGATATGTTCAAGAACTATGATCCAAGAAAGCCAAAATTAGGGTAAGTTATTATGAATTATTTAGGTTGCTTACTTGACATGTTCAATTAGCAATGGAAATTATTTGCAAATATCCAATTATCTATGTCGACTCAGTACTATATATATAGGATATTAAGATGTGATTCATATGTTTCCAAACTTTTTAACTTTTAAAGGTAATCTAAATAAAGAAGATACCTACATAATAAGAAAACAAAAAAAATACAAATATTTCAGTTTATTTTTTTATAAAAAAAATATTAGTAATTTTGAAGGTACAACATTTATATATTCTGAATTAAACAATATTTTTCCGTTTTATTTTTTTATAATTAAATTATTTTTATAGTATTTTTTGTATGTCAAATAAACCTCATCATGTCATAAGGGATAATTAAAATAGACCTTTGAGCCATATAAATTATATGAGAAAATAAAATTAATATATGTATATAGAAATAAAATATTTTGGAAAAATTTAATACATGAAGAACAGATTTAAATATTCATGTATAATATTCATACGTTTATATATATATATATATTGAATTAAACAATTTTTTTCGTTTTTATTTTGTTATAATAAAATTATTTTTAGAGTATTTTTGAGGATGTCAAACAAAACTCATCATGTCACAAAGGGTAATTAAAAATACACTTTTGAGAAATATAAATTATATGAGAAAATAAAATTAATATGTGTATATTACTATATGGACATAAAATATTTATGGACAAATTTAATACATGAAGAACAGATTTAAATATTCATGTATAATATTCACACAAAATAAAATACATAAATAATAAAAATAAAAATATATAATTTTCAATATTCATAATATATATACAAGAATTTCATGCATGACGATCAACGTCGTACATTTAAAACAAAACCTTTGTTTGTTCCCATATTCTTTTAGGCAGCCGTTTGAACCAATATTGAATTGAATTAGGGGGGAGGATTCTTGGTATAATGATTCTAAACTTGGAAAACAATAAATAAAGACTAGCTAGCTTAATATTAAATATGAATTAAGCATGTGGAACACCTGAAAAAGCTAGCATCAATTCGATTGATATATCACTTGCTAATTAATAATATAATACAATCACTAATCAAATTTCACACACAACGTCACGCCCCTTGGAATCGATTCATATTAGTGGTTCGCCATCTATTTATTTTTTAAAAATGAAAATACGGTTTATCATTAAATTTAGAATGAAATCATACAAAACTGAGTAGTGGCCTTATTAAAACCTCTCAAGCATTTACAACTTAATCCGAGAAAAAAGAGTATCACTTAGGGTACGTTACAATTAACTAATTAAACAATACATCTTCAAAAATTGCATCAGAAACAATATCAGGTTTGTCCTCAAACCACACCACCTCAGTGGTCCGCCATCTATTAAACTAAAACCACTAGTTTGTCTTCAATTGTAGCGGACTTGGCTACAAGTTTGAGTAGAAATCAGTACGTAGTGCGCCATAAACTTAAAGTAAATTAGCTATTCGATACTTAATCTAATCAATCTCTTCGCAAATTCTTGGTCTGACTATATATGTCTTGTGCGTCCCTAACTTGTAGAGGTTCCTTAATAAATAACAACAAAATAAAAACCAGCGGCTCCATAACCAACCTAACCTAACCCAACCTAACCCAACCTTAGTCCGTACGTACTTTGAATCAAAACCATTAGCAGCGGTTTATGTTTTCTCACTAGTCGCTAGCTTTTTCTTTTCTATGTACACACAGTGTGATGCCTAGCTACTTGCATTTTATTATTTGCTCAATAATTAACAAGCCCGTCGATGTGGAGTTTTAACACAAAAATTCGCAGTATTTTATCAAGTAATTAAACTAAAAAAAATAAAATAAAAGCATGCAATGACTGATTAATAAATTAATTAGGATGAAGCCATGGAGGTTGGCATTGTTGAATTTCGTACGTGAAGCATTCATATATGAAGAGGGAGGCTCGATCGATCTGTATAATTATATACATATATACACTTTCGGTTTTTGAAAGTTGAACCTTTTGTTTTGGCCTTTGAAAGTTTGAACGTAGGACGTACTTTTCGATCCCTAGCTTTCTTCCTTTGCAGTGACTGTATTAAGTTGGAAAATACGCTTCATGAATGATTCCACAAAGAAGGATGAGATGGAAGTTTCCTAAAAATTGTTCATTTGTTCTGCTTAATTTACATGTCTTCCTTCTTAAATAATTTTTAGAGTAAACTACTAATTAATCTTTGACAAGATTATACTTGGATTTTATCATTTTAGGGTTTAATTAGGTAGGGGTGGTGGTGCTTATGACCTAAGGTTTAGGATTTAAATCTTGGATTTTGACACAAAATTTAAGAACTAAACCCTAAATCATAAGTAATTAATTTGATCTTTTAATATCAGATAATGAAAAATTTTCAAATTTGAAATTTAAAAGTATTTTTTAAGAATTACTGCTCAATTTTGTTTTAAGTTGGATTGTCCTCGTGTCTCTTTAAAATGAACAAGTGAAAGAAAAAAAATTATAAGTGGGACCGGCTGTCAATGAGTCGTGTCGTGTCATATCATGAATTTTGTTTTATTTAAATATGTCAAATATGAATCCGACCCTTCTAATAATTGTGTCAATGATGTGCAAACCGAACTTGACATGTTAATGACTCAGGTAACACATGTAACCCGTGTAACCCACTCATTGAATAAACAAATCGTACTTAAAACTCAACTAACCCATGACATGTTTAACCTGTTTAACTTGTTTAACATGTTTAACTTATTTAAATTATAAGATTTAATATATATATATATATATATATATATATACATATAAGAGTAATCAAATGGGTAGATACATGGCTATTAATTGACACGTTTATCAGGTAAGTTAATATATAGGTCGTTATACGGGTTAATAGGTGTTAACCTGAAACCCACCAATTTATCAAAACGTATTATAACTGGTTGATTAAAAAATGACCTGAAATTTTAATCGTGCGTGTTAACCGCCCGAATAAATTTTGTGCAGTTTCGAGTCATGTCAAAAATTGACACCCTTAAATGGGAGTGATATTTTCATATAAAATATAAGGGAAAAAACCTATTAAATAGGGATTAAAAATTTTAAAAGAATTTTTGAGTAATTAGTATGCTAGTTAGGAATTGGAAGTTTTAAAATATAATTAGGGAAGTTTTGAATAAATATTAATCTTGCCAAAGATTAATAGGACTAATTTTTATTAATGGCCGAGAATATGTGAATAAAAACAAAATTAAGTAATTTGCATGGTGACCTGCCATGCCCTAGGACCACGGATTGAAATATCGACCGATATGGCCGATATATCGAGAATATATCGTCAAAATTGGCCGGCGGCAGGTAAGAGGGGGGGGGGGCGAAATTGAGCGAAATATCGACATGTTTTCTTGATTTAAGCCCATCGATCTCTTTATTTCGTTAAAACGATCGAGATAGGAACAAATTTCATGAAAATCGAACGTAAAACAATTGAGTTACAATCGGGTCATGCAGCGCGGGTCAAAAAATCTGAATTGCAGCCCGCGCGAGGAGGAAGAAGATTGTTTTTAACTTAGTAAGTATGCTTTATATATTATTTGCTTACTTAAAATCACAACTGGTCTTGTTAGTTGAGTTGGTTTGGTTCATTAAAGCAGTTGCATACTCACTTGGGTTCGACCCCCCTTATGTGCATCCTGCTTCCTTTTTTTATTTTTTACTGTTTTTAACTTAGTACGTATGCTTTATATATAATTTATTCCCTTATGTGCAGTTGCATACCCACTCGTGTTCGACCCCCCTTGCATGCATGTTTTTTTTCATTTATTCTCCCTATTTTGAATTATATTTTTCATTTATTCCCTATTTTGAATTATATTTTTCATTTATTCCCTATTTTGAACTATATTTTTAATTTGTTTCCTTATTTTGAACTATATTTTTCATTTTTTCCTTATTTTGAACTATATTTTTTATTTTTTCAAATTGTAAATATATCAATCATTTCCAATTTTAAATATATCAATTCTTTCCAATTTTTAAACAAAGATTGACTCTGTTTTTTTTTCTTTTTTCCAATTTTAAATATATTTACTCATTTTATAATTTTTCTTCCATTCAAATTTTTTTTTTATGCTTATTGTTATGTTTTTAATTATATTAACATTCAATTATAGTAATTCACTTCAATTTATGTTTATGTTTATATTTTTACATTACTAGTCATCGGCAGAACCCTATTGTATCATATTATTCATCATATATTTATTATATCAAAGTCATTTTATAGTTTTTATTAGTCCTATATAACCATTATTGGGTACTTAAGTTTTTTCCAAAATTTCATTCCAAATTTCCAACTTTTAGATCGAATTTCCGTCATTTTTGTTGACCGTAAACGATATCGATATCGATATTTGAGGCGAGATATCCGTAAATTTGACTAGCGATATATCCGTCCATACCGATATTTTAATCCTTGCCTAGGACATGGACTTACGTATATATTACATGATTGATCCTTTGACTCAGCACAGTTAATAGTTATAAGCCATTCACTGTGTGGCACAGTAAATAGCTTTTAATAATATTTATCTACGTAATACGTAAATATGAAATTAATAACAGTAATATTTAAATCGCATAAATGGATTTCAAAACTCAAAATTTTCGAACTCCCTGTTGAAAGTCTAAAAAAACTACCAATTCCTAGCTAGTTTCAGACTTACTTTCTTCTTCTCTTTGATGTAAATAAATAAAAAGTAAAAGTATATTTGTGAGGTAAATTTCAATTTAATTATCACATTAACATCTGAATCATATACGTGAAAAATAAAAGTAAGAACCAAAAATGTAAGGACAAAAACTTTGTCCGCCCAATTATTTGCATAATAAAGAGAGAGTGTCCCAACTCATATCTACAATTGAATAATTACTTATTTTTTTGTCTATTCATTTAAAATGTCTTTTTATGTAAGCTGATCTTTTTTAATGAGACGGAGTAGTACTAATTTACTGTTCGACTTGACATGATTTATTGCCTCTCCGTAATTAGTTTCTAATTTACCACCATCTATTTGATTGTGAGATTAAAAGAACGTATCAACTTTTTTATTGAGAAAGAGCATTAATAATTCACTGTTCGACTTGATATGATTTATTAGTTTTCTGCAAGTTTCTAATTTATCATCGGTACGTATTTGATTGTGAGATTGAAAGAATGTAACGAAATTTTATCTAACAGACGTGAGTCTAACATTATTTTATTTCGAAAATATTAAATTTTCTTAATCAGTTGACCTAATAACCAGTATTTTTACCTCAAATATCTTTCCTTTAAAGTAGACTATGGTATGTAGGGGGAGAGATTATTGGTGGCATCGACATCTCAATCAATCAAAAGCTTGCGAGATGAAGCTTGGTTGTCTTTTTCGATAGGTAACTAGGTTTTTGTGATTCTTTTTACGAATTTGTTTCCATGGGCATTTGTATATGGTCATTCGTCATTAGTCATTAGTCAATAGTCAAAGTCGGTGGCAGAGTTGAGAGATGCTTTGAAGTTTGAAGCCGAACGTGATGGATGGAGAAGTATATCAAAAATTCAGGTAGCTGAATACACAGAATGATCGTCAATAAAGCATAAAAAGCAAGGTTAGGCAAGCATAAGGAGGATTAATTCCATCTAACCTTTGAATTAGGCTTCTTCAAAAAGGGAATAACTTTTTCATCAAGCAACTCTCCGTCCACCATCTTTCGCATGCAAATGCAATTAATCCCTTTTCCCTCTAATAATTAATATTCTAATAGTGATCTTCCCGTGGAATCACAATAATGCAAAGAATATTAGCCCTAATTCTAATGGCCTAACTTGGGAATGTGAACCCTAATATAGTAATATGTAAATGAAAGTATCTCAGAGCAAAAAATTGAAATCTTTTACAAATTTACAAGTTTGGCTTTTCTTTTTATCGTCAATTGATTTGGATTTTTAAAAGAATATTGCTTTCGGACCGAATCAGTAAGAGTAAAAGATCGGAAAATGTGCAGCGGCATAGGAACGATGGCACCATATGTAAAAACTCAATGACTTCACGTATTTCATATATATATATATATATATATGTATGTATATGCGTACAAGGAATTAGGGTTATATATAAAGATTTTGTTTGGTAATAGATTCATTACCATTGTTTATTAGGTATAGGACGGTGGAATATTATGCAGAGATAGATAATACTGCAAAATTATTCCAATTCCATGCACCTAGAATCATCTGGATTTTGAGTCCTCTATGCATATGGCATCTATGATTCTGGGATAAGAACCTTCTCTTAATTTGTTGAGAAATCGTCATGATCATAGGTAGCCTCATATCACGATAACTTGACACGTATGAAATACATACATATACATACATATATGTGTATATATTGTTACACCATACAGTTAGATATTGTTTTAATTTTCAAATACATTATTTCTACATCTACAAATTACCTACACTGTAATATATATTAAGATGTGAGGAAAATGTCTCACATAAAAAAAAA
This sequence comes from Prinsepia uniflora, assembly GCA_032719365.1. Taxonomy (NCBI): domain Eukaryota; kingdom Viridiplantae; phylum Streptophyta; class Magnoliopsida; order Rosales; family Rosaceae; genus Prinsepia; species Prinsepia uniflora. The sequence goes on along the minus strand of CM064865.1, from coordinate 2,953,797 downwards.
ACACAACTACAATTTGTGTCTTATATAATCTTGGACTCCTCCCTCCATTGCTAATTGGTTTTGGTGTGAAACCCCAACTTCTTATATGGTATTAGAGAGAGTTATCCCACGTGATAGGCTTAACTGGTACACTTGTCACACGTACACATTATTCAATATGTGATTTTAATTGATTACGTTATTCAATATGTGATTTAGGTATATTCAATCAGAATTTTAAATATATTTATAAGATTCTAGGTGCATTCAATTCAGATTTTAAGGATTTGTTTTAAAATATGTAGAAATTTGGGTGTATTCAATTGTGATTTTAATTTATTATTTTCAAATTCAAGGGTATTCGAAAAACCGAAGTTTTATCTGATTTTATAAATTTGTGGATTTTAAAGGGTTTTAAGGAACAAATTACACATACCAACCTCCATCAACAATCCATCCATCCCCTCGGAAATTTCAATGATTTGCCAAAAACAAAAAGGATTCCAGAGAATGGACCCCTCTCTCTCTCTCTCTCTTCCTCAACATCTTTAATTGTTGAATCATGATGCCCTAGGTAGAGCATTGTTTGTGAGGGAAGATCTTTAAAGTTTTCATTCTAGCTCATCATTCTAGCTCATCTTATTTGCTTTGAGTACGTAGTAGAGAACAAGATACTCCACTTTGAAATTTTTAATTGGCATTGGAGCCAAGATCTCTGCTGAGTACTAGGTATGTAATCAGTGACTTATCCAGGAATTCATATGAGTGAGGGTCTTTTTTAATACTTAAAAAACTAATGTAATTCAACTCATCATAATTTATGTTAAATTATAAAAATAAAAAATTAATATCATGCTACTAATTTACTACAATCATATACAGTTGTCTTTGACAGATTCTCAGTTTAAAATCGTTGTATACCGAAAATAAATTCTGATTGAAGTATTAAAAGAAAATATAAATTCGTGAAATTTTGAAAATTGAGAAACAATTTAACTATAATATGAACTATGTACTTTTATATCAAAATATCACTATGATTTTTATATATCAAATATGATAATAATATATATGTGCATTAGGAAACCTAAAATTTTGTTTTCAAATTGAATGTGAATCCCAAAATATATAATTAACTATAATTATATAATAATTCTCACTTATTAATAAATTTTAATTAATTAAAATATATTTATACATATATTATATTAAAATATATATAATTTAGTGGGAGTCCAGGACCCCCCTAACCATGCTGGCTCCACCAATGCATGTAATCAAGTATTATACATGTGACGACCCGTCCCAAATTAACGGGATTAATTAAGAATTAATTACGGATTAGCGAGACTAATCACGGATTAGACGAGGATTAGCGAACGTTCGGGCGAAATGACGATTTTACCCTTGGAATGGGCAAATCGTTGACTTTTCATTCGGAAGGTCAAATGGACTTTGTCCAATGACCGTGACGTAGTTCATGACGTCACGATTTCATAGACATGTGTCACGCTCGATTCCGACGTCCGAGGAAAAAGTTATGATGTTCGGAAGTTCTAGGGCATTTTGGTAATTTGGGCCAAAAGCTTACTTTTGACCCGAGAGATCCGATGGCCGAGGGTCGAAGACCGTTACGTAGATCGGGACGATACGAATCCGTAGACAGGCGGCACGTCGAATTCGGACGTTCGACGGAGAAATTACGATTCACGGAAGTTCTGGGGTACTATTCATGACGACACGTTTACGATGACCTTTTTGGACTGTAGTGGGCCCAGTTACTTTTCAATGGGCCAATGGATGAGTGACAAGTGTCACTCATCCACTGGCCACTCATTTTTCCTTCATGCATATCAACCTTTCATCGATCATTCTTCTTCCTTTCACCCAACCACAACCCGATCTCAGTTTGAGCCCAAAACCCGTCCAACCCTTCCCATTTCAGCCAGGACTGAGGACAGAGTGATGTGAGGATGCTGTGGAGGATGGTGGCCGGCCAGGAACTGCCGCCGTGCACGGTGGTGAAGGCCACAGAGAACCAAAGTTCACGATTAGGCCCAATTTCTTCTATTTTTTGATTTGGACATTATGGTTGCCATTAGGTGATTAGGATGAGCTTAGGGGGTTATTAGGAAGCTATTAAGATGTTTTTGGGTGGTGGTTAGTGGCTGAGAAGCCTTGGGGAGGAGCTGGGAAAACTGAATCGTGAGGTTCAAAAATCAAACCTCGGGTTCTATGTGTTTTTCTTCGTTTTGATCATCCAAACAAGTTCCTAGGATCTTATTAGGAAGTTTAGAATTAATTAGGAAGAAAATGGACCGAAAACAGGGAGGGAAAACGCCTGAACCGGCTGCACAGGCTGGACCGGTCTGACTGCTGGAGAAGATGAACAGTGCATATCCCACTCTTGGGGCACGTCAGGGCGCGTGGGCCATAATTTGGGGAAGTGTTCAACATATGAAATCTTCTATTCGATGTAACGAACATTTTGGGACTGGTCTCGCGTCAATCGGATATCGTTTCGATAGGTTTCGGGCTGTCGGAAGGTTTAGGATCGGTTTAAAAATAGTTAAAAGTTCCGGAAAATTACGGGGCTTTGGTAGGAGGTTAATAAGGTAGTTAGTAACCCTCTAAATTAATTTGGACAGGTTCGGGAATCCCGAAGGCGACGTTAGACCCGGGAGACAGTAATGGCACGAGTATCGAGGCGCGGCTTCGGACAGTCTGTGAGTGGACCCTTCTTTCGAAATTGATGCATGCATAAATGTTTTATAATTGTTTTATTATATATTTTGAGTTGCCATGAGTGCAATTGTTTGTGGTAGCCTAGGATTTACGTATTTGCACGTATTTCGAGATTTATGGTTTTATACGATGCATATACTTTCTAGGTTTTCAACGAGGGTTTAATAAATGGATTTTGGATTTAGAAATATGAAATCGGGCATGAGACCCATTTGATTTACAAGCTCTCGGACTTGGAGTCCATTTGATTTGACGAGGAATGGGACCTATGGTCCATTTGAGCGATACGATCAGACCGAGGGTCCAGTTGGCTTACGATTCGGGTTTGAGGCCCAATTAGTGATACTATCGGGCTTGATGCCCCGTTGATTTATGATATCGGGCCTGAGACCCATTTAATTGAGACATCGGGCTTAGGGCCCCGTTGGTTGCGAAATCGGACATGAGGTCCTGTTGGGTTATGGTTTCGGGCTTAGGGCCCAGTTAGTCGTGATATCGGGTTTGAGGGCCCGTTGATTTTGAAATCGAGCTTGAGTCCCAGTTCAGTTTACGAAATGAGATTCGGGCATGAGACCCTGTTGAACTGTGAATTTAGGCTGAGGCCTGTGAAAGTGATTTGAATTGGATTCGAGGAATCCTATTGAAATGAATCGAGTATGAGACCCAGTTGAGAAATGAGTTTTGAGAAAGAAAGTATTTGAGAAAGAAAGAAAAGAATTGAAATGAATGAACCCTCCATATGATTATATGGCCTCCTCCAGCGTCGACCTGGAGAGTCACGATCCATAGACCAGAATGAGTATCCCCATAGGGATCCTGTTCCAGGAGTGGTGGTTACTAGATATGATGTGGTCCCGGACCAGATTCCGGAGAGATGTGTGGACTAGATCCAGAGAGAGAGCTCGGACTAGATCCAGAGATTGAGCCTCCCAGATGGAGATTCCTGGGAGAAGACTCGGAGTGAGACCCCGAGTAGTGTGCACACTAGGTTATAGATTCGATATCATGACTATATCGGGGATGTGTTCCCTAGGGGCTGTGTGCCCCGAGTTGGCATCTTCTCGGAAGTGTCGCGGATGGGTTATACGTATGTCGGTGCGTATGAGGTTTTATGAAAGTGATTTGGGGGCAGAGACCCCGTGTTTTATGAGTTAGAAAGTGATTTGGGGCAGAGACCCCGTATGGTATGTTTTGGTATTTCACTAAGAAAGGTTTTGGGCTGAGACCCATGTGATGTGATTTGGGCTGAGTCGCTATTGATTTGACCTACGGGTTTTGAATTGTGATTTCGGGTCAGGGACCCAAATGGATTTATGGGTCATGACGGTTTATGGGGCCAGGCATGAACCCTTGAAAGGTTTTGGAATTGATTGACAATGGTTTTTATGAATATTTGATAAATGGTTTTGAATGCATGCATATGCTTTTTATGAAGGGTATAAATGTCTTTGTATGAAAATATTTTTAATAAATTATTATTTTGTCCACTCACAGTTTTCGTGTTTTAATGCCCTTCAGGTTGATCGCGGATGCGGGCTATAGTAGAGACGAGACATCACTCCCCTCCTCCTACGATCCTAACGCACTTGGACAGCACCGGCGAGGGCTAGAGATGGAATTTTCCCTGGTCTGACACTTCGTGTCAGACGGGATCAGGCGGGTCCCATGTTAATCCTAGGGGATTCGGGGCCGGTCCTGACAATATTGTAAGACCCATGTCCTTGAGGGAACGGTGAAAGATCTCACATTCCTGCGAGGGGGGAATGGTCTGGGAAAGGATGGTGGTGTGCCTTAAAGGTGTAGGCACACACCTATCTAGCATGAGGCCTTCCGTGGTCGCGTTGATTAGAGGCTTTCCTTTGAGTATTGCTCTACCACGAGGTCACGGGAACAAAACCCAGCGAGTGCATTGGAGGGAGATTCCCAATGGCGTGCCGATCTGTGGACAATATCATGCTACATAGAGCGTGCCGCTGCGCCACTCTGATTTAGATGAGGCCTTCCGTGGTCGCGTCGGTTAGAGGCTTTCCTTTGAGTATTGTTCTACTATGAGGTACGGGAACAAATGTCAGGGCCCACCCCAGGATTAGGGACTGAACCCTGCTCCCGTCTGACAATCCAAAACGAAAGACCGAAACAACCTCACAAAAACCACAAATTACATTGTCAGACGCAGGAGAAGTTACAACATCCCAGAGTCAGGAATTATACAGAGCATGGTACCACACTAAGAAGGCAAAAACCGATACACAAAACATACGCACAACGGAAAAATTTAAACCACTTCGGGGTCACTCTCGAGTATTCTATGCCTCTGACGCTGCCTCAACGTCAACCCCCGCGCTAGCTCCATGACCTGGAGGGCAAATAAAAACAGAAAAGTGTGAGTGGACCATAAAGAATAAAAGTTTCGAAAACCGTTTTATAATCAAACCAGGGTTTTAGCCCTCCGTTTTGAAAATGTACATGCATAACCCATGAGCTGAAACCAGTGGTAAATCACATAAGGATCGTCATAAAAACAGTTGCAGAATCATCATAAAAACAGTTATAGAAACCGCTTCATAAGCATCATAAAACCATATCAAAAAGCATAAATACCAAACAATCGTTATCCGATCAAACCTGCTGGACCTATCCGAGTCTTTAAACTCAATTCAGGCCTCAATAATCTGAGTCTTTAAACTCCCGAGTCTTTAAACTCAACAGGCGTACGGGAGAAATATCAATATATCCGAGTCTTTAAACTCAATCCGGGTCTTTAAACCCAATCCGGGCCTGTCCCCCGTCAAACATAATATCCGGGTCTTTAAACCCAATAACCAGATCCAGCAAATCCAATCAAAACCATTTGAAAACCATTTCTAAATCCATATCCAAACCCGAATCCGAAATCACTGGCCCGAAGCCCTTCCGGCATCCAGAACCGCCATTCAGAACCCAAATCCAGAATTCCACTTTTCAACTTTAAAACCAAATTCCGCTTTCCGAAATCCGATTCTAAAACCGAAAATCTTGATCATCAAAATCATGTTCCAAAATCCTTTTATAATCATTGAAAACCATTTACCATTTGAAATCCCCAAAATCATAGCATCGAAATCAGAAATCAACGCTTCCTCGTAAAACGTGCTGAAACCGAACTTCTCGAAAAACGTGCAATTATATAAAACCAACATAGCATGTTCAATAAACATGAAATCATGAGTAAAACCATAAAACAATTATAGAAAAGCAGTTATGCATGCTCAAGTATAGAGAAGGGGTCCACTCACAGATACCGGGCACGTAACTCGCATCCCGAATGTCCTGCACGTTCCTCGACCTCCTCGGGGACTCCCGATCCTGTCACAAGTCACCAAAGTACCAAAGTACGTCACGAACTCGTTCACTAAGGTCCTCATAATTTTCCCAAAAATCCCCGGGTCCTAAACGTAAAGAACCGAGACCCTAAGCTTTCAACCTCGCGGAAATAACTCGATTCGATGTCCAATTAACCTGTAACCTATTCCAATAGACTCGTTACAACTTCTAGACCAAAAACCTAGTTGAACGTTTCCCCAAAAACTACTGCACGCGCCGCCCAAAGTGGCTGCGCGTGGGCCTCACGCTCTTGAACAGAAACACTGTTCATCGTCTTCCTCAGCTACTCGACCGATCTGAACCGGCGAGGGCGGTTCTCCCTCATTTCCAGTCCGTTTTTGTTCCTTTCAAGCTCAGTAGTTTTGTCCTATCCTAAGCAACTCAACCCAACCTTAAAAACTCGAAAATTCTACCTCTAACCCATCGTCTCTAGCTCGACACAGGAACACCCGAATACCCCTGTTTGCACTCCCGGCCAACTAGGAAATCCCCCAGCCTCAAATTGTTTCCCTAAGCTCAAATACCACTCAATGGACTCCTCAAAACCCCTAAAACAGTTCAACTCAACCTCAAAACTCACAACTTTAAGTTTGAACCCAAACTGAAAAACAGAGAACACAGTAACTCACAGTCGTTCTAGCCTCTGCCGTGCAATCCCCCGTCACGGCAGCACAACCAGCAGCTTCCTAGGACCTCACTGAGTCGACTAACACTCACCAAACCCTTCGACTCGACCCCAGACTTCACGACTATCGACTTGAACTTCCACAGCAAAACAGAGCAAAGATACGGGGGAAAGAAATTACCTGCCTATCGATCGCCGCCGTGAGCTCAGCCGTGATTATGCGACCCCTCTAAGTCTCTTCCGTCCTCTGGACACCACCACCAGCCTTGATCGATCGATTAAACATCAACACCACTACCAACTCCCTCGACACTCTCTGTGTTTTCCCGAAACCTTACCTCCCCCACACACACAACCACCCAACTTCTCAGCCCAGTCCTTGCACTCTCAGCCTCCTCTGAACACACTCTCACACCCACAAACTCACACACTCACCCAGAACCCGATCAATTCCTCTCAACCTCACTCTCTGTTTTTCTCTTCTTCGAACACGACTACACAGGTTTAAAACACACATACACCGTGCACTTGTGTAGAAGCCACTACACACACTGCACGTGTCACCATCCCAAGGGCCCTCTCACAAATATCCCAATCTCCACTGTACACATGGCCTTATCTGATTGGCCCAAATCCCAATGCACCCAAAAGACCAAAATGCCCCTATGAGTTAAAATTACCATTTTGCCCTTCACCGTTCTAGACCCGTATCTTGCCCGTCCAATGTCCGATGAAGGCATGCCGCCTGTCGTTGAACTCAGGACGACGAGATCTACCTAACGATCCTCGATCTACGTATAAAAATCTTATAGTGCTAAAAGTCAACTTTTCCCCCTTCGTTTACCCAAATTACGGCAATGCCCTCAACCTTCCGAACATCATAACTTCCTCCTCAAATGTCGAAATCGGGCGTGCCACCTGTCTACGTACTCGTGACGTCCCTAACTACGTCACGGTCATCAGTCAATGTCCAATTGACCACCCGAACTCAAAGTCAACATTTTCCCCAAACTAGGGTCAAAATCGTCATTCTACGCTAACAACGTAACCAACTAACCACCGATCAAGATCACTAATCCGTTACTAATCACTTTACTAATCCCGGCTCTCGAGACGGGTCGTTACAACAAAACCCAGCGGGCGCATTGGAGGGAGATTCCCAATGGCGTGCCGGTTTGTGGACAATATCATGCTAGATAGAGCGTGCCGCTGCGCCACTCTGATTTAAACGAGGCCTTTTGGGAGCTCAAGTGGCTTTGGGGGGGATTGGAACCCCAAAGTTAAGCGAGTTGAGGCTGGTGCAATTCCATGATGGGTGACCCCCTGGGAAGTTGCACCGTGAGCTCCCGAAAATAAAACCGTGAGGGCAAGGGCAAGGAGGCCCAAAGCGGACAATATCGTGCTAGATGAGTCAGGTCCTGACAATACATGGATGGATTGGAAGTTTATGAGTATCAATAGTTTTAATTTTCGCATTCCTTCAGTCCTAATTAATAAAATATATAAATAAAAATTGTGTGGGAAAAATCAAAGATTAAACTAGAAATTTGAATGAATGGTTTTGAAGGTTTGCAATTTACGGTAGTGAGTGATAAGGAGGAGAGGATAGAAAATTTATAACATAGTCATGAATTCTTTAAATGAAAATTCTTTGAAATAAAATTAAATCTTTTAAAATTATTACAAATCAATAATAAAAATAATGCAAAATCCATATGAAAGCTCCTTGAAAAAAAAACTTTTAAAATTGGTTGAGTTTCAACATATTTGAAACTCATCAAAATCATTTTAAACCATTAAATCTAATTTGAATATACCACTAAGATACTAGCTATGATATAATTACTCATCAGTGCCTTTTTTTCTCCTTTACTTTATAAAACCATGGGTTATTGAGATGAAATAAACAAACATTGAGTGCCTTTTTTTTTTCCTTTCTTTTATAAAACCATGGGTTATTGAGATCAAAGAAACAAACGTTTATAGTTAAAAAAAAAAACAAACAAACGTTGAGTGCCTTTTTTTTTCCTTTCCTTTATAAAACCATGGGTTATGAGATCAAAGAAACAAGCGTTGAGTGCCTTTTTTTTTCCTTTCCTTTATAAAACCATGGGTTATTGAGATCAAAGAAACAAACGTTGAGTGTCTTTTTTTTTGCCTTTCCTTTATAAAACCATGAGTGCCTTTTTTTTTCCTTTCCTTTATAAAACCATGAGTTATTGAGATCAAAGAAACAAACGTTGAGTTTAATGACAAGATGATTTAGCTAGACTAAGATTTAAATAAATAAAAAATGGCAATAGATTGTTGCGGTAATCAATTTCCTTATAATTCTATTTGGTAAAAATAAATCCGATATGATTCTTTGTTGAAAGAAATACTCACATTAACCCCCAAAAAAAACACGTACTTTACCCTAAATTTTTTAAACTTGCAAATATTCCTCGTCCAATAGACAAAGTTGAAGATATATATCTACCATTGGAATGGAACTCACTAGAAGTAAGAGGATCAATGAAAGAAACTTCCATTGAGTAATGAGAAGAATATGATCGATGATGATCGATCGAAGAAGTTTGAGAAGTTCCTCTTTACCACCACTTGGCGCCACTTGTTCAAGTTACAATCTTTTTAAGTCCCACAAGTTTTTATGTTACTTTCATTTCATAGAATAAGAATATATATTAAATCATTGAAAGTTGATACTACTTTTTTGTTGCCTAATATTGTCAATGTCTACTTGGAATTTGATTACTCAAAAACGAAAACCCACTAGAGCAATTAGCAGCAAGGTCGCCAAAGTCTCACACATAATTAAGCTTATATTATCTCAAGTAGCTCTGACCTCTAAGCGTAAATAATGGTGGTGTTCTATATAATTTATTAAGGAAAAAAAAAAGTCTCACACAAAGTATAACCTCGATATATAAAATGTTCAAGAAGAAAGCAACTGCAAATTTCTATATTAAATTTTTATTAGTTTTAAGTACAAATTTTATTGATGGAAAAAAAAGTATAGAAAAGGATATATAGGGTGTAATTTTTGCAATTTTTATGAGTCAATCTATCCATTTATTTTTGTATTGAACAAAAAAATAATTCATTTATTTTTTACATATGTTGATCAAAATTTTAGTGAACTTAATTTGCAAGTCTCGATTTACCTATTGGCTATATTGCACATATGTTGTGAGGCCCGTTCATGTAAGAGGTTTTCTTTTCTTTATTTTTTAGTGCACACTCAGAATTACTCGATGATGCGAAGTTATGCGAAGTAAATGAGGAAGATTTATTCTCAATATCAAGTATGACAAAACTTAATTCAAACTATTATTATAAGTCATCAATGATTTATCTAAAATATATATTACATTTTCAAAGTATCGAAATTAATTTAAATGGAAAAGGAAAAATGAAATTATTATAAGTTAAAGGTTAACATTTTTTTACACGATTCAAAACCAGCACAAAATTTATCTAGGTCAACTCAAACGATTAAAATTTCAATTTATTTTCGGGTCAACTCACTATCACGTACACGTTTAATAAACGGATGAGTTTCAGATCAACCTGATAACCCGTACAATGACATATTAAACCATTACTAAACAGGTAGATTTCAGATTAACTTGTTAACCTCTATAATTAATGACTTATATATTAAGTTGTTTACTAAACGTGTCAATTATTAACTCATATACATACCTATATATCTATTAAATTTAAATATGTTAAATATATTAAACAAGTTAAACATACCATAAATTTATTAGGTTTTGAGTACGGTTTATTTATTAAATAAGTTATATGGATTATCTGAGTCATTAACATGGCGGGTTCGAATTGAATATCTTTTAACACGATTATTAAATAAATCAAATTCAGGTTAAATATATTTAGATAAAATAGAGTTCGTAATACGATACGATTCTAATACTAACATAACCTGTTATCAACTCTAATTCTTGCCTGTATATTGTAACTCATGAACTAATACCTTAATTAAATATCACTCTGAAATATCATTTTTAATTATACAGTCGACCTAAAGCCGTCAAAGATTCCTTTATTAAAAATAAAATGAAGTCAAAGATTCTTTTAACATTAGAAAATAATCATGCGTGGAGATATATGTTTGTTTTGGTATCTTTCATATGATAAAGTCGTGGGCAACCCTTTGAGGCAGTGACCACAAAAAATCTCAATGGACCAAATTTTGGATTGCAACACCGATCAAGACATACATGTTAGTTCCTTGTGGGCTCAGAAAGCTTAGATAGTTAGATGTGAGCGGTTTAACAAACCGTATGCTCTTATTATTATTTCTAGAAAAGAAAACAGATTTCGCTTCATAGTTGGGCACTATGAAAACAACTCGTTGGTGTGCCAAAGCCTGTGTCAACAACTCATTGGCATGCCAAAGCTGGTGTCCGTAACCATTTCTACTCATTGTATAGGGTGAGATCTTAAATGTTATGCCTAAGAATTGTAGAAAGAAAATTTGATGGTCCATTGTATATTTGTATATACCTTTTTTGATTTTTCTAGTGCCGTGTTTTGTTATAGCAGCAATTAATATTCGTCCTAATAAAAATGAATAGAGGCGTATCCATTTTTTCGCCCCCAATCTAGTGCCCCTAATACCCATTTTTTTTTTTTTAAAGTGGGGGAGATCGAGAATCTGAGACATGCAATGTTGCACTACACAATGAATATGTATACAATTAATCTAGTAATACTAATGATTCAATCGTGTGCTTTCTCAAGATCAATATTGTAATATTGGTAATTAAGGATCTAGTGTTTTTTAATCAAATATATATGGGAAGCGTTAGAATTATATTGATTCCAAATTTTTTTCGATATTTCCTAAAATATAATAAGAAATTACAATTTACGACATCTCAGACCAAAAATAACATAAAAAACATTTGATTGCCAAGGCATCAAATCATAATTATAACTATGGATTAATTCATTTGATTGACACACTGACACACATATGCATGCGAGCTCCCTCCTAAAAGTTGGACTACCTAGTTATTAGCTATCTACAACTTCAGCTACTTCAAGGCACATCAAGCGTGCACATATTTGACTGAATTTCAAGCATATATGTTTCTGTCAATTGAACATGCATACGTGGATCTTTGGGGAAATGAGGTGTATATATTGTACTTATCTTAAGTTATGATTTGAAACAACAATTGGGGGAAGCATAAAATGTTTGCTGGCTTGCTCGATTACAGCTAAGAAGCACTGATAATGTCTGTCAAAATTCTCCATGCATGGCCAATGGAACTGTTTCATTTTAACAGCATTAGATACTGAAATTCAATGTATTTTACTAGGAGAGTTCCTATCCCACTCCCGATTTTAGAGTCTTGTTATTTTTGAGTGTTTTGTATATCGAATAGGGAGATGCTATGTCTCTTTTAATCTTGCTATCTCGAGTACATTGTATTTCATAAGTTTCTTTTTATATACAACGTCATCTCCAACAAAGTCCCAAAAACACAATTTCTAGTTAATTTAGGGATTTTTAAGAGGAAAAAAGGCTCTATCAAATTCCCTATCCCACGTCATACTTTAGAATTTTGATATTTCGGACGTTTTAAATCTATAGATTTAACAAATATGGGAGAAAGTAGGGGTTCTCTATCTTCTTACTATTTAATGAATTTTATAAATAATAAAATAATCAAATAATAAATAAAAAATATTCAAATATTTCGCTTGAAAAAAGTAATAAATTATTTGAGACCTGCTAAAATATGGAATACAGCATGGAAATGCATAATAACTTTTCTATTATTTTAACTAGAATTTAACTTAACTTTAGGACTTTACCATGGAAATGCTTAATTACCATCAAAACACAACAATTTTATGTCTAAACACATTGAATTTGATTTATCCAATCCAACCCACAAACATGATCAACAAGAGTGCAATCCTCACTTTCCATTCGACAGCATAAAAGTATAAGATATTTTCGAGATACAGCATAAATGAAGTTAATTTTTATATAAAGTCAGATATTATATTTAACACGTAAGTGATTATGTGTTGATATTTTAACTTTCTTCATGCTTCTCCACACTATTTTGTAGAAATAAATACTTGCCACCATTCCTCTCGTTCTCATTACGACCTAGAAATATACTAAAAAGAAAATAAAAAATGTCATTATTTCAGGCCATATATATGGCACACCAATTTCATTTTACTTGCCAACTTTGAGTGAATGATAATCAAATAAGATATTGGTGTCTCCATTACAATATATAACCAAAATAAAAATAAAAACTTCAAATTTATTTAAAAAAATAATTGTAAAAGAATTCTTGGGAGGTAGCCATCGATTGCTGGTAGCCTCCTCCTGTGTATCCTTTTTTTTTTTTCTCCATAAAAACCTTAGCCAAAAATAGAAAGGGAAATCCAATGAGAGCATTTATAAAATAGGCGAAGACCACAACTGAAAAAACTGCCACAACGAAGAAACCTAATGGTTTTTCAGTTAACCAAATGGGCCTCCACTAAGAAGGAAAAACCGACGCTGCATATGGCATATGTATATAATACCCGTGCGCCCACTCCCTTCCTTCCTTTTATGTGATGCGACAGGTGGAGTAGGCCTGGCAATGATTCATCACCGGGGCCCACAAATCATGCTCCTAGTGCTAAGCCCACTAGTTTCCCACCACACCCACTGAAATTAAAACCCTAAAAATTCTTCTTACCCCATCCTCACCTAGTCCCCACACCAAGCCACCTTCTTCTAATCTGAATATCCAGATCCTTGCTTTTCTAGATTTGTATGGAGTTTAATATTTTTTCAGAGTGGGGCATTAATTAAGAACTTGTAGCCAGAGAGAAGAGATGGATCAAAACTTAAGCATTGTTGTATATATTAAGATTTTGGAACATTTTTATATTACTTGCACATATTAATTCGGAATTCTAAATTGTAAATTTGTGTAAGTTCAACTCGTTATATATATATATATACATGCATGCATGAAGTTACAATGGAAGGAGAGGATCGAAACCCTAAGTCTTAAATTGTAATTATAACACATAAAGTCTCAAAATATAAAGAAAGAGTATGTATAATAAGAACAAATAGCTAGAGAGTAGGGAAGAGAACGATCGATCAAAAGCTAAGTATTGTTGTATTAAGACTTTGAAGCATTTTTACTTACACATTTTTGCAAACCTAAATTGTAAATTTGTAAATTTAATTCATTATATATAATGGAAGGAAAGAATCGAAACTCTAAACTGTAATTACAACACATAAAGTCTCACATGCAATGGAAGGAGGGAACACGAGATATGAAAGATTGAGGTTGGCATGGAATTTTCATTAGCTATGACAATGAATGTAAACTAATAATAAGGACATATATAGGTAGGGCATAAATGCAGATCGAGAGAGAAGATTTTTCCAAATGATCCGCTGATCATGGGAAATGGGATAATGAGGAAGTTGAAAAAGATTAGCTGTTTAAGTTCCTGCTTTAATAGTCTAGTGGTTTAAAGTATCTGCTGGGTTCACTTTTCATTAGTGTAAGTTTTTATTAAATCTGGAAAATGAAGCAAATTAATGTACTTAATTGAAAGAAATGGAAACATCCTAAGACAAAATCATTGCCATAAAATTATGTAGGTTTGGGAAGTTGGGATATATACACATCAACCCCCCATGCTCTTGCCAGCATCGATCTTAAAGTGGCTCTAACTATTATTTGTGTTAGTGCCTAGGGCACTAAGGATGTCCAAAGTCGAATTGATTGCCACGCATTGCTATCATATATACATGCATGTTACATCTTAAATCCATTACCCTCTTTAATTATCATATATATATATCTATATATATACATGACTCATCTTCCAAATCTTATATTTACGTATCTTGAATTTTTAAAAATATAACAATTTAGCTCATGCCATTAACTATTTTATTAAATAATTGGTTAAGTGCTAGTGTGGCATAAATATGACCCACCATTTAATATATATATTCTCTTTATTTATCTTATTAATTAGTTGTATTCGTCCGCCACATAGAAATTTCAAGATTATTTTAGTTATACAATTGTATTAAATTATAATGTAAAAAATTAGTGAGATATGGATGAATAATCATATAATAAATTAGTTATAATAAGATATCAATTCAATTAAAAAACGTAAATTATTCTTATTGTCTATATATATATATATGTATATCCCTAAGATCTCTATCTACAAAATGAGAAGAAATACAGATAGGTGCATATATATATATATATATATATATATAATAACGCTTTCCCAAGCTAGATTACTAGTATGAAAATTTGGATCTTGTTATTGCATTTCCTTTACGTCTTCCTCATGTTGAATATACGATATTACCATAACAACAAAAGCAAAAACCGACTCTCCCCATGTCGACTGACAGCAGCTGCAGCCACGGGAGGTTCACGGCCCACTCAACACCGACTCATCCGCCACCTTGCTCCAAACCATGTCCACCTCACTCTACCTCCACATACGACCACCATACCACCATCCCATCAACGTCACTTGCCACCTATACTTGTCACATATTGGTACCACCAACATCCCATTCATGTTGTAATAAATTATAGGTGGTTAGCTAGCAAAGACAGAGAAAATAATACATATATTCTAATCTCGATCATTTACAGTACATTTGATATTGTTTTTGTAAGAAAAGTTTTTTCGTTTTTCAGATAAAACAACATACAATATAGGTGACTCATTTTTTAAAAATGAATTTAAAAAATGAAAGTACAATATACAATAATTTGCTTATTTTTTTATAAAACAACAAATTATTATTTTCCAAATTTTAAGATACAATCCACACAAAAATAAAATAAAAAACAAAATATATACCGTATTAAATAAAAGATCGCTGCAATATATGTTACCATAGATCACCATCACCACCGCACAACCACCACTACCACAACAGTCATTGACGCCACCACCACCACAATGACCACCACCGCCACCATTAGTACCATCACTGCCATTGCTATTGACACTATATCACAGCCGCCACCACTTCCACCGTTGCCGCCAACATCACCTCCACCATCACTATAGACACCGCCACAGCCGTCTCCACCATCAACACCACCACCCTACCACTACCACCACCCTAACACAACATCCACCATCAATATATGCCACCACCCCTACGTACCATCACCACCACTACTACAACCACCCACACCATTACTTCATCACCTACCTCCATTGCCATGCACCCCTACCTCTACCACTACCACCACCCTAATATATATATTCTTCTTATTTCTCTTATTAATTATTTGTATTTAGAAATTTTAAGATTGTTTAAATTATACAACCGTATTAAATTATAATCTAAAAAATTAGTGAGATATGGATGAATAATCATATAATAAATTAGTTATAATAAGATATCAATTAAATTCAACAACGTAATTATTCTTACTCTCTCTCTCTATATACCCCTAAGATCTCTATCTACAAAATGAGAAGAAATACAGATAGGTGCATAAATATACATATAGTAACGCGTTTCCCAAGCTAGATTACTAGTATGAAAATTTGGATCTTGTTATTGCATTTCCTTTAGGTGTTCCTCATGTTGAATATACAATTACCATAGCAACAAAGGCAAAAACCGACTCTCCTCATGTCGACAGCTGACAGCAGCTACAGCCACGGTTGGTTCACGGTCCACACTCAACACCGACTCCGCCACCTCGCTCCAAACCATGTCCACCTCACTCCACCCCCACGATCACCATACCACCATCCCATCAACAATTGCCACCCATACCTCTCACATATTGGTACCACCAACATCCCATTCATTGTACTAAATTATAGGCGGTTGGACAAAGAAAATAATACCCAAAATTCTAAGCATTTAAATCTCGAGCTTTTAGAGCTCATTTGATATTGTTTTTGTAAAATAATTTTTCGTTTTTTCAGATACAAAAATAATTTTAAAATGCATTTCGTGACTCATTTTTTAAAAATGAATTTAGAAAATAAAAACACAATATACAATAATTTGCTTACTTTTTACAAAACAACAAATTATTATTTTCTGAATTTTAGGATACAATCCAAACAAGTAAAGAAACAAAATATATAACGTATTAAGTAAAAGATCATCACAATATATGTCACCATAGATCGCCATCACCACCCCACAACCACCACTACCACAACATTCATTGATGCCACCCCACCACACCACTACCACACCACCACCACCACCACCACCACCACCACCATTAGTACCATCACTGCCGTTGCTATTGACACCATCACAACCGCCACCACCTCCACCACCTCCACAATCACTATTGACATCGCTACAGCGGCCACCACCACCACCCAACATCGCCTCCACCATCAACACCACCACCCTAAACATCACATCCACCATCAATACCACTACCACTACCACAACCACTCACACCACTACCTCATCACCACCTTTATTCAGAGCCGGTCCAATAAATTGGAGGCCTATGGCAAAAATTATGAAAGTGCCCCATATAATCTATATTTACACACCCAAAATTAATAATTGTTTCAATTTTTTTTTTCATCCTCCTAGCAATATACCAAAAAAATTCAAGAATTTAAGCACATTAATCATACATAGAAAATACAGTCATTTTACAATATTATATTTTTAAGAAACAATGAAATTTTATCAAAAAATTTAGTTAGTCTTAGTAACTTTATAAGACAAGCTAGATAATTATATATTGATCAGAATAACTCCTATAATATTTCAAGAATATGAGCCCAATTTTTTAATAAAACATTTCTACAAATTCAATTTAAATATTTTTCAAAAATTTAAATATTCTTTTATTTTTTTTCCCATGAAAATAAAACAAATTTAAAAGCTGTCAACTCTCCTTGTTCGTGGACTCAGGATAGTCGCCCTTGTGGCCCTAGGCCATGGTAGGCCCTGCCTCCATTACCATGCACCCTTACCACTGCTGCCGCCAACACTCTGTCACCATCACCAACACCCCTTCCACCACCACCTCACGACCCTACCACCATCTCCAGCACCCCACCACACTACCACCACCTTCACCCCACAATCACCACCGTCGCCGTCATCCCCCTACCATAACCACCACCTCCAACCCACAACAACCATCATCGCCGCCACCCGACCACCACCAACAACCCACGTCTACCTTCATCTCATCACACTACCACTATCTATACTATTCATCACCGTCGTTGTCTCAAAATTTTTATTTGGAAATCATTGTCCCATGCATATTTAGTATTATTTTTTTTTAGTTTTACATATTTGTACCATTCAAGTTTTTTCCTTTTTAATTTTTACAAAATCATACTTGAAGTAAGCTACCACACATTCTCAAATATTAAATACACAAAATCCTATTTGTTGTTTTTGTTTTGCAAAATAATATTTCAAAAACTATTTTGCAAAACGATACCAATAAGCACTTAAATTCCATCGTTTTGATGTGATATTAAATAACCTTTTTTTTCTCTCTCCAAAACAGCATATGGCTAGTAATAACGACGTCAGCATACATTACACATAACATGTGTGCAAATGCTATATATTACATTACACACATATATTTCCTACCAATTTGAACCATATATAGCTAATTAATTATTAATTTGGTATCTTTTACTACGCTCCATCCATTAGTTAATGATTATTATGTTGATGAAAAATGTAGTAGAAGTAGTGAAGGTACATGTGTACTCGCTAGCTATAGCTTCTGCATTATCATTCAAAGAAAACATGGTAAGTCAGTGGGAATTTGGGGAAATCATTTGGCATAAAGGTTTGAGTCAAAATGAATGATGCACATCCAATTAAGCTATAGGAACTCCAAAATTGTGATGAATAAAGTATTTGAGAGTACAATAATCATTGTACAATTGAAATCTTTTTCGAGGAGGAGAGGAATCAACAATTGCCAACCCCCGACAAGAACAAAAGCAAAATTACAATTTCAATTCATCTCAAATTCCCCCAATATTTTGATTACATCGACTTATATATGCGCACCCACGAAAAACAATTCCAAGTTAAAAAGTACAAAGTAAATGCATTCCAAAGTCGAATGATTGATAAGAGTAGTTTCATTTCACGTTCTCTAGACAAATAAAAAGAAAAGGATGACTTGATCATATCCCAAACAGAATTATTATTTCGAATGTTACAACACCAAGTAATCGTATATACACATAGGATCCTTTAAATTCATTTTTTTTCTTGGGTAATAATTAAGTGATTAATGTGGCACAAGGAGAGCCTCATAAGGTTTATCCTACATACGTGGACTTCGTTATACGTACCCGATGTTAATTGGAAATTAAGAAAATCATAAGAGGAATGATTTAGTTACCACTAGAACTGTCGGTTGTATAATGTAAAAGTACAATAAAATTTAAATGTAAAATATAAAATTTACTTTTTTAAATATATGACATGCATTTTAGATACATTTAAACATCTTTTCATATATTTCAGCGTGGTTGGGTTTTTGTTTTGTTTTTTCTAAATAATATATAGGACGAATTACAATGGTATTAATCTCGTCTTTTATGAAAGTCAAATTTAACATCTTATATATGACACGTGAAGAGAAATATCAAGTGAGTTAAACCTACATCATATAAGTTTTTTTTTCTACAGTATTAAGGGAGCATAGGGAGGCAACACTATCATGCTCATTCCTACCAGAAATTCTTGCTTTCGAAGGTCAGGCCAAACTGCCAATTTTTTAGGGTTATGTGCCATGAGGTAGATTTTCTTTTATCATTTGCTTCGACTCGAAAGGTGATCAGTGACTCACCAACCAGTTTGATGTTGGTAACCCATCTCTGTTGAGTGTATAAGAGCTAGAAGAAAGTTAGTTAGAAGTTAGTTAACACTGTTGAAGTTAGTTAGCACTGTAGCATCAGTATATAACCCTCTTTCTCTACTGTGGAGATTAGATTGGCATCGATTGTACTTTGTTCATCTTTTTCTCGAATACTCTAAAGATCTATACAACCATTGTATTCCTTCTTCTTCTTCTTTACAGCATTCTCTTCTTCCTCATACTTTTCATCAATCCATGATGCCATCTCACATGGTATCAGAGCCTGAAAAAACGGCCTGATTCTCTTCTTCCTTCTGCTGTTCACACAATCTTGTTCTTTGTTTTGTTTCCTAGTTTTCATGGTAGAATCTACAGCACGAAGATTGCAAAAGATTACCTGTTGTCATTCCTTGTGAATCTGTAAAGCAGTAAGGCAAAAGCTGCAAAGACCACCTGCGATTCTTCAGTAAAGCCAGTAGAGAAAACTATGCTCACCAGGTGTTTGTGAAAACATTTTTCTGTTTTTCTTGGAAATTCTTCTATTTCTTTGTCTTGATTTCGTTCTTTCCCTTCTTGAAACCGTGTGATCATAGTCTTGTAACAATGGTTACCTCCTCTCAACTTCAGATTCTGCAATCCCCTATCACCAGTCTTATTCCCACAGTAGGAAGTTCTGTTAGTGTTAAACTTGATGATCACAACTTTCTGATGTGGAACTTTCAGATGGAATTGTTATTGAATGTTCATGGTATTATTGGTTTTGTTAATGGCACAAATCTGTGTCCTGTGATGGTTAATTCTGAGTCTAGCAGTGACAATGTGTCTCAAATGGAGGCTATTCAGATATGGAATATGCACAACCAAGCCTTAATGCAGCTAATCACTACAACTCTCTCAACCACTGCCATGTCTTGTGTAATTGGGTGTCGTACAGCTCAAGAAATGTGGGTCAATTTCAAGGAGAGGTTTGCATCTGTTACTAAGGCTTCTATATTTCAGATGAAAACTGAGCTTCAAAATATAAAGAAAGGGCCTGAGAACATGACACAGTATTTGCAGAGAATAAAGAATGCCAGAGACATGTTAGAGTCATGTGGTGTGCATTTTGGTGATGATGACATTGTTATCTTAGCCTTGAGGGGTTTGCCTAATGAGTATAACACGTTTAGGTGTGTGATTAGGGGAAGAGAAAACACAATTCCCTTAAAAGATTTCAGGTCTCAACTTCTTGCTGAAGAGAGTGCCTTGGATCATTCAGATGAGCAGGTTCCTTTCCTGTCAGCCATGGTGGCTACTAAGGCTTCTGATTCACCACTGCCTGGTTTTCAGAATTCTTCATGTCCAAGACCTGTTGCTAATTGCCAGAATCCTACTCTCAGTCAGTTTCCTGCTTCAGGTACACCTGCACTACAGGGTCCCTGTCAACAATTTCCTTACTTGGGGTTAACACCACAACAACCAGGTTGTCCTCATCAACAGTTTAGTGAGAACTTTCAGCATTTTGGCTATGGGAGTGGTTATGACAATGCCCAACTGTATTACAGACCTCATAACAATGGTGGAAGAGGCAGGAAAGGAAGAAGAAATTATGGTGGCAGAAATCAAACTAGAGGCTATAACAACTTTCAGAATTATCAACACAATTCTGGTTATTCAGGTGCTTTGCCTAAGTGTCAGATCTGTGGAAATAAGGGACATTGTGCTGCAGATTGCTACCACAAGCATCAGGAACAGACACAAGCTCAGGATCCCGAGGCATGCCAAATTTGCTGGAAATTTGGTCATTCTGCTGTCAACTGCTATCAAAGAGGGAACTACACCTATCAGGGTGCTCCACCACCACCTGCTCTTGCAGCTATGTCAATCAGCCCTCAGTCTATGTCAGTTCCACAGTACTCAGATGCCTCTCAGTACACTACTTTGTCAGCCATTCCTCACTTCCTGCCTGTTTCTCAGAACCAGAGTTTTTCACAATACAAGCCCTTTCCACAAGCCCAGAATTCCTCTCAATTTGCTCCTGCTCAGCATCATCAAAACCAGGACTACTGGATTGCTGATAGTGGTGCTTCTGCTCATATGACAGCAGACTTGTCACACTTGAGTACAGCCACACCCTCATCTTTGTCAGAATCAATTCTCACGGCTGGTGGTCCAGGTCTGCAAGTAGCTCACACTGGGAATTCTGCCCTTATTACAAACAATCCTTCTTCACAATGTTTCAAACTGAAGCAAGTGCTTCATGTTCCCAAGATTTCTCAAAACCTGCTTTCTGTGCATTGTTTTTGCAAGGATAATAACTGTCGATTTGTGTTTGACGAACTTTGCTTTGTGATACAGGACAGAATCACAGGGAGGGTGCTGTACAAAGGTCTGAGCAATGAAGGGTTGTATCAAATTCCTGACCAACTTCCTTTCACTTCTCCATTTAGTGTCTGTCCACCATCAACCTCAGCCTTGCTGTGCAAGAAAGTCAACAGCCAGGTTTGGCACAAACGTTTAGGTCATCCATCTAATGAGATAGTTTCTGTGTCCTTACAAAAGTCTAATGTTCCTTGTCCTACTAATTCTGCACCTGAAATCTGTGAATCATGTTTACAAGGGAAATTTACTAAGCTTCCTTTTGTCTTTCCTGCATCTAAGTCAGTACACTTGTTTGAGGTTATTCATTCTGATGTTTGGGGACCAGCTCCTGTTAGGTCTGTGGAAGGGTTTAGATATTATGTTAACTTTGTTGATGAATGTACCCGATATACATGGCTGTTCCCAATGAAAAACAAGTATGATTTGTGCTCTATCTTTCTGCATTTCTATGCTTTCATCCTAAACACATTTTCTGTTTCAATTAAAGTCCTTCAATCTGAAATGGTGGGGAATATCTTAACTCCCATCTCAAGTCATTCCTCCTATCTAAAGGCATCACACATCAAACTTCTTGTCCCTATACACCTGAGCAAAATGGTCTTGCAGAAAGGAAACATAGGCACATTGTTGAAACAGCAGTTACCTTGTTACAGTGTGCTTTACTACCCTCCAAGTTTTGGTCCTTTGCTTGCTCCTGCTCTGTCTACCTAATCAATCGTATGCCCTGTCATACTTTGCAAATGTCTTCCCCCTTTGAAAAACTCTTTGGCACCTTAGCTGATCTCTCTAAACTTAGGATCTTTGGTTGTGCTTGCTTTCCACTCCTTAAACCCTATAATCAACATAAACTTCAACCTAAAACAGTAAAGTGTGTATTTCTAGGTTATGCTACTCATTAAAAAGGGTATGTCTGTTACAATCCTACTTTTTCTCACATTGTGATTTCCAGGCATGTGCTCTTTAATGAATGTGATTTTCCCTATTAGTCACTGATTTCACACACTATCCCTTCTCAATGCTCCTCACCTATTTATGCTTCTCCTCCTTGTTCCGCTTTTCCATTATTCTCCTCCTTTCTTCCATTCCCCATTGCTCAGCCTGGCCAGGCTCCTGTGACTTCTGCTCCACAGCTTCACAATCAGTCCTCCTCCACATCTGCTCAGCCTACATCTGCAGCATCTTCTATGCCTCCCCTTTCTGCTGATTTCTCATCAGTTGATGATTCTGTCATGACAACCTTTCAGCCACAGTGCCTTGAGGTAGTTTTGCCTATCAGTGGGGTAAATATGCACCCTATGCAAACTAGATCCAAGAATGGGATATCCAAGAAGAAGGCCTTTCACTCTGTCCACTCCAAATCAGATATTGATTTCACTGTGACTGAACCTACTTCCTATAAAACAACATCTTCTGTTCCTGTGTGGCAGCAGGCTATGAAGGAGGAGATTGAGGCTCTCTTGGCTCAGAACACTTGGGATGTGGTTCCCCTTCCCCCCAATCACAATCTCATTGGGTGTAAATGGGTCTATCGAATTAAAAAGCAAGCAGATGGTACAATTGCAAGGTATAAGGCACAGCTGGTTGCTCAGGGTTTCAGTCAAGAGGAAGGGTTAGACTATGGGGAAACCTTTAGTCCTGTGGTAAAGCCTACCACTGTCAGACTTGTGTTAGCCTTGGCTGCACAGTTTTATTGGAGGCTGAGACAATTGGATGTGAAAAATGCTTTCTTGCACGGTGACCTGAAAGAAGAAGTGTTCATGAAGCAGCCACCTGGTTTTGAGGGTGCTGCTCCTTCTGACTTTGTGTGCTCACTTAGGAAATCTCTATATGTCTTGAAGCAGGCTCCTAGAGCCTGGAATGAGAAGTTCACAGGTTATCTTCCTGGTTTGGGGTTTACTTCAACCTGGTCTGATGCCTCTCTATTTGTTAGGCAATCTTCAACAGGACTGGTTGTTCTTCATCTCTATGTTGATGACATTATCATCACGGGAAGTTCTGATTCTGAAATGCAAGTTGTGATTGATGCTCTGACCTCTGAGTTTGACATGAAGGATCTAGGTGACTTAAGCTACTTCCTTGGGATCCAGATTACCCATACTAAGTCAGGTCTGTTCTTATCTCAGTCCCAATACATAACTGAGCTCCTTATCAAGACAGACATGCTTCTTAACAGCTTTGTGGACACTCCATCAGTCCCAGGTTGTCGATTAAGGAAAGATGATGGCCCTCTCTATTCAAATCCCTCCAACTATCGCAGTATTGTTGGTGCTCTCCAATACCTCACCTTCACTAGACCAGATATAGCCTTCTCTGTGAATCAGGTCTGCCAGTTCATACAATCACCATGTGATTCTCATTTTATGGCAGTTAAGAGGATCTTAAGGTACCTCAAGAGTACCCTGACTCATGGCCTTCTCTATCAGCCTGGTTCCTTGGTCCTTGAAGCATTTACTGATGCTGACTAGGCAGGTGACCCTAATGATCGTCGTTCTATTACTGGGTTGGTGGTGTACCTTGGTTCCAACCCCATTTCCTGGTCTTCCAAGAAGCAGACCACGGTGTCCCGATCAAGCACAGAGGTTGAGTATATAGCTCTTGCTATTACTTCTGCTGAGATTTCCTGGATTTGTCAATTACTTCGGGTTCTTCATGTTCCTTTGCTCAAAGCTCCCCTTGTTCATTGTGATAGCACGTCTGCAGAGAGTCTGTCTGCCAACCCCACCTTTCACTCTCGGGCTAAACATATTGAAATGGACTATCACTTTGTTCGTGAGAAGGTGATCAGACATGAGCTTGCTGTTAATCATGTTTCCTCTGCTGATCAGGTGGCAGATATCTTCACCAAAGCTTTGCCCGAAAATGTCTTCCAACTCCACTCTTTCAATTTGACTCTGGAGCCTTCAAATTGAGGGGGGATGTTGAGTGTATAAGAGCTAGAAGAAAGTTAGTTAGAAGTTAGTTAACACTGTTGAAGTTAGTTAGCACTGTAGCGTCAGTATATAACCCTCTTTCTCTACTGTGGAGATTAGATTGGCATCGATTGTACTTTGTTCATCTTTTTCTCAAAAACTCTAAAGATCTATACAACCATTGTATTCCTTCTTCTTCTTCTTTACAACATTCTCTTCTTCCTCATACTTTTCATCAATCCATGATGCCATCTCACAATCTCTGCCCCCACATTCTCTTCATCATTATCTATGGTACATGATCATCGCCCTTCACTTACAGACTGATGACATCCCTAGCTCTAGCTACATTCCATGCCAACACTTCACTGAAGCAAGGATTCTCAATTATCGTAAATTGAATACCTCCCGTCTTTTGGCATGGAACCCTATAATTAAATCCACCATAAAAATCAAAATTCTTTTTGAATAAAATTGACATTATGGATTAAAATAATATTGTTTGATTGTCACATTGTGTGACATGCATGCATAATAAAAGCATTATGTATGTATGTACCTAGGGTACATGACTGGAACAACGTCGGCCTTGTATTCGCAATGTTGAGGAATACAGGCTTTTAGCTACGTCGAAATGTTCCTTGGGTGAATCACACCATCCCCAGGTGGGCAATTGTTGATTACTCTGACATGTAGAGTGGGCTGCCCGTGCTTGCATCATTGAGGCTGGTCCACGCATTGGATATCGTAATTAACTTGCACCACAAGACTGTTTAATGAGTTCAAAATGTACAATTACCCCATGCATAGATCAGACATCATTTGGCCGTTTATATGTACTAATAAATCAACATATAAAAAAAGGTATTAATAAATTAATAGTTTTAGTAACAATTGAGATCCACATGGTGAAACATCAATTTATTTGATACAGATAAATAACTAAGTGGTCACTAATTTCGTTTTTTTTTTTGTGAAAATGATTTTCAAATGATGATTTAGATAAATCGAAAAGGTAGTACAAGAAGGAATCACCAGGCTGTGATCAGGCATGGTCGACCCAAGCTAACTTAGGGTGAGCTACAACCATTGATGAAAATATCGGTAAATATCGCCAAAATTTCGGCGAAATTTCAGTATTTTTACCCGGCGGCACATAAGAAGGGGGGGAAAGAAATTCGCCAAAATATCGAACAATTGTCTTATTTTGAGCCCACAGATCCGTTCCTAAAATCAAAACGATGAAAATACACTATTAATTTGTGAAATTTGGACGTAAAACGAGAGAGATTGAGTCGGGTCATGCCGCCGGGTCGAAAAACCCGAGTTGTAGACCCGGCTAAAGGTTAGGGATGACTGGTAATGTGTATACTTATATATTAAACGATCTTAAATAACAATAATGAAGTGTAGCAGAGATGGCTTTGAGCTGTTGGTTAAGTTTGGGGGGTCATGGGTTCAACCCCCCTCCTTATCCAAATTGCAGATTTTTGTTCTCTTTTTCATTTTATTCAATTTTTTCATTTTTTTTCTCTCCCCCTTTTTATTCATTTTTTTTTTCCAGATTTTCCCCCTCCCTTTTTATTCATTTTCCCCAATTTCTTTTTCCTCTCCATTGTTATTCATTTTTTTTTCAATTCCCCCCCTCTTTATTCATTTTTTCCAATTTTTCAACAAAGGTTGGTCTTTTTTTTTGTTTCATTTTTGTCCAATTTTAAATATATCCATTATTTCCAATTTTTTAACAAAGTTTGATCATATTTTTTCATCTTTTTTTCTTTCCAATTTTAAATATTTTAAACTTATTTTATCATTTTTCTTACAATGATTTTGTATGTTTATTGTTATATTTTTAAATATTTTAACTTTCAATTATAGTAACTCACTTCAATTTATATTTATATTTTATATTTTATATTATTAGTTATCGTCAGAATCATATTACATCATATTATTCATCATATATTTATTATATCAAAGTTATTTTATAATTTTATTAGTTATATATAACCATCATTGAGCTTTTAAGATTTTCCCAAAGTTTCATTCTAAATTTCCAACTTTTAAATCGAATTTCCGTCATTTTTGTTGACCGTAAACGATATCGATATCGATATCGATATTTAGGGCGAGATATCCGTAAATTCGACTAGCGATATATCCGTCGATATCGATATTTTCATCCTTGGCTACAACCCAGCTCAAATGTTAGAAAATGGGGAAAAATCAAAATTTTTTTAATTAAATTTCTATTAAATAATGTTTTATTAAGAAATTTGGTTTTAAATTAGCCCACCTCTATTTTCAATTTTGAGTTCGTGCATAGCTGTGATGCAAGTATTAGGTTACTAGTGGTACAAGAAGGAATCACCAAAGTGTGGTACAAGATTACAAGTATTACTTAATACTTGCATTCCACTATGGTGGTACCTCTTCATACTACTTTTTCTATTTATTGAATTGTCGTTATACATATATTATAATCAAAGTCATCCTGCTTATAAATCATCATTTTAAGTCAACATAATTTGAGATTATTTAGTCACTTATATGCATCAACTAAATGAACGGTCCAGTCATGAGGATCTTAATTTTCATTCAACCCGTTAATTTATTTGAAACATATGAATAACTAAACGATTTTCAAACTTGTGAATTGATGATTTAGAGAATGCATGTTCCGATTTTGATGTATATACAAAAACAAGTCAATAAATTGAAACGGTGATGAGGTGTCATCAGAGTGATATGATGAGATGTTATCAGAGTGATATGATGATATATCACTAGGGTGGTATGATAAGATGGCATTACGGTGGTATAATGAGATGCCACCAAGTATTATCCTTAAACTAATCACTATTAACAACAATTTCTTTTGGACTGATTAATAGAAGCCTGAATTGGATGTGAAATCCTGCCATCAAGCCCATAGCCAATCTTGAGGTTGGGCTATTCAAAAGATTTTACTGGACTTTCTGTTCTTGTGGGTCAAGTATGGTGCACAAGGCTGGACTCAAATCAAAGTCAAACTCTATTCAACAAAAAAAAAAAAAAACAAGAATTACAATATTTTGTTGCCAACACCGAAACACTGTTTTTTTTTTTTTTTTTTTGGGAAGAACATCAAAACACTTTGAAAGATGCATTTGGACACAAAATCATAGCTCGCCGCCTTATACAGTTCAAAAGTAAAAAAGAATTTGATAATCATTGTATCCATATACGGACATGATATAGTATATGGTATGTAAATCAAGTATTGTGTATATTTACCATAACAATAAGAAGTGAATACCAACTAATTTTTCACTCTTATTATAACAAGTAATTAAAAAAAAATTTAGAAAACTACCGCATACCCATTGACAGTGTTTGATTTTACTCAAATGCTTGGACACCTATCTTTTTCATTCCTAGGTCCCTATACTGCTATACAACATCTATTTAAAAAGAAAAAAAAAACCTACAAATTCAAGTCTTGGTGCACTCCTTCACCACTTGACATAATTGCTATCGCTACTCCATTACAGAAATATTTAAAACATATAAAAAATTCATTAAGAAAAAAAGAAAAAACTACTCGGCCCATTCACAATCATGTGACCATCACGATCTTAGCTGGGCAGCGGAACAATAGATGTTTCTATCGATTTGTTATGAATTTTGGGTTAAACAATCAAGTGAGGACGATAAAGTGAGAGGGACTTGATATTCTATTTTTTCTTACATGGATTTTTCATACATTTAATTAAACTTTATAGAATTAAATTTATTTCCTTTGAAATCAAAGAATTAAAGAGGTGCCGACGTTTAATGGTAGAGTATATAAAGTTTTAGGGAGTAGGTGGAGGTGTTTATATAGGGTGGTGATAAAAGATTTTATTTAGAATTTAATTTTTGAATTTTGGGCATAAAATTTATGAACTAACCCTAAATTGTAAACACTTAACTTAATATTTCAATATTAGAAAATAAAGAATTTTCAAATTTACTGTTGAAAAGCATTTTTGAATAATTATTTAAAAATATTGTTAGTGGATTTTTTTAGTAAATATTGATATTATTATGGACTAATCAATATATGACCGTAAAAAATTTAATATAAAATTGAAGGAGTAATTTTGGGAAAAATCCTAGAATGAAAGAAAATATAAAGAACATAATAGAAAATGCTTAGAAAGAAAAAGAAAAAGTAAAAGAAAATTGGAAAATACAAGGAGCGTGGACATTGGAGAAAAATTGGGCAAAGACTTCTAAATACAGAAGGCATAAATTGGCTAATTTATTAATTTAATTAAAAAAACCGAAAATATAAAAAACAAATACAGGAAGTTCGTGAAAGGCCAAAACCAAAATCAAATTAGACGCCCCGTTCGCAATCCAATAAATTTCCTCTGGCTCTGTCTCTCTTTGGGTTTCGATTGGAACGGGGTGTT
This sequence comes from Prinsepia uniflora, assembly GCA_032719365.1. Classification (NCBI taxonomy): domain Eukaryota; kingdom Viridiplantae; phylum Streptophyta; class Magnoliopsida; order Rosales; family Rosaceae; genus Prinsepia; species Prinsepia uniflora. The sequence continues at coordinate 2,924,474 of CM064865.1, read as the reverse complement.
TTAAGTTTGAATCCAACAATAAAATCAGATTTGTATTGAATTTTTTTATTACAGCGACGTTAGATGAGGTTATAGTTTGATAGATCGGGAAGAAAAATCAAATTTTTAGAGATAGCGAGCGCAAATCAAAAGCAAAAATGGAGAATATAATGGGCAAGCTTCGGAATTTGGACGCCTACCCCAAAATCAATGAAGATTTCTACAGCCGGACTCTCTCCGGTGGCGTTATCACTCTCGCCTCCTCCATCGTCATGCTCTTGCTCTTTCTCTCCGAGCTTCGTATGTCTTCTTCTTATTTTTTCCTATTTGATTTTGTCATACATAGTACACATGTTTGTGCAGGTTATTCATTTCCTCTGTGTTTTTAATTTATATCATTATATTTTTTTTTTTTTTTGCTTTTGGAATGAAAATCTGCTCATTTGCTAGGGTTTACCCTTTGATTTTGTTAATTTCTTTTTGCTAAATCCATGTGATTTTATAATTTAGTCACTGGGCAATGATAAAGTTTGGATTTTGACTTCCAAGCTGTGCTTGGCAGCATTCCGTCCCGATGGATCATCATGGAATTGACATACATTTGTAATTTTGTATTGTTACATTACGTGATTGCAGAGTTATATCTCCATGCGGCAATGGAAACAAAACTTGTGGTGGATACTTCAAGAGGGGAAACCCTGCGTATCAATGTAATGTTGATTTTTCTTCTCTAACAAGTGTTATTAGATTTTCCTTCATAACCTTATAAGCTAACGGATCCATGTGCCTTTTGATACATACAAGTGCAGTTTGATGTAACCTTTGCTGCACTGCCTTGCTCTATACTCAGTCTTGATGCCATGGACATTAGTGGCGAGCAGCACCTAGATGTTGTATGTATTGCAATTGATTGGTGATGTGATATACTTTTTGCTCAGAAATCTCTTGACATAGTTACTCACTTTCACAGTCTCTCTAGTTTCTACAGTCATACGCTACCACGGTATCCTACACTTGTCACCTTGTGCTTGTTATACAAGTTTGATTTGTTTAATATTTTGTTCTTGCGAACTTGCAGAAGCATGACATTATCAAAAAGAGAATAGATTCCCATGGAAATGTTATAGAATCAAGGCCAGATGGAATTGGTGCTCCCAAGGTTAGTTTTACAATAATGGTTGTAGTACCTTTTCTGGGACTAACTCTTTTCATCTGAATGTGTATCCCCTTAAAATCAGGAGAATTGGATTTGATACATAAAAAATTAAAAATATTCTGAGCTCCCTTGCGTATGAAGAAAAGTTCACCAAGATAATTATATCCCTTGTTCTGCAATTTCAATTTTGTTCATGATTTGCATTAAATAATCTATATCATTTCTCTCTGTTTTTGCTCATCTATCTTTCATTCTGCTTATACCTGGTTCTCCTTGTCACAGATTGATAAGCCCTTACAGAGACATGGTGGCAGGCTTGAGCACAATGAGACATACTGCGGTTCCTGTTATGGTGCAGAAACGGTATGCTGTTTGTCTGGATCCTCATGCTAGATTTGGGCTCACTATAATGTTGGAAGTTGTTTGTGTATGTGTCAGTATAGGACCTTGGGGAATAATGAACTAGATAGGTGTCGTCAATCCCTCCTGCATTTGTGGCTAAAGATATCCTGCTATAGTGTAGCCCATAAACAAAGAACTTCCAGTTCCATCAATCTAAATCCTCTAGCAGTAAACTGAAAAGAATCTTACACTTGTCTGAAAATTATGTTGGAAGCTAGGAGTGGGAAGATAGAAAGTTGGGCTGCAGAGGATAAGGGTGAGTTTGTTGAGAGAAAGAAATGAGAGTGCAATAGCACACTCATTGGATGCGAGGTAGTGCTAAATTATCATACTCCTTGTTTCTTTTTCTATTCGAGGCTACTTTGAAAATCTGGAAGTATATTGGTCATCAAATTCTCATATATGTCCAAATACAGAGAGATCTTCAGTAGATAATAGGAAATTAAATTAGATATACCAATTTAATGCCTTCTTGGACGGTAGTAGAATATACAAAATAAATGGCGTTATAATTTTGTGAATCTTCGTTCATTGTGTTATATGTTCTATTTCATTGTTGTCTAAATACTTAGCTCTGAATCTTAATCGACTACTTCAAATTTATCACATTCAGCTTCCAAGCGGAAGAAATATTCCACCTTGATTTCTACTTTGGGTGTCATATTCAGTCCAACTTTGTCATTTGCTCTCCTTCCATTGTATGCAGATAATGTTTCATTTTGAACTTTATGCTGACCTTATATGAGCTACATTTTTTTTTATTAATATAGCTCAAATTTGGTCCATAAAAAGTGATAATAATTTTTTTCGGTCGAAAGGTGAAAGTCATTTTACACATGGATGTTTGGAGTCAAAGAAGTTTCCCTTGATTTCAAGTTTCTTATTCTTTGAACTTCTTTTTGTTTAATTACTGCAGGCTGATGAGGATTGTTGTAATTCCTGTGAAGAAGTTCGTGAAGCTTACCGCAAGAAAGGTTGGGCAATTTCAAATCCAGATGTGATTGACCAGGTCAGTTATCAGTGAGCTTAAGATCTTGAATCCAAATGGGTAATGCGAAAATGAGAACATTATATTTTTTTAATGCCTATATATGAGTTAAAATTTGATCTTATTCATTGGAGTAAAATAAATTTCCGTATGCTAGTTATATCTAATTTCCTAACGTTGATGAGGTTTAATTTTTTATATTGCCTAAATTCATTCAACTTGTGATTTGAAACATCCCTGCAAAACCTCTCACTCATCATCTACTTTTATCGTGTCTTG